>CM044440.1:76987484-77021916 GCA_024363595.1 Xenopus borealis
AATAAGGAAAACCGGGCGGGATTAGCTTGATTGACGCCGTGATCGGCCAATCGGCAATCGTGGCGTCATAGCTCTGCCCACTGACGTCACAGGCCCGCCCCCCTGTCCGGCTTCAGCCACAGGGAAAGGTGGCAACCCTAATTATACTAATTATACTAAAAGTTAACTCAGAGGTAAACAACCCCTTTAAAAAGAAAACTCACATGAATTCAAAATAAATGTGCCTCTAAACACTAGCAGCACTAAAAGACTAAAGCATTTATAGCAGCCCTTTTTAAGCATCTTTTTTCCTGCCACTTCATCTTGAACTAAGATGAAATAAATTTAATGTGGGCAGCATTCAATATATGGACATGCTACTGTCATTCTATGATTTCAGTTATTAAAGAAGAATAAAAAAGTCATATTTTTCAGCATATCTGTGATTATGAGATGATGTAATAAGGGAAAAAGCAGCTTCACACATGAAGAGCAGAACAAGTATATTGCAGTTGAAAGCAATGCCAGCAGATGGCAATGTTCCCTTGAGAATGAAAAAATTATTTAAAATTCTGTGTAACAACCAAAGGCATTTGCTCTTGTCCTCAAAGGATATCAAGGGCTGATTAAACTGAAACAACTACTTTCTTAAAAAAAATGCTGATTTGCAGGCATTAATAAATAAGCAGTGCATGTTTCTCATCCACACAAGCACCGAGCTGAAAACAATATGACAAATGTAAATATATTATTCGTCTGATGGGTCTGGACACAGAATTAACATATGCTGTTATTGCTAAGTACTACTTGCAGTGATTATATGTATCAGCCTGTTCCCTGTCCATGTGTTTATATTCATATTACGTACCCATATATCATTGAATTAATAATTCTACGTCATGCTTACAGACACTACTAAAGTATTCTGCCTAGTCAGGAACCGTGTACAAATTGATTAATGCAAAAACCATGTAACAGCTGTGTGCACTAATTGTCCATCGTGCCTGTTTTTATGTACAAGCTGTGTGAAGCAACTGGCTGGAATTTTCAAAGACTGATATATAAATGTGTTACAGGCCTCCTATTGTGCTCATCTGAATGTCACTAACAAGGATCCTTGTTGAGAGATTAACTTCTGTGGTGTGTGACCCCTCTAATGATTCAGTGGGTTCACCTGTGTCAACTCAAGCTGATGGACGGTTATAAATGCCTAGATGCATTGCTGCCATTTTCAGATTCTGAGTTTAGCCATTTAATTTGCTTCTAGAAGCCAGCAAAATATAGAATTGGTTAGAATGATTAATGCTTTAATTTTAGGCTTATCGTTTGTGGGCATATATTTTAGGCCCCTCTGTTTACTCACCTCTTCCTTTTGCTTCCACCTCCACCTCTATTTCAGACTTGGTCTCCTGCTCTCGATTTTCTCTTTCTTGCTTCTTTTTAATGCTCTTCTGTGTTTTCTTTTGATCTTCTGCTTACATCTTCTCTTTTACATAGTCTCTTTCATTTGCACCAATGTTTACCACTGCCTCTTTTTCATCATCCTTCTTTATCTGCCTTTTATGGTCTTTACTTCTCTGCTACCCTCTTTCTATCTCTCTTTTTTTGCTTTGGTTCTTGCCTTCTGGTCTGTTATCATTTGCATTTGCTTTTTCTCTCTCTATAATTCTCTATATTCTTTCCCTAATGGTCTCCCTTTCCAGTCTTTTTTTCCCTCCCCTTCCACTCTCTCTTATGCTCTTGATTTGCACCCTTTCCATTTTTTTATACTCCCCACTAACATTAAGCTTCTCTTGGAAATGCAACATTTTCTGTGTTGGTGTGGGACAGTTACTGTAATTTACATTGCACTTTGTCATCTTCCTATGTGGGAGATCAATGTCTGTAATACTTGTTTTGAAGTCATTAGAACTTCCTTGGACCCCTTTGTATGTGACTGTTTTGTGCCACATGAAAACTGGACACTCAGTGGGATATTCCATCTTGAATTCTCAGAATCAGAATTATCCAATCCTTACATGTCTTCATATCACTGCAACAGCATTCTAAACGTTCCAAAGAAGTCCTCTATATATTTAATGAGCATTGTTGGCAGCAGCAAGATCAGTGAAGAATGATGTGTGATGTTTCAATATGAATTAATTTACCTTTTTAACATATCTAAAGTTTTTTTTAAAGGAACTAGAAATATATTTATAGACTGATAAGAATGAAGTGAAATTCTTCCAATTTTTTTTTGAAATATTGCAAATTTTGTTGGCATCTATAATACCATGCAACAGGGTAGGAGAAAGTAATGATGTTCAAAAATAAGGTACATCCATATAATGTGGTATTTTCTCCCTGGCGAGTCAGTCTTTTTCTAAAAATCTTGCTTATAGGAGTGACTTTCATGCAAAGTTTCATTTAATTTCTTTCTGGTCATGTGCACATAAATATATATTTCATCCACATTTTCAAAACCAGTGGGTGGCTTAAAAAAGCACTAAATTGTGTGTTTTTCCCACCAAATTGTCTCAAAAGTGCATGTCTTAGAGGGAACATTGCTGACATGGTAGTCTCTAGAACAGGGGTCCCTCGTGAGCCACATTCAAATGTAAAAAGAGTTGGGAAGCATAAATAATGTTTCTGAGTGATTCAAAATAAATGCTGTGATTTGCCATTTGGTAGCCCTGTGAGCATATACTAGGCTCTGTTGGGCAGTACACCTAGTTTTTATGCAACCAAAACTCGTCTCCAAACCTGGAATTCAAATAAAAGCAACTTATTTTAGGCCATTGGGAGCAACATTCAAGGTGTTGGTGAGCAACATTTTACTCATGAGCCACTGGTGGGGGATCACTGGTCTAGAAAGATGTACAAACACATTACATTTTATTTTCTAGCAGTTGTGTGTTGTGTGAGGAGCCCAATTTATCTATTAGGTAATTATATCTCGTTTCTAATTAAAGGGTTGATCACCTTCTAAAAACTAGTTGTTTTCAGAAAGATCACCAGAAATAATAACCTTTTCCTGTTACTTTCTATTTTCTATTTGTGACACTTTTGAAGTGTAACGTGTAATATTTAACTTTCTAAGGCAGCTCTCGGAGCGGGGTTGCTGACCCTCTAAACTGTTCCAAATTGATACATTTAATGGATATTCTTTGTCCCTGCTGAGCAGAATCTTTTAATTTCATTACAGGCAGCTGTTAGAATTGATACAATAGTTGCTAATACTCCAGAGATGCTGCTGAGAAATGTATCAACTATATGTAGCAAAATAGTTTGGACTCTGCAACTGAATTGCTGAGCTGCCAGACTGAAACACCAGAGACACAAGCATTCAACTCTAAACTTGGAACTTTGGAAAAATAGTAAAAAATAAAAAATGGAAAGTAATTGAAAAATGTCTTTATTTCTGGGGAACAATTTGAAAACAACTGAAAAAAGTGTTTGGAAGGTGAACAACCCCTTTAAGGGAATGGTAACATTCTTACTGTGATAGGAAGTTTGATGAGGGGGACAATGTTTTTTAATGACTCATCTGAGGAAAACAAGGAAATCATTGACTATATACAGTATGTTTGTGTTGATGGTAAATTGATATATGTGATACAGTACAAAGTGTGATAAGACGGGTTTCACCTTTTTGCTAGAATTGACATAGCATCTGTGTTGCCCTTTCTATCTGTATTGCCAAGATTTATAAGTGCTCAAGGCAATGCTTTAAAGGTGCATTATCATTTAACACAACTCACCATGTTGCACAGTAACACCATTTACCTCACTGGAAAAGTGGATGTGTTGTCATGGGCAAAACACATCAAACACTTTCCCCTATATGTAATATAAGGCACTAAATTTGCCCAGGAGCAGTAACTTATGGCAACCAATAAGATGCTTGCATTTAAACAGGTGACTAGTGAATTGTACCTGCTGATTGGTTGCTATAGGTTACTGCCCCTGGGCAAACTTAGTGCCTTTTATTACATTACCCCATTTATCTGTAAAAAATTACATTGGAATAATATAGCAAACCTATGGCAAAAATGCATACCAAACCTGTAGGAAATTTCTCATCTGGAACATGAGGACTGCAGGAAAACTCTTATGCCTTGTTGTATTGGGAAAATGATACTGTCACTTTCACGCAATTGTTCACTCTTCTGCTCTTACTAATCCTTAATCATAGCCATTTATTTCCTTTGGAAAATACATCATGTTTGATGAAAAATGTATAAGAATATACTGTACATCAATATTCAGATTTGTCAATACACACATTATGTAGAAAACTGACTGTCTACCAGAGCAATACAAAAAGTAAACAGACAGGATTGACACCCAAATAATATATAACCTATACTATATTCCAGAGCAGGCTGTAGCATATCCATATGTATACCGAAGTGATGAATCTAAAACAAATTCAACAAAATATTTCTCATGTTTTTGCACCAATAAATTTTCTTTTATTAACAGTATTCAGAGCAGTGCAGCATCAGCTCACCTTATGTAATTTGTAAACTGTTTAACCTACATACACCTGTAATATGTATTCTAGTTTGCTTTAAGGATTGTGTTAAAACTGTCATGGAAAGACGTATGTGATTCAACATCTGTATTTTAGAATTCACTCAACCTTTTACAATGCATCAGGTCCAGGAAAGAACAGTCATATATTTATTATAATGCATTATGCACTTTGTTGGTCATTTATACAACACTGTTGTAACATATGTACTGGACTCCAGAGTCCATAGATAAAATACATCCTTTTTTTTAATAACTGCTCTTTTGAAAGAGGGCTTGTCTGTTTTATTGCTTTGCAAGGTCTATCACTGATATTCGGCATATGATAAGCTGTGCTCATTTCCAGTTGTTTGTAGTTTAAAATTATGTTATTGGTTTCCAAATGATATGTCATTGCCCCATCAGAATTATTGGCAGATTTGAGATCTCAGACATTTTCAATACTGTCAGCCTGTTGGTTATTTCAATGATAAACAAGTGAATCTCTGGACATGACCTCAGACCATTGACAGTCAACAAATAATGGTCCGTGAGGTTGGAGCACCTAAGGGCAAGTCATATTTAACTATCATGAGAGATAGTTAAATATGACTTTTTATGTTTTAGCTGGTATTTAAATTATAACATATACATAGTCATTATTGCTTGGATCTTTGAATCAAGAAACAATAAATGTACTCCATATAGGAGGAGGCAAACTACATTTTCCTTGACCATTACGGTAATGAAGTTCCTCTGTCACAATTTGACATCCCTTAATATGCATTACTAAATCATGACAGCATCAAATAACATCAACATGGGAATGCATTATTATTCTTTATATCACAATGACATACAGTAATGTATTGGTTTCTGTTACCTTCAATTGTACTTGGCCAACATCATCAGATGCTAATCATTCAGTGACGGATTAATGACACGTGGAGCCGTATGCTACATCCACATAGAACCCACTACTCTGGCTACTGTTGGGTCCAGAGGTCTGCAGACCCAGGTAGCTTGCACTGGATCTGCACAAACCTTGCCTGCCTTCTTCTCCCAGCAGGTGCACTCTAACAGTAGTGCAAATTATAATATATATAGTAAAAGAATATAAAATAGAAATAATAATTGAAAAAAGCTAGATGAGCCCCTGATAACACTGAGCTATAACCTGGGGGAGCCTGTGCATTAATCCACCCCTGTAAAAAAATCCCAAACAGCTTTGCTACAGTGATCATTTACACTCAGTCGCTAATATAATTCTCATTTATTATTTTTTTCTGTTTGAGTCAACTATATGTCCTTTGAATGATTTCAATAGTATCTTAATTTGCAAAAGGAGGCCCTTTGAGGTCTCACCATGTAAACGTGCAGCTTGATCCTGTTCCAAACCAATATGTCTATTCATCCCTTGGTTTATGTGTAATAAATTTAAGGTCATGAGGTCAAGTGGTTGCTGGTATAAGAATCCAACCAATTTCCTTTAAAAAGTCCTAACACTAGTATTTGTGAGGATAAAGCATAAACCACATTGAAAGGATAGGTGTAAACCAGGGATCCCCAACTTTTTGAACCCGTGAGCAACATTCTGAAATAAAAGGAGTTGGGGAGCAACACTAGCATGAAAAATGTTCTTTGGGTGCAAAATTAGGGCTGTGATTGGCCCTTTGGTAGCCCTTATTGTCACGTACTCACTTTTTCTGGAACCCTTGAGACGAATGAAGCCTCTCCTACACCTCCCACAAAGATACAGACCCTGCGGTTGGTAACAGGACTGGTCACGTGGAGGAGTGGTAGAAGTGCTATAAGCTGGAACACTTCTGAAAGTCGAGGTGCAGAACGTTAGGCAAAGAAGAGTCAGGGACAGGCCGAGGTCAGGAGGCAGGCAGCAGGTAATCGATGAGAATCAGGGACAGGCCGAGGTCAGGAGGCAGGCAGCAGGTAATCGAATAATCCGGTAATCAGGCAAGAGTCAGGCAAGGAGGCAGACAGGCAGGATATCCAAAAATCAGGCAGGGTCAAATACAGGCAATCGTAGGTAGTAAACGGCTTAGAGTCTCACTGGTAGTGATGATCACTTCGCAAAGAAGTGCAGGCCCTGGCGCCCTTTAAATGCAGAGTTTTGGCGCGAAAACGGACACGCAGAAGCGTCAGCGCGCACGCCGCGACGAGCGCATGCACGTCGCGACGAACGCGCGCCCGCGTCGCTATGGACGCGCGCCCGCGTCGCTATGGACGCGCGCACGCGCCGAAGCGGTCGCGCTTGCAAACGGGCGCCTCTATTGCGGCGACATCCACCAGAGCTTACCTTACACTTATGTAGACTGGCAGTGTACAGGAGGCTCTGTTTGGCAGTACACTTGGGTTTTATGCAACTAAAACTTGGCTTCAAGCCTGGAATCGAAAAATATGCACATACTTTGAGGCCACTGGGAGCAACATCCAAGGGGTTGGAGAGCAATATGTTGCTCACGAGCTACTGGTTGGGGATCACTGGTGTAAACTATAAAACCCATAGTCCATGTCTTTGTAGATTCAGGAAGAGCCTTCTTAGATATTCTCCATTAGACATTTCCAAAACATGATTAAGCATTGCAGCATTAATGAGTCATGTTGCTATATCAGACTTTAGACTTAGGTTAGATTATAATATTGCTCGATAAAAATTTCCAGAGCTCTGCAGCTCAGTGACAACATTAAAATGCAGTCTCAAATTCCTGCAACTGTAGAAGGAAATTTAAAAAATTGTTTAATGCAACAAAACAGAATTTTGTCCGATTACAGTGGTATTTCATGAAGCCAAAATGACAAAATATTTCCAGTACAAAAAAAAACAACAACCAGTACAGAGCTAGAAAGAGCATTGAACTAGGAGAGACACAATGGCACAGTACTATGAAGGATTTAGATCCTCCAACTTTTTTATGCTTCTAATCTACTCAACGGATTTCTGGCACCAGTGTCTGATGTAATAAATAAATGACAAAGTATTTAATATATAGTTAAAATGGCAATAAATGTTATGTTCGCATTTTATAGCACATTGTAACCATAACCTTTCAACCGTAAATTATTTGCGATACACGTTCCCTGTTACTGTATGGGCATTTCTCATAACCTACGTGCTAGTCCAAGATTAGCGCATTCATGTCCTTGCACGCTCCTGCCTTTTAGGAAATGTTGTGATATCTTTTCGATTTTGCTTACCATTGCCTCATTTTTGTGAAAGAAACTGTTCCCATCAAACGCTTATGCTACAAGACACGAAAGAAAGGTGACATTAGCATTAACGTGCTTCATTTGCAGCTATAGATGGTGTGAACGTTTCCCCGTTACAATCATCATGCATGCCACATTTTTATAGTTTTATCACTCAGTCTAATAAAGGGAAAATGGTAAAAAGAAAATGGCCAGTTCTTAATTTCCTGGAGACATTTTTAGCTAAATGCAGAACATTCCCTTCAGATTTAATTGCTGGAAATTTTAATGCCGCACGCAGATGATTTCTAATACATCTTAGTGATTGCAAATCATTATTTCACAAAAGTTATCGCTTCTGGCCTTGTCATACCTCAAGAGTTACACTGACCCTTTTCATCATCCTCCTCAATCATATTGGCAATGCTTTTCAATCTCTTGTTTCAGACTGTATCACTCTTGTATATCACACTTTTTCCACATCTAGTTTTTGAGCTGTACTTTATTTAATAACATTACAACACATCATATATATGTCAGCAAGCATCTGTCTATATAATTTCCAAGGCCATATACTGTATACAACATTTACTCAAATTTAACCTTAAAATGAACAGGGTTGTCACTGAGCAAGATGGATCCCTGAATATGTTGCAGACATATATTTTCTCATTCTACAGATTTTGATCAGATATTGTGATCCATAAATCATGCTCATGCTCAGGTTCATGCTCAGTCATCAGCACCATGAAGCTTCAGACAGGATGCAATGCAAAAACATGGCGCACTTCTGTATTTGCCATGCCAATAGTTAATGAGCGGGATCATCCTTGGGAGTTTGGAAGATGTGGTTGGGAAGAAGGCAGGAGGGGAAGTCTGTGGTTAAACTGTTTGGGGAAATGTTTCATTCACCTTCAATATCAAGAGTATGGGGCAGATTTACAAAATTCACGTGAATAATTCGAAGTTTGATCGAATTTAATATAAATTTGAATTCGAATCTTGGAATATGCAAATTAGGCAAATTCATCGAATATTCAAATTCTAATGATTCGAATAAAATTTTATTCGAATATTCGAATATTCGATGGGTGAATACTTCCCTTTTACATTTTTATTCGACCACCTACTTCGCCAGGATAAAGCTACCGAATTGGCAATCAATACAAATATTTGATCGATCAAATTTTTTATATTCAATCGTTTGTTTGATCGATTGAATTGTGGTAAACTCCTTCAAATTCGATAATCCAATTCGAAGGATTTTACCTCCCCACTATTCCCACGGTTGAATTTCGAATTTTTTTTTTATTCAAAATTCGACCATTAGTAAATCCGGCCCTATGTGTTGCATAATGTACTACTCTACTGTAGAGTTATGGTGGCCACCTAGTAGATCTTTTATGCAAATCCAGGGTCGTTTAAAATACAGGTATGGGACCTTTTATCCAGAATTCTTGGGACATGGGGTTTTCCAGATAAGGAATTGTTCTAAAATTTGGCTACCCAACCTTAAAGGGCAAGGAAGGTCTAAAATAGAATAAGGCTAGAAATGCTGTATTTTGTATACTAAACATAAACATGAACTTCACCACAAGCCTAATCAAACAAATGATTTATGCTTTCAAAGTTGGCCACGGGGGGCTGTCATCTTGTAACTTTGTTATACATCTTTGTCTGACACTGGCACTGCACATGCTCAGTATGGTCTGTGCTGCTTAGGGATCGTCCTAAATGATCAAAAAACAAAGCTGTTTGAGTTCTGCATGGCTGGTAAGTAAGGCGGGAGCTCTCCCTGCTGTTCATAAGTATGTTTGTTTCCCTGCCAGAAGTTAGGGACGTCTGACAATTCCTATCCTCAGCACTAAATGAAGGGAGAATTTCACTGCATACAGTCAGTTTTCTTATAAAAACGGTACACATTTTTAAATTAAAGTATATTGGAGATAGATTTCTTTTTCATTAAAGAAAGTAAAAATGGGATTTTATTTCTTTGCCTTTCCTTGCCCTTTAAGTCTACTAAAAAATAATTGAAACATTAATTAAACCCAACAGGGTTGTTTTGCTTCCAATTAGGATTAACAATATCTATAAAAGATGGCCTTCCTGCAGGTCAGAACTTTCTTGATAATAGGTTTACATATAACAGATAAACGTTAGACTTTTTATTTTATTTATACTTTTACTGTAGGCAGGGCACTTCTTCGTAAAATACATAACTCTAGTAAATTATATGACACGTGATAGGATGCATTTTTAAATAATGTGCTTTTAAAATTACATTTCTTTACTTTGTGTTGTTCCTTATAGCAGTGCAGACATCATTTCTAAGAAGGTAGAAGCAGATGAGAGACTTTAATTATTGTAAGTTTAAATGCGTATTGTTGCTTTGTTTTGTATTGTATATAGCACATGTTGGTAATTTAGTCCTGAACTAAGATTCCTTTGATATCAAATAGTAATCTGTCATTTCTCTTGTATCATCAGGCGATAAAAGTTCTGCAAGCTGCAATGTTTTTTTGCACCTTGCCCTGTGGGTACGGTCCCATAAAAGCCGGTTGGGCATGTAAAGACCTGCCCTTTATGCATGAATACAGCACTGTCTGCATCTGTCAATAGTGATGGGCGAATTTATTCCTGCGATTCGCCGCCGGCTAATTAATTTGCGAAATGCCAACGAAAATTTGCTGTTGTCAGAAAAAACCCCGAGACACGTGTCACAAAAACGTTGAAAATTGCGCGACGCATGCCGAAAATAACGAATAAAAAAAACGAGATGCGACTCGTTTCACAAATTTTTCGCCAATTCTGCGAAGCGAAACGGGATAGATTTGGCCATCAATATTTGGCAGCACTGTATTCATAAAAAAAAGCTGGGGGGAGGCATTCAGGCGTTTCCCTGTTTGGGCTTCTATCTGTCTTCTTACTTATGTTCATACGAATGCACAAGTTAGAGAGCAATGGCTAGTGCAAGGTGCAAAGAAGCTCTATAATTACCACTTGAATAGTATAGAGCCAAGTTCAATGTGTAGTTGCATACACATTTACAAATTCTATTAAGCTCACGACTGAATATGCTTCCATTAAATGCATTGGCAAAAATTAGGAGAAACCATAATGACATAACATGGCAAGGTTAACTGAACTGACATGGTATGCATGTTTTCACCATATCATGCTAATCTACTTTAAGGGGGTTATTTATCAAAATACAAATTAGAATCCACAATATGTCGTTATTTATCAATAAAGAAAAGTGAAAAGCTTGGTCCAACAGAAATGTGAAAAAAATTCAAGTTTTCATAGAAAAATCAGCATCAAACCCCAAAAACTACAAACATTTTGTGAGGGTTAAAACATCTTCAAATGGGTAAGGGGATAACCACCATTGACTTTTACATGAATTTAGCAGGTTTAAATGGAATATTTTCAGATTCGGACTTGGAACAGCTTCGGGGCATAATAAATTGCAGACGGCGTCAAAACAGACGCAGCGAAAAAAATGTGCCTTAATAAATAACACCTTAAGTGACCTGGATCATTTTACTAATAATGTGCAGACAGAATGGTACATAATGATGGATATGGCAGGGACTATGGATGTGTATTGATTTCTGCTCTTGATGACACATGTTCTGTGTTATTTTTGTTTGTGCCTGCAATGCTCTCAAGCTAGAACTAAAGTATAGCAAAAGCTGTTTTCAGTCACTTTTATATGATTTCATATTTTTAGAATCAATGGTCCCATTTTATAACTCCCAATCCATAAATCTGTGGTAGGGAATCTGTAAATGGCAAAAAATGTATGTACACAGCAAGTTTTTCTCCTTAAAGTGAAAAATACACCCATTCGTAAGAAGAATTTATTTTTTTTAACTTAAGATAAGTCAGAGCAATCATTTTCTGTCATATATATGTGTGTATTTATTGTTATATAGAATATAGAATCTTTGCCTCATATGCACTTTCGTCTTTCCGACATTTACTTTGCTTGTGCATCTTCTTCTGTCACCTGCCTGGCCATATTAAATCATATTAAACCTGACCATAGTACAACCATGTTTGAATATAGAGTGATGCAGAACCTTCTATGCAGATATCTAACACAAGTAACTCAAAAGAACTGAACTTCCTGAGAAATTTTATTGAAGACTTTTCACTACTCATCCGAGCAGCTTTTTCAGTTCAACTGACTGATGTAGGGGAGTTCTCGGCATACAGACTCTTCCAACAATCCAATCACAATAGCACATTGTAACTCTTCAGAGAGGATACTTCTGAAATTCACGGATGTGTTGATTCTGTGCAGTTACTGTGATAGTATTACCAATGTGTCATGAAACTCTTAGAAAACAGGTGTTACTTGTGAGAGTTGCATGAATGGATGTGTGAATAGTTCTGAAACCGTCGGGGTACAGATGTGAGAACAGCATTTTAGGTAGCAGATAGTAGATGTCGAAGGCCCCCGCCTCTGTCCAGGGATGGTTTCTCCACCTTAACATGAATCGCCTCTTTCACACCTCTTTCAAACCAGCGGTCTTCTTTATCAAAGATTTGGACATTGCTGTCTTCAAATGAGTGTCCTTTGTCTTTTAGGTGTAGAAGGACAGCCGAGTCTTGTCCTGTAGAGTCGCTTTTCAATGCTGATCCATTCATCCATTCATAGATCAGTGCACTCATTGCTACACTGGACTGCGTATACCACATTTGTTTTCCTTTCTGCTTAGGAGTTGGATCCTTTGGGTGTACTAGTTTTTGTCTTAGTGTGTTGCTAGGTTTGAAAAACACAGGGAGGGATGTGGTGTTTGTTGAAAATCATCCTGAGTTTTTCCCAACACTCCAGCTACATATGGATTGACTATGTTTCACCTACCACAGTATGCGTCTCTGGTAGGGATGGCGCGAACCGCAGCAAAAATGTTCGCGAACATATTCGCGAACTTGCGACAAAACGCGCGAACGGTTCGCGACGTTCGCGAACCCCATAGACTTCAATGGGAAGGCGAACTTTAAAAGCTAAAAAAGACATTTCTGGACAGAAAAATGATTTTAAAGTTGTTTAAAGGGTGCAACGACCTGGACAGTGGCATGCCAGAGGGGGATCAAGGGCACAAATGTTTCTGAAAAATCAAATAGTCGCAGCCACTGAAGCACAGAAAAAATTCGCCATTTAAATGCTGAAAATAGTCGCAGCCACTCAAGCACAGAAAAAATTCGCCATATAAATGCTGAAAATAGTCGCAGCCACTGAAACACAGAAAAATATGCCATATAAATGCTGAAAATAGTCGCAGCCACTGAAACACAGAAAAAATATGCCATATAAATGCTGAAAATAGTCGCAGCCACTGAAGCACAGAAAAAATACAGGTCAATGTATGGCAGTTGTTTGAAGAACAGTAGATTTATTTACTAGCCAGCAAAGCTACCTAACCTAAAATGTCCCTGAAATCCCTGCAGACTTCTGTCCCTCCAATACAGAGCAGTATCAAGCAGATTACTAGCCAGCAAACTGTCCCTGAAATCACTAACAGCTCTCTCCCTACACTAGCTCTTCAGCACACACAGACAGATTGAAAAAAAGCTGCAGGGCTTCAGTTTTTATAGGGAAGGGGAGTGGTCCAGGGGGTGTGGGGGTGGTCCAGGAGGGAGAGCTTCCTGATTGGCTGCCAAGTATCTGCTGGTCTGGGGTGAGAGGTGAAAAAAAAAAAATCGGCGACTATGCGCGAACCCAAATGGCGAACGTCGCGTGACGTTCGCGAATATTCTGCGAGCGCGAACGGCGGATGTTCGCGCGAACAGTTCGCGCCATCGCTAGTCTCTGGGTGATTATTTCTTTTGATGTTCCTGTTGGGCTTGGTTGCATCCACATATCTGAACCAGTGACTTGTAGTTTCCTGGAAAGTAAGTAAAGCCCTCCTTTCCACTTCTCCATGTACAAGTTAGTTACAATGGGAGAGACTGTAGAACCCATTGCACAGCCTAGTTTATGTCTATAGAAGAGGTCCTTGTACTTGAAGTATGTGGTGTTAAGGCACATATCTAACAACAAACATACTTGGTTAGGATTGAGCTTCGTTCTGCAGCTAAGTGTGTTATCTTGCTGCAGTCGATTTCTTTGATTCTCAATTGCCTCTGTCTTAGGTATACATGCAAACAAATCAATCACCATTGTTTCTTCTACCTCTAGTGTAACACCATGAATCTTGGTAACAAAATCTTTGGCATTCTGGATATGATACACTGTATTGCCTACCAATGGGGCTAAGTGTAAGGAATTATCCCTCTGCTGGGTTTGAACCTGGGACCTCTTGTGTTCTAGCCAGTTCCCTTACCTTTCCCCTATTCCGGCAGGCTAGAGGCATGGGCTCACCTTGTATTGAGGTCCCTATGGTTATCCCGTGTGCTGCTGATTAATTCAGCTGCTCTGCACTAACTGGCAGGTGCAGCCTATTCCCTAGTTACCCCCCAGCAGAGGGCCCTTATTTAAAGCTTGAGCAGACCTCCCCCCACTGCCAGTTCATAGTTCGACAATCTGCTGGTCACCCGGTTCTATGCTCCTAGTCTTAGTCTGACCCTGTTCTTGGACCTTGTTCTTGGATTCCTGATTCCTTGTTCCTGCTTCTGTATTTGGACTTTGTTTTACCTTGATCTCCTGAGCCAGTAAGTTGCTGTATCTTCTGTTTGCCAATAAACTTTCTGTGAGCATCCTATCCAGTCTACTCCCTCTAATTACCCTTTAAATATTAACCCAGTGGCCCTTCTGGTTGTTTCTGTGTGGGATTTGGGCCACTGAGCGTGACACTAAGATGTTAGCTAAGAATTTTGCAATGCTGTATGTCACTGCATTTATGCTGCTGACAATGGGCCTTAGTGGGGATCCTTCTTTGTGTATCTTGGGAGTCCATATAAGCATGGTGTGGCTTCTCTGGCAACAGCATTAGGCATCAATAGATGCAACTGCACACCAATTATCATAAAAGTTAATATGGATACAATGGCAATACATGTGGAAGTGCAGGACCCAATTACCCTCATGAATTGCATCAATATGAATACTCCATTATGCTCATTTTAGAGCAACTGCAGGTGCATTGTTAAATTAACTCTTCTATCAGTTATCTCTCTGTTATCTAGCAGAATGGGATTGCGGTAAGTTTTGTTTGCTAATATTTCATATTATATGATCAAATGTCAGAGAAGCGGGTATAGTGCTGTTTAGGAGTTCAGAGCTAGAAAAAAAATTTTTTTATTATTTTCGGCAACAGTCATATGAAGCCAAGAATAAAGGGGTCAAGTGTACAGGGAACAGGCAGGATGCTCAGTAAAAATATTCTTTAATTGAGCCACTGGTCCTAGAGGACTTTGGAGAAATGTTTTCATGTTATGTGACTTTAAAAATAAATGTGCTTAAACCATAGATACTATACTGGAACATTCTGGAAGTTTTCCTCCAATACTTAGATGGAGCAACACTTCTGTCCCCTTTAAAATATATATTCCTATATAGATACCGTATGTTAGAGCATTCAGTCAAGCATATGAAGGAAATAATCTTACTCTATTCTTTCACACACAAACACACACTATTTTTGGAAAGCCACTCAGCAAATCCACATTGACTCCCCCCTATTTATCATTACTTATATCATAGTTTGGATCAAGTACAAGGTACTGTTTTATCATTAGAGAAAAAGGAAATCATTGTAACATTTTTTGGATAAAACTATGGGAGTTGGTCTTTCTGTATTTTGGAGCTTTCTGGATAATGGGTTTCCGGATAACAGATCCCATACTTGTACTTTAATTTTACATGTTATATATTGTTGTATTGACTGCCTAAACACTGGCTATGTCATTATAATCAGTGCGTAGTGATGAAGATTGTATCATATGTCTCGCTAATGCTTGTGTACTATAAAAAGATTTTGGTGGAGCTCAACTAAGTCTAAAAGATAGTGAGAGCTTTCCTCATAAACGAAATAGCTCAGAGTTAAAGTCAGCCACTAAAGGGTAGGAGAATAATACTGCATGAAGCTGTCTTAAATGTCAGTCTGTAAAACTGTGACTGGCTGAAAGTACCTATGAAAATTTTTCACCCCATTGGAAGTTTTCATTATTTATTGTCTTTGAATCATAGTGGATTTTAATTTTGTTTTTTAACACAGATCATTAAAACTACACTTTTTCATTTTAAAGTAAAATGATTAAATAAATTAAATAACTGGTTGTATAAGTATGCACCCCCTTGTAGTCATTATTTAGTAGATGCACCACTGGCACAATTACAGCCTTGTTTGTGTGTATGGATAGCAGCAGATTTGCTGGAAATAAACCTTTTCTTAAGGACCAGGTCTCTTGGAGAATGCATCTGGTTCTTCTCCAGGATATGACTTAATTTTGCTGCAATTATTCTACCATCTACAATCACAAGCCAGCTGCAGAGAAGCATAGCCACCACTATGCTTCACAATGGGAAAAAAACTTAGAAAGGTACACAGAGAGAAAAAAACTCAAATTTGAGTTTTGTTTTTAGTATCATTTTGCTCCTAAGCTGCTAAAATCCAAATCTGAAAATAGTACAGCTGTTGAAGTCATGCAAACATCAATGGCAGATGTCCCATTTATGAATGGAAGATGCTTTTCACCTTTACGATCTTTGAAAGTTTTGGGCTGTTTGATGCCAATTTTAGTTAAAAAAACTCTAAAAAAAAAATCAAAAAAGTTGCATGATTCACATTTTTGCATAATTTAGTTGAAACTTTTCCCACAGGAACAATTTTCATTCACATTTTTTGGTAAATTAAGCTTTCTTAAGTGGTTGGGAGTTAGGTCGAATTTTTAAAATAATGAGAAAAAAGAGGAGTTCTAATAAATACCCCCCTGTTGTGTGTGGCTTATGCAAAACATGCATTTAGTCTGCAGTTCTGGTCTCGTCAGACACTCCCTAGTAAATTCAATTGTTTTTTTTACCTAGACTTGGTGTTTCTTTTTTTGGAAACAGAGCAACTATTTTATTTACCATTGTACCTACCTTTCCCAGATATCCTTAGTGATGACTTATACTCATGCATACACAGTAAAGTAAAAATTTTACTATGTGTGCAAGACTAAACCCAACCAAGGAATTCCGAGGAAAGGAGTAAGATATCACCATGCCAATCTGTTTCTTGGGCATTTTACTGCAAAAAAGGAACACTGGCCCAAACCAAAAACAGCAATGTAATTCACTGGGACCCCTAATCAAATGAGCCTTTCCTTGTTCTTATGACATGATGTCCAACATTGCAGAACCCCCCACCCCCATACTGAAAACCCCATGTTGCAAGCATTCCAGATTCTGTACCTATGTATTCATTATTGGGGGTATTCTTAATTGGCTATGCCTATGCAAATACCTTCCTGGCTGAAATGTATTTTTATGTACAATTAACAGTGATTGTTGTTAATTGTTGTTGTTTCAACTTATATTTTTCATGTCCAAAAAAACTGTTCCTCAAAGGGTCTTTTAAACCAGCCAAATCTTTATCCTTTACTAATGAAAAGCACTAAGATTAAACCAGCCTGTTGATGAGTTGTATAATTAACTGTGATGGAGTGGGCACATGGCTAACTGATTCAAAGCAATAAAGATGCTTATCTATCTATCTATATATATATATATATATATATATATATATATATAGATATAGAGATATATAGATATAGAGATATATAGATATAGAGAGATATATAGATATAGAGAGATATATAGATATAGAGAGATATATAGATATAGAGAGATATATAGAGAGATATAGATAGATGAAGCCACTTTGGATTGTGTGTTTAAAACAGAATAACTAAACTCAGACTTCACACTTGTCCCATTTAACACAGAAAATTGCGTCACAGCATCCCATCTAATTAAAGTGTTCAATGGTGCTTTGGTATGCTAATGAAAAGGTTAAATGAGTTAAGATAACTTTAGATAACACAGTTTCTTCAATTAACCATGAGTAATGATGCATTTAACACACAAATCCAAGTGGCTGCATCTGTATATACATACTATTTATATTTTAAAACCTTGTAATATGCTTTATTCTCTCTCTCTCTCTATCTCTTTTTCTTTCTATAAAAATACAGATTCCTAGATGGCTAAAACTCTTTATTTACTTTTCGAATATTTTTGAACTGAGAAGTTTTGAGTTCATTAGGAAAACATTAAGCAAATTTGACTTACAAAAAAGACTTGAAGCAAAGTCATCCACAGAGCAAAGGCAATGGGTTGAAATGGCCATCTAAGAGGATCTGTGAAGCTGTGCAGAAAAGCCAGCTGCATTTTGAAACACAAATATTTTGGGCAATTACAGCTATTTTGCTGCCTTCCAAAACAGATTGAGTGGAAGGCAGGATTTAAATAAGAAGCCGTTTTTGTCAAGAGCAGTATTGCTCTCTTTCCAACTTCAGGGAACAGAATGCAATAAAATTATTTGCAATTTGAAGAAAGTGCCATGGATAAAACAACCCCCCTCTCTCTGTGATTTCCCAAACTACATAAATCCCACAGAGCAGTAGAGGAACAATAAAGACATTGTGCTGGTAACATTTTTATTGCATTGTACAGAAGAGAAGAAGAAAAGTAAGTGTAAATGTCAGATCTTGTTTTAGAAATCATCTTAGTATAAAAGGAACACAGGGAAGTAATAGAACAAAATCAGAATCATAGTGTGACACATTCAGCTATAACAAAAGTCAGGTAAACCCAGTGGTGACACAACCAGTCAAAACATCATGTATTTAGGTCTGTCCAAAATCAACACATTCTGTACCACTACAGTATATTCAAATCCAAGGATTTTACAGTAGTTCAATAAAGTTGCACTAAAGCTCTTTAGGATGTTTTCCAGCATTTCCCTGTGATCAAAGAAGCCCATTTTTTTCCAATGGAGGCTGTACTCACTGGGCCACTGAGCACAGGTGGAAGGCATCAAGTTGTTTCACTTGTCACCCAGTGAGTACAAACACTATAGGAAATCATAGTCTGCACTAAGTCATGCATTTATCACCCTATATAGAAATATATAGAAATCATAGAAATGAATGGGCAACAAATGAGACACTAGTATAGGTATAGACCCTATTGCATTGTATCATTTTCAATAAGCATATATTTGTGTTTAAAACAATCACCCGTCTCATAAATACAGAATATACAATGTAAATAAAAAAATAATAGTATGTAATATAAAGTCACCCCCCAAAAACAGAACAAAATAAACACTGTTTAATGTACATTAACAATTATTTCAGTATGATACCAAAAGTATAGTACAGGTACCAGACCTGTAAGCCAGAGTGCTCAGGACCTGGGGTTTTCTGAATAAGCATTTATCTGTTATTTGGATCTTCATACCCTATCAAGTCTACTACAATTATATAAACATTAATTAACCCCAATAGAATTGTTTTGCCTCCAATAATGATTAATTATTTCTTAGTTGGGATCAAGTACAATGTACTGTTTTATTATTACAAAGAAAAAGGAAATTATTTAAAAAAATCTGAATAATTTAATTAAAATGGAGTCTATAGGAAACAACCCCTAGAACAAACAAAAAGATGTGCTTTCATTAAAAAAAACATTTTGTTAACATACATTTATTTATTATTAAGTGAATATGGCCTGGAATAAATTGTGCTCTAGAAATGACAAAAATTAGAGAGGAAATTTACAGTTTTAGTTTGAGTAGCCTTTTTTTAATTTTGTATAATTACAAAGAACCATTTAAAGTGGACCCATCACCCCAAAAAAATATTCAGAATCCTATTTTATTACATCAGTCAAGCAAAATGAACATTGATTACGCTATATAAATTATTTTAATCTTGTTTTCTTCAGTCTGGGAATTCATAATTCTAGCAAGCAGGCAGGAACCATTTTGTGGACACTGTTATTAAGGCAAGCCTTGCATCATCTCAGGATCTTGTTTGTGCACTAGAATGGGGGACCCGATGTCTATCCCTATGTCCTGGCTACACAATTAAATGGTTAAGAGAACTGGGGGAATGTGTGGGGAGCAGTGGCATCTAGGAAGTACTGAATGGAAAGTGAAAGTAATTATCTGCCCCACCTCTATGCCTAAGTCATAGAGGTGTGGCAGACAATATTTGATTGACAGCTCAGATTTTTTAATTAGCGTAAAACAGCTATGAATGCTTTAATAAAAATTTGAAATTGGATTTCATGTTTAATTTGAAAAGGACTTTTATTATACAGATTTTTGTGTCTGGGTGACAGGTCCACTTTAAAAAAAATGTGACCCCTTACAGACCATTAAATACTAGTATAGAAATTCCAAAAATGTTGAACTACATGTCTAATCACCAGCAGGCAGTTTTCAGCTTTAACTTAGAGGAATAAGGCAGGTTGACTTTGACTGGACTTACGCTGTCGCATAATATATACTGTATATTTTCAAAGCTTCCGCGTGTTTAAATTCCAGTTAATAGATTTTTCCTGTGCTGTGATTAATTAAATGTCTACCAATAAATACGTAGGAGGGAGATTTATGTAAACTAGTGTGGGAAGCAAAAATAACCTTCTGATATAGCTCAGCATATTGCAAGTAATTCATATGCTACGCTTTTAGCAATTAGTTAAGGAGCTTTGGATGTAAACAGCCAGAGTGCTTCTGCAAATGTGACCAATAAAATATATTTAAAAATGCTTCATAAATATGAATAAAGGCTTTGGATTCTTTGGGCTGTCTTGGAATAAAAGAAAGCTTTTTTTCTTTACACTTATGCCACTTCGTGTTATTTTAGATAACACTTCAAAAAGTAAAATGCAACAATAATTTCCTGGATATTTTGTTTTTTAATCAGACTGATATATTGGCAATTTTGCAAACAAGCAAGCATTTGTTGCAAGATGAGGCATCTACCAGTCAGAGCTGAGCACACAGCTATGGGGCCATGAGGTTGGGATTCCCCTGTAAATCTAGTACAGACTGCTTCTGGTTCTGCAATTGATACCAAATTGTTACTTATACCAGACAGCAGAAATCATAGTGTCAACCAAATTATTAGTAATTAGTAGTAATTATTATAGTTTCCCTTATTTCCTGTATTTAAATGTCAGATGGCTAAGTCTAATATCTATAGAAGAGGTCAGGTCAAAAAATGTTTCTTATTCATGAAAATAGTGCATGAGAATCTAATTAGAGCTGACTACTGTAAAACTCTATTGATTCCTATGATTTTTAGAGGTGTATTTATCAATGGGTAAATGCAGGGATTATCCTAGGACTGCTGACAGCCCCAATGCAGCCCTCACTGCATTCAGTGCTGCAGTAGGTTAAAGGGGGGGCTGCATCCCTAGTGAGCATTATAGCACTAGTGGAGCCAAATTTCCATTTACAAAAACTGAAAAAGTGTTAGGTGCACATTTACTAAAGGTCGAAGTGAAAATTCAAATTAAATTTACATTTTTGAAATTAAAATTTCGAATTAATTTTGGGCTACTTCAACTATCGAGGAGCCCAACGTTCGATTCAAATTGAAAATTTTTTAAGTACTGGCCCTTTAAAAATCCTTCGACTTTGACTATCAGGCAGCTTAAAGCTGCCTAATTGCCATTTTAGCCTATGGGGGACCTCACAGAACTTGTCCTGAAATTTTTTCTAAGGGCTGAGAAATTAAACAATTTTGGTGAAATCCTTCGATGCGAACGATTTTTTATTCAATCGAAATTCAACCATTAGTAAATCTGCCCTTAAAGTTACCAAAAGTCACCCCTGGTAACTGGCCACTTACTGCTGCCTGAGGCAAGCTTCTTACTTTTCATAATGGCAGGAGCGGCTCTGGGTAGAGTTCACCTTTTCACCTCTAAAAATCCTTGCTCTATAGTCTATTTTTTTAACTGGACCAGGTTTCAATAAAATTATTGTTCATACATGTATTATTCTTCAAGTTCTCTTTTGAGTGTGTAAATCTCCCACTTTTTAAAATCTCACTTACTTTAATGCTTAATTCTATTCTAATATTACCGGCGTAATAATGAGATGCCTGGCTCTTCCCTACAGTGATTCACTGACTGTGAGGGAAAATGAACTCTATGCGTAAAACTTACAGTAAATCACACCATAACTTAAAATAAGGTCCTTCCAGCAAGAAGAAAAATAATACGCACGCTAATAGGCAAAGAAACAAAATGATCTTTTTATCACCACACTAGTTTTTGTTTCATGATCATTTCTCGTTCGAAGCAAAATTCAATGACCTCTAAAGTATTGACTTGCATGAAATCTATATTCAAATAGATTTCCATATTCAATTGCCCTTTAAATGCTTATAGAATATTAGTAATCATAACATACACTGTAAGGATACAATAAAATGGAACATTAATAAATGTTAAAATCAGATCCCAACATATCGGATTATTTTGTAAAGATAGCATTATTATTCAATATCTGTCCTAAAGAATACATACTTCAATAAAAGTAACATTTAAAAAAGCTACATTTTCTAGAGCTGGCATCCAATAAAAGAAGTGTCCCTGCTGTTCTAGAGCCCAGCTGCCAGTATGTGAGAGTGAAAGGGTCGCACTAGTGGCTTAAAGGTAATCAAATAGCACTGAGGGGGAGTAGTACTCAATTTTATAAGAAATTAACATTTTCTCGTGTCTCTTTCCCCATAAGAGACCATTTGGTGTAACAATGAGTGCACTTATTGATGTGGAAAGGCAACCTAAATGATAGCAAAAAACAAATAGTGCATTTATAAAATTGTCCATAGTTCTTTACATTAATAATGTTCAACACATATTAGATAAATAATACTGTGTGTGCCTTTTTCAGCAAGTAGGAAGCAACAATGTTCCCCTGTAGTGTGATTACCCTTGGTTCAGTTAAGACTTGAAAGGACAGCAATAAATATCACTATAGAAACACAAGGAAAAGAACTAAAAATACTTGAAAAGGCTTTTAACAAAAACAAATCCCAAATTTGAAAAATTGACATATATGGGCAGATTTATCAAGGGTCGAATTTCGAAGTTAAAAAACTTCGACCATTGAATTTTTTTAAAAGGATTTTTCGAAAACAGACAGTTTTTGATTGACTAGGTCCATTTTCGAATGAAAAAAAAATCGTTCAAATTGTTTGATTGAATCATTCGAATAATGAAGAATATTTAGTTATATTACAAAATTGTAGATTTTCTTATTTGCATTTAATTTGTTATTTTTACTACTTTATTAGTTATTACGTCCATCCATATCTGTTAGTTATTGCATACTGATAATTTTGCACACAAGGTTGGCCATATTACATTTATCCCTCGGAATGATCAGTTTTATAATATGACAGAAGTGCTAGCTTGTGCATTTTGGGGTCAAATTAATGACCAAATACCCCTTTTAAAATGATGGCGTTCAGAATTATGGGTTAAACTGAGGAACACTGCAAGTTTATTTATCATTAAATATAAACAAATATAAAGGTTTATTTTGCTTTAACAATACTATTGAATCAGGATCATCTAAATAGACACAGAGGGGCAGTTTAACCAACATTCTGTTTTTTTCTTCCATATTAACAATACATTTTTTTTACATTTAGTTTAAACTCCATTTTAAGTTTAATTCGGTTTCCTTGTTATTTATTTCCCTGTTCTCCCTTAGTTTTTTTTTTGCCCAAAAGTGTTGCTCTTAAATGTCAAACACTATAACACCTGATGGGTTAGTTGTAGCAAGTTTTCAAGAATTCTATGACAATCTTGTTTTGAGTTTCACAGAAATGTTGTATACATGCTGGGTGAAGTTGTCTCGTTAATCTAAAATTATTGCATATAAGGTATGAGAAAAATATAAAAAAAAACCCCAACTCATATTCATGTAATGCACACAGTTAGTAAGGGAATTTACATACAGTACAGCTCAACTAACACTTATCTCAACTAAAATTTATCTGGGCCATGGAGAGAGGGGGTCATGGAGAGAAGAGGCTGCTTACTGTGCCCAAAATAGTATTTAGCATCAGGGGAACAGCTCAATTAAGTGGACAGGGGTGTGTGGATAATTTAATCATAATGCTTTACAATACCCCTCAGTTATTTAAAACAAATAAAACATTTTTTAATTCCACACACAACAATATACGGCATAGAGCAGCTCCCACTTGCTCCCCACGTAGACAGGTAGAATTTGCGAGGGTACAAATTGGAAGGGTGGGGGCTGAGGTCCTATATTTTTGGTCTTTGTAGACTACGTTACCTGGTACAAGCTCCACAGGTTCCACCTGTCCACCATATGCCTGTGGTTTAATTTGTATGTTTTTTAGTCCCACACGTTCTCCAAATGTAAGAGAAGTGAGTCTGTTTAAATTTTGGTTTGCTGTGTGGCCATGGCCCAGATTTTGTAGTTTCGTTATTTTGGTGTTATTATTGGCATCATTAAAAGTAAAAGTTTCACGCACTAATAATTGGTAGTTGGAGCCTGAACTGGTTTACTGGCTTTCCTTTAGTTGTATGTATTTAAACCTGTGGGGTGTCTCCAACATGATGTTACTTTAACTTATTTAACTCTCTCTATATATTTGATATTTACACACAACAATATCTCAATAGTATATTCTTTTCAACATTTAACATCTACATTAACAACTATGGAATATGAAGTACAATATCTGACCCATGCAATGTATTAAAATTAATCTCCTAACAATATATTACATTTTCTTTCCTTTTTAGGCTTCTTTAGTGCCTGAGGTACAAAACTCTAACAATTATGGAAGAGGAATACAGCCTTTCACATTGTCATTACTTGCTTTTGTGTCCCACCCTTGATCCAGTTACATCTTGGTGAAATTGCTTATGGCTGTTGTAGCATTCTTCTTCTACTGGGTAACTGTCAATGTCATAACAACAGACTTGCTCTGTAAATTCAAAATACAGTTATGATGGTATGCTGTGTCATGTAACCTTCACTAACATTTAAGTGCAAATGGTGGCACCGTTCTCAAAGGTCTTTACAACCAACTCCTGAGAGAAGATTTAACCTCTGAACAACAGTCTTTTATGGGAATAAACTGCAATATTGAAGTCAGGATTTCAACCAACAAATGAGATACTAAATAGAGCTTTAACAGTGCCACGCTGAGATGTTTTTTTCTCAGTGCAAAGAAACTCTGTAGAAGAAATGCTCCCCACAGTATCAGGCATCACAGCAATTGTTGTGCTGATCTAAAGAGATCAATAAAATGAACTCTCTCTTGAGAACTGTGAAATAATACATAGAGGTAACAAAGTCTGCTCTTGCAAGACCAGGGTATTCATACTTGCCAAACCGGCATTACAGAGAGTAGTTATAATACAGAAGAGTCTTCCCTACACATTGTGATCATATTTTGAGATGTAGAACGTGTGTCTAAATTGGCAGCTCATGTCAAAAAAAGGCAGACCCACTACACCTGCAAAGTCCTAGGAATACTTCACTAATATCCCGACATCATAAATGCCAAATCAATTGCTAAAGAATGAGCATTACCATTGGCATTTGAATAAATAGTGATTTTTTTGTGGAAATAGCAGAGGGAGAAGAAGTAGTGGCACAAAAAGTCACTTAAGAATTACACTCGGTTATACTCAACTACAATTGAATTCACTAAACGAGAATGTTATGGTTAAATGAACGCTATGCATGGGTAGAAAACATAAGACTTTAGTGGTTTTAATTTTATGTGCAACAAACAGTTTTAGGTACTTGGCCTCTGAAGATAACAGGCTTAACTATACTACTTTGAAGTTTACATGGAAAAGAATCTATTTTTCAAATGTGTGTTGCCTTTCTCTCAGGCTTATTGTAAAAGTCAATTAATTGTACCTCATTCCTAAAAAATTAATAAATGATGTATTGAAATTATAGGTCAATATAGATTTAGATCAGCTCCAAGCTCATCCAAGCTGATATTATAGGTCAATATAAATAAACTCTGGCATAATACTGTACATAGAGCAGTTCTAGAACACATTCTTTTATCCCAGTCTCCTCCAGGTTTTATCAAATCCTGGGGGAGATATACTGCATCAGACATCAAGCTTTAAGACAAGGGTATAATAATCTAGAAGGAAAAATAGCTCTGATCAAATGAATAAATGTATTGCCATATATACTGTATAAAAATAATGCAACTAAAAAACACAAGGGTTATTTTTACATTTCTCCTTAAGGTCACAAAGGTTTTCTTTAGCTATTAACTGCCAAAACAAAAAAATTATCCTCCATGGTTCAGTCAAAGCTTTTTTGCCAGTAGCATAGGATAAATAGATGTTAAAGAATGGACTTATGTCCCACTAAGTTGTGCCTTTGGCTCTGGTGGCAAAGTGATTACTGAGCACCAGTCAGGAGGAATATGAAAGATTCCAGTGTGACATTTGCATTATCATGTAATTGCCCATTTCTTTGAAGAACACCATGGCCTATTATATCTTATGGGAAGATGGCCTCCAGTAAAAATGGACAATCACCTTTCATCATTCGGCGATTGGTTTCCAGGGAAAGCTCACTTTCCATTGACTGTGATTGACCATGTGATAAAGGATAATAACAATCCACTGGATTACACCTTCTGTCTATACAGTACCTGAAGGTCCTGAAGGTCCAGGAGGTCCTGGAGTTCCCGGCGAACCAGGCATACCTGGGATTGAAAATGTTTTTATGTGACATTTTACACAAATATTTCATTTGAGAAGTTGTCAAAAACCTTTGTTTATATAGTATGTCTATTAAAAGGAATTAAATGACAAATAATTGGCCAAATAATGAGTTGTTTAGGAAGGAATGAAAAAGTATTTGTTTTTGGAGGCATTCTGTTATTCCAAGTACAGTTATGGGACCTGTTATCCAGAATGCTAGGTATCTGGGGTTTTCTGGAGAATGAATAGCTCCATAGATTGGATCTTCATACCTTACGTCCCCATGAATACGTGTGGGGTCACACGAAACGCGTTGAGAAATCTTGTGTTTGGGAAATAAAGAGCCTTTTTAATTCACCGCATCTTGCTGAGTCGGGGAGTGCGTGCCAAGTGGAATTGTTGACACTATGAGGCTACGTCAATAAAATGTGCATGGTAGGTAACCACTACAGTAACATATAATATTGAATAAAATGTTTCATCCTGTATTCTGTGCATGTATGTACATGTATGTGCTGGGTTTTTAGGTTACAAGATTATGATCAAACCACCATACAACATCTAGTTCAACCCTACATGGTGGCCCTTACTATTTACCTTTACTCATGTTTTTGTTTTTTTAAGTTCAATTTCCCTGCTTGTTGCCTATGTTGCATATGCTGCATATGTTGGGATGTGTCTTCTGACCAAAGCATTGATTTCACATGGATCTCTATGATCAGAACCCAGGCATTAGACCATCATTAAATTATATTCCTACCATATAAAACCTATGGGGAGGGGGAGAAACATGTGGGACCAGTGCAACCTCATACATTACATGAACCATTATTGAGTGATAGACCCTTAGCTGTTTGGCAGTACTATGAATGAGACATCATTGATGCCTTTTGCAATATCAAATAGCTGAGCCGCTGCTACACATTGCTCTCAGTGTAGGGGTTATAATACATAATCTGTGATAAAACGGACGAAAAATATACACTGATTAAAACATTGATTAAAGGGGATCTAAATGCCAAAAAAGTGAACTGATGAAATTGTACTTTGAGTGGTCCTCTGAGCAGTTGGCTTGGAGTTTCTATTTTTTACTAGATATTAGATGTTTGAAATTTCGTGTGTGTGATCTATGCATTTCCTGGATTTAGTTAACCCTGGGTTTTTTGATAGTTTAGTTACACAAAAGCCTGGCATTAAAAGTCTACAAATATCTCAAATATGCACATATCTCAGAAACTGTTATAAATATGCCAAATGGCCAAATGCTCAGGGAAAATGGCCAAATGCTCAGGTAAAACTCAAATTTAAATGGCCAAATGCTCAGGGAAAACTCAAAAGTACATCAATGAATTTTAGGGGAGGGGAGTTTATAACTGTACTAAAGAATAGACATCAACTAAACCCCATGTCATTCTAGTAAGGAAAAAAAAAGAGTTTAGATTTTAAAGCCATAGGGGGGAATGTAATTAAAGTCGGAAAGAGAAAAACATTGTGCACCAATAAGAGTTAAAATCCATATCTTACGGCTATTGCATTGTGAATCGTTATTGCGGATTATAATTGTGCACTCTTAAGAAGTGCTTGAAGGTGTCGTAATCTTTTGGAGCAAACATTGCAACTTTTTCAGTAAGAAGTTTTATTACATTGACAGCACATTAGCGCAAAGTTAAAAATTCGCAAACAGCCTTCCGCTGGCGTAAGTGGTTGCTAAACAGTTCCAGGTTCGCAAAAGGTATATTGCATTCGCGCAAAGCAAAATTTCCTCACGCAAAGTCTTAACTTACCGATGTACTGTATATTACATTCCCCTATAATTCTTCTTCATCCTGAATAGAGCTATAGAATTAGGTGGATCATTATCATCCTTATGACACAGGCTTTGTTGACGTTAAAGGAATTGTTCAGTATAAAAATGAAAACTGTGTAAATATAGTTAGTTAGCCAAAAATGTAATCTATAAATGTTGGAGTGACTGGATGTCTAACATAATAGCCACAACACTACTTCCAGTTTTGCAGCTCTCTTGGTTTCCACTGATTGTTAAATATAAGGAGTGCCTGGTGTCGCTCCTCTCCGCTTCAGCACTGCAGGTGCAGATGGCAGCTCCCAGTGGTCCCTCAAAACATGCCATGTCATGACATCAGCGTCTGCTTTCCTTGATTCTGCTGCAGCTGGGAATTTTCTGGACCAACCATTTGCTGAATGTCATGGCATTCATCTGCAACCATTGAACTTCCCTCTACGGGTCTTGGTGACTGATGATGGACCTTTATCTACTGCCTTCATTGCTAAATCCTCACTGGAGTTACCTTTTACAGTTGGTGCTCTTTAAAATGAAAGATTTTCATTATCAATTATCTGTCCACACCAGTGGTTTTGGGGCTGTAGGAGCTGGGTTCTTTTTCAGGGTGAACAAAGATGGCAGTTTACAGCCCTGCATCGATTATCAAGACCTACTGTAAATATAATTACCTTGAAAAATGCTATCCTCTTCCTTTATTTCAGAACTCTTCAGCCTACTTTTCTTACAATAATGCCATGCATGCCTCTTCCAAGAGATCTCCTTTCCTTTGTGTATACGGTCAACATCCTCTAGTGTTTCCTCAAGATCTACTTCTTACCAAGGTACCTGCGGCCAATGATCAAGTTACCCACGTCTGCAATCTGGCATGCTACAAGATAGCAAATATTTGTCTCTTACCTTATGCAGATAAGAAGTGTGCCTCTCTTTCTATGTACTCCCTTGGGTTTGGCTCTTTACCAATAACATTCACCTTAAAGTTGGGTCCTAAATTCATTGGTCCTTTTCCTATAACTGAGGTCATCAATCCTATCAATCAATCAATTTTTATTTTTACACTGAACTGTTCCTTTAATGTTGAAACTAAAAGTGAACAATCATGAAATGTTCAAGAAGCCAGTGTACTGTACCATTAAACAGATTTTGCTATAGGACTTCACAGTAAACATCAAGCATGTGGAACACTTCTGAACCAACCATAGTACAACTATGGAAGATTTAGCATAGTACAGCACAAAATCTGAGTGAAAGATGAGAAAAATCAAATTTAAACATAAATTAAACAGTTCTAGTCAGTTTTCATTACCAGATGTAAAAGAAGTACTCCAGACCTGAATATCTCCTGGCAGTAGCTACTTCTATGTCATTAGTAAATGAAAGAGACAGTTTTATGTCCCAGCTTCCATAGATTTTGTAATACATGCCTTTCACTTTAATCACTGATTCTGCAGCATCTAAGTCATAGAGAGAATCTATTAAGAATTTAATAGTCAAACCATATTTTTCCAAGTTGTCATACAGTTACAGTATATTTCAAATCTTTCAGTTTCTCCAGTGCTCTGGGCCTAAGAACAGTATCAGATATAGAACTTCAATCAAGAACAGTGGCTAACTTAAAACAATGACCCAAAGCAGCTTTCATTCAAGCCAGAAGAAGCTGGGAAAGTGTTTTTTTTCTCTAATAAAGTAGTCATTTTGAAGGCAAGTGCACCCCAGAATTAACAATCACAAAGAGTGAACTTTTAATCCCTGTGGCCCTCACATGTAGTTGTTTTGCCCTTAAAAAAGTTCAGAGCATCAGATCGTACAACTGTGATTAAGGTCTACATATGAAGTCTTTTTCATTTCAACATAAAAAAGTAAGGCCTTTGGAGTGCTTGTTCAGTGAACAGATGAAAATTGAAAGTGAAAGACTGTGAGTGACCATGCGGTGCAGTCAATTCACGTAACTAGGACTAAAATATACTCTGGCAGATTTCTGTCAAGTGGAGCCTGCAGCACTGCAGACTTTATTCCCAGCTTCATAAAACACTGGGAAAGGAGGATGATTTGGCACTAAAGGGCTAAATGCAGGATTAATGTCTGAGGGATATATACAACTATAAATGCTCTAAACTCAGTTAGAAGCAGATTATGAATGAATACCTTATGCAAGCAGGCAGTTGCTAATTAAAACACTAGGGTTAGATACTAATGTATTTTGGCAGGCAGATTCATTTCAGTACCTATAAACCAACATGCTCATAATTATATAAAACAAAAAAGGGATGACATTTAAAACCTAGGTTTGATTTTCTTGCTTAATAGTGATTTTGTCCTGACTCGTTTTGCTGTCTCTATCAACCACCAGCCAAACAACAGTTTTCCCTGCAATGGAAGAAAGTCCACAATAAAATTCATAGACAGATGGGACCAGGGTCTATTAGGAATGGGCAACTGCCTTAACAATCTTTGTGATAAATTCCTAGAGGATTTTGGCTTTTGACAAACAAGAAAAGTACTGAAAAAATGTTGTACATCTTGCTTAAATGAAGGTCACCACACATTACGAGACGATCAGTGGCATTTCTGGGGCTGCCACCGGCTGAGGCAGCAGCCCCGATGCCGCCCCACCTTCCCACTACGCGCTTAAAAATCAGTTTCTCCATTCCTCAAAGGCCTATTTGATAGCTAACAATTCTCTATCACCAATGTCTTAATTGGCTTCAGCAGATGAGAATTTCCTAGGAAAAAAGAACAAGGGTTGTTAGTTACTGGGTGCCTTTGAGAAAGAACTGCCCCTGCCCCAACTTCAGAGGCATCAACCTCTACAATAAATGGTCAGGATGGTGCAGAATAGGGGCAGATACAAATTCTTTCTTAAGAAATTCAAATGCTTGAACCACCTCAGGAGGCCACATACTGGGATCTGCACCCTTCTTGGTCAGATCCGTAATTGGGGATACCACAATAGAAAAATGTAGACCAAAACTGATGACTGTACCAATAACACGACCTGGTGCCTGTTCCACTTGCTTCTGTCCCAACTGAAGCATGGATCAATGAACGAATAAAATTTGTGGAAATCACAGGCCTCAAAAGACTGAAGAAACTGAGCTGCAAAAAACTTTTTATTCACACGACATGTCAAGGAACTCGTGTGAATAAAAAGTTTTTTTGCAGCTCAGTTTCTGCAGTCTTTTGAGGCCTGTGATTTCCACAAATTTTATTTGTACAATAGCAAACCCTAAAAACCTTTGGATTGCACATAGGGGCAAATTCACTAAGATTTTTTCGCCAGTGCTATGAAAATTCACAAAAGTGTGAATTTACGCTCAGGTCGGCGAACGTTAGCCTAGTTGCGCTAGTGTTACTTCACAAGGCAGAGCGCTGTAATGCTAGCCAAGCCTAATTTGCATATGGCGGGAACTTTAAGTTATAATAGAAGTATATATTACAGCCACTACATTCCACTACACAAGCCCAGGAAACCTTTAATAAATTAAATAAAGTTGTCCTATTGCCCTACATGTGCCCCCTGTATAGTTATGTTGCCAAGTGCTAACGTTCAGGAAAATGTTCATCTTAGTGAATTTGCGAATTTACGATCCTTCGTCAGTGCGCAACGTCGCCTGGCGTAAGGGTGCGAAGTTGCGCAAGTCTATTTACTTCGCTAGTGTAAATTCGCCAGAGCCGGTGTTAGTTAATTTCTGGTTACAAATTGATGTCACGCTGGCGAATTAGCGCTAGCGTTAGACGCTTCGCACTATAATGAATTTGCCCCATAATGAGAGGGGTTGAGACTAGTCTAATACAGCCTTAACTTTCCTGGGATCATTTTACAACCCCTTACTGGAAATGATGAAGCCAAGAATAGTACTGAGGAAACCTCAAAGGTACAAAAAAGAACCCAGCCCCTGCAAGTGAAGTAGAGGGTTTAATAAAACCTCTTTCTAGGTTTTTCTTAATGTACTCTTTCATAGCCTGGGCTTCAGTCAATGAAAGTGGATATGTTCTCCCACTAGGGGGAATGGACCTTGGGGGGCAGTCATATCGCCTACGAGGTGGTAATGTTTCAGTGGCCTTCTTGGAAAACACACTGGCAAAGTCCACATACTAAGAAGGCAAGCCCTTTAAAGAGGTTACTGCAACTTCCTGAAGGGAGTACACACAGGAGAAAAAAATGTGGGTTGTGGGTGCACTATATAAACCACATGTGGCTGAGCTTCATGTGGTTAGTGCACCCTCATACCCACCCCTTTAAATTAAGGGTGGCCCTATGTTTTTGCTTTTGTATTAAAACTTGGTTTTGGCAATTTTTCTCTCCCTTAAAAGCCGCAAATGCTAGTGGTGGGGGAGGCTTTAGTTCTTTTATAGAAACCAACACCTGTGAAACACTTATTATATTTGCTGCACCTGTCACTAGACAACACTTCCACACTAATTCACACATATTACAGCTATCACACTCCACATCTATTCTTTCCCTTTTTTTATCTTCTTCACTTCTATACTTACACCTGTACTAATATTAATATTCGCACAGATACATACACAAGTGTGCACCTATATATACAACTTTACTTTGCCTTTACTTTAGAGAGGGATATGACCTTTTTTTTACATTTTGACCACATGTAAACAAGTTAGGCACCACGGTGTTGGGTTTACCTTGACGTGGTATGGTGGCTTATCAATTTTATGATCATAACTTTGTAACAAAAAACCCTGTTTCTCCTTTTTAGCATTTGCATTGGGTTATTTAGACAGGGGATTATTGTACTTAAATATGTTTTTATATGGCCTTAGGAGAGCACCCACAACCCTCCTTTTTAATACACACAGGAGCATTTATACTTAGAACCCCTCAATAATCTCCCCAGATACCCAATCAATGTGTGGGTTATGAGTTTGCAAACAGGGTAACCCCAGGATTAAGGGAGAAGAGGAAGAACTGTTAAACATGTTAGGAGAATTCCTCATAATGTATATTATTAGTACACATAGCATGGATTCTGAGTCACCAGCCCAGATCCAAGTGGGCTCTTGTCAATTGCTAAGATTCTAACGAGAGGTATAAGAGGAACAAGAGGTACATTATATCTTGATGTGAAGGCAGCATCTAAGACATTTCCCGCAACCCCAGAATCCACAAAGGCATATATCTTAGCAGAAATCCCTGGCCAATACAAATTGACTGGTACCATAACCCTAGAGGCAAATTGGGAAGAGGAAACTGTTGTGTTTGGTAACCTAGGATGAGGAGAGTGCTTTATTTGCAGGTGCATGCAGCCATTACACAACAGCAATAACTCTTACTTTCACTTTCAAGCTGTACAGAAAATCCTGTGTATGCACAGTGACACCCGCAGGACATTTGTATAAACACCACAGAAACTTCTTGACCCAAATGGAGCTCCCCTTCTCCATTTGGGCTTTGAAGTTTCCTGACCTCTTTGAACACTGCTTAAAGTGATACTGACACTAAAAAAATTTTAACATATGAATGTACATTTCATCCCTCCTTTCTCTTTGTCTCCTATCAATCTGGATGACTAACCTCATTAGGTCATCCAGAGTGGAAGAAGGAGGGTAATTTACCAGACTGTTTTTAACAGACTCAGAAAGCCCCACCCAGAATTGGCTATGAAGAGCTGTGTCATTCTAGATGACACAGACCACCGGTGGAACTCAGTGCAGTATTCTTCTATACCCCTTTTTCCCTGGTGCAATTTATGAATTTCAGTATCGACTGAAGAAGCACGATCTGGGTCATCATAAAGAATTGCCATGTAATTAAAGAATATCCCAAGCTCAGGAACAGAATGAGGTAACATTAGTGTTTGTGGGTCACCCTGTAATAAGGTCATTACGAACCTTTCTTTTTCCTCTGCGGTAGCAAAGGAGAGAGGAAAAAAGCTGAGGTATTACATGCCTTCTGGAAAATAAAAATTTACTCCTATCCCCAATAAGGAGGTGGAACTACAGGGTTAGGCAACTGTTGCGCAGCGTCAAACCTACGAGAGAGGTTATGCAGGCCTTGAACCAGGTAAACTTGTTTCCGTTCTTGTTCCTCCAAGCATACGCGTCGGAACCGGGGGGGCCACAGGGGCTGTAGCCCCCCCAGAATTTCCCTCTTCTAATTTGGTATTTTTACTTTTATTTTAATTTTTTCCGATTTTTTTTTTTCCCCCCAATTTTTTTTTTTATGTTTGCTGGAGCCGGTATAGTGATGGGCGGGCTGGCGGCATAATTGGCATTATGCCGCCCAGGCATCCAGCCCAGAATGGGTT
>CM044440.1:77026406-77044482 GCA_024363595.1 Xenopus borealis
GCCTGGGGGAAAGTGGGTGGAGCCAAAGGGGAGTGACCAAAAGGGGAGTGGCTAAAAATTCTTCTCATTCTCCTGGGCCCCCCCTGACAAAACCATCTTCTGCTGCCTATGCCTCCAAGCACTGCAGAGGAGTGGTGAGGAGTGATTCAGTGGTAGCAAGGATTAGTCAGGCAGGCAACGGTCAAAACAGGAAGATCTTCATAATAGTCAGACAGGCACAGGTCAGGATAACGGAGTTCAGAATATTCAGTCAGGCTAGGGTCAGGATACACAATTTAGAAAAGTCAGGCAGGTAGGAGTCAAAACAAGAAATAGTGAAGATCAAAAGCACACCCAGATACTAAACGAGTCAGACCTAACAACAGGCAATGAGTATCAATGAAAAGTCTCTTTAAATACCTCACGCCATTGTGTGACGACGTCATGAAAGAGGCCACTCCAGCTCACCAACTCAAGGCTCCCATTATCCAGGTGCTCAGTTCTCAGTGTCCCACTGTGTCCACATCCAAAAATAACCAGCTGAACGGCACTTCTGGTAAAAATATTTATTACAGCAGGCTGCTAAATGTACCAAAAACGTTTTACTAACAAACCTATGATTAAGGGACTTGTTCTCGAAATGCATTAGGTACGTTCAACAGTCTGCTGTAATAAATCTTTTTACCAGAAGTGCTGTGCTGTAATTTTTGGATGAGACTTAAAGTGGACCCATCACCTCAAAAAAAAATTTCAAAATCATATTTTATCACATTAGTCAAGCAAAATGAACATTAATTACACTATATAAATTATTTAAATCTTGTTTTCAGTCTGGGAATTCATATTTATAACAAGCGGGCAGTAGGGTTGCCACCTTTTCTTGAAAAAAATACCGGCCTTCCTACATATTTATCTTTTTTCCCTATTAATAACATTGGGATCAACCATCAAAAATACCGGCCAGGCCGGTAAAATACCGGTCAGGTAGCAACCCTAGCAGGCAGGAGCCATTTTGTAGATACTGTTATTGAGACAAGCATTATATCATCTTAGAATCTTGTTTGTGTACCAGAATGGGTGACCCAATGTCTATCCCCATGTCCTGGCTACACAATTAAATGGTTAAGAGAATTGGGGGAATGTGTTGGGAGCAGTGGCATCTAGGAAGTGCTGAATGGAAAGTGATTATGCCTAAGTCATAGAGGAGTGGCAGAAAATATTTGATTGATAGCTGAGATTTTTAAATGAGCGTAAAACAGCCATGAATGCTTTAATAAAAATTTGAAATTGGATTTCATGTTTAATTTGAAAAGGACTTTCATTATACAGATTTTTATGTCTGGGTGACGGGTCCACTTTAAAGAAGACCAGAGCATTGCAAATAGATGCAGATGCAGATAGAGGTCATACCTGGATACATGTTGCTTACTGGGAAAAAACATATCTGCCAACTTGAAGCCTAGATTTACAAAAGACCTTGGCCTGCAGCAATCTACATGTCTTACACTTGTTTTTGTTTTAACTAAACATGTATGATCAGGAAAACATTATCTTAGTTGAACTTCGTATACGTAGTTATCCCCCTCCCCCCAAAATAAATAAACCTAATACTGGCCTTGTGTGAGTGATCTGCAATGGTGTCTTGTTTTTACATTTTAATAACATGTGTCCAAGTAATCAACCTTTCACCTCCAATGGGCCATTTTCTTTCAGATGCAAACTTTGGGGGAGTGGTGAGGGTATTGTAGACAAACTCATTGTTTGATACAGCCCATTGGACTATGAATTTATAATACTCAGTAAATCTGCAGACTGAAACAGGAAAGAGAAGCTCTCTATGCTCTGCTCTATGTACAACAGCCACCATAGAAATCTAAGTTTTTTCATGATGCTCTCTCATATTCAACATATATGCATGTATTTTAATATCTGTGACCCTTTTAGGCTTTTATGGATGGCGACTGTAACCCACAGTTAAATAACATTAATACACCAGGACAGTGTCAGACTGGCCCACAGAGATACCAGGAAAACTCCTGGTGGGTCCAGGCATCAGTGGGCCTTTTGCTTCCAACCATTTAGCCTATTTCATAGTGATTCCCTATTTCTTTATGGGAAAAATGCTTAATAATGGAAGAAAATAGTAAGTAAAAAAGGAGAGAAGAATAAATAGGCTGACAGAGGAAAGGAGGAATAATAGTTTGGAAAATGGGCCCTCTGTCTAAGGTGTTCTGGTGGGCCCCTGATATCCCAGTCCAACACTGCACCAGGATCTAGCAGATCTAATATTACTTTATTTTCTAGAAGTGACAAATAACTATAATAAATAACTCACTATACCTGCAATTGAACTCCATTTAATCCAAATAATCTTTTACAATGATACATTACAAGGTTTGGAGGTGCACCTAATCCAATTCTGGTTTTATATCTATATGATAGGGAAAAAGGCTTTTTATAAGTATTTTATTTAATTTCTCTCAAAAGAGTTTTTCATTTACACAGCCCTATGTGAATTTCCAACATTCATATCTATTAAAAAATAAACTCTGCTGCCTACAGACCTTTTGTGAGATTTGTTTGGAAAAATACAATTACAAACCATTGTCAGAACTTTTGAAAAATATGGATTTGATTTTCACAGTGAGTGTTTAATAATTCAAGAGAATGGGATACAGATAACAAGCAAAACTAGAAGAAAGAAAGTAGGCAAGTGGAGAAAAGATTAATTTGTTTGGAGCCGAAACACAATTTTCTCCAAGTCTATACTATACATCCGCTGAATTTGCATATAGAGAAACCATCCCACCTTTGTTTTTGAAAATCTGACCTTGAGAGGATAAAAATGTATTCAGGTTTGGTTATATACTTTGTCACACTGCTTGCCCACATTTGCTGAGAAAATAACTTCTTTACAGCAATGCATTTTGCAGAAAAGTAAATACAAATAATAGTACAGGACAAATGAAGAGACATCTTGCTGGCATCTTACTACAGTTTGCTGCTTTATTCACATGTACAGGACTGGGCACTACACAGAACAGAACTACAGTGGCGTAACTACCAGGGGAGCAGGGGGTGCAATTATATCAGGGCCCACTCCATCTTGGGGCCCACTGGAGAGGCTAGGAGAACTCCAGCTCATGGGGGAGAGCCCAGTAGCAGGGCCCGGGTGCCAATCCTGCACCAGGGCCCACCAGTGAGTAGTTACGCCACTGCAGAACTACACACACACACAAAGCAGTACTGTTTGTACAGATTATTATTAAAATCAAAAGGAAAGTATCAGCCTGTCATGTCACATTAGGTTGTGAAATAAAAGAGATGGGGAGACAAACATGGACCTCTGTGACAAGATGCTCTAATGCAAGGATTATTAAATGTGGCCACAAAGACAACCAAATGTGTCCACCATTAGCAAAGGCTGTTGCAAGGTATTGTATTGTTATGACTTGATCCCAAATGTAAGCAATTTATAATTGCTAGGGGCAGCAGTTAAAAACATGGGTGCAGAATGTTTTGTTCATCCATATTAACACCAGGTACTACTACTGGAAGGTGCAATGTGCAAGGCACAGCATGCTCCCTCTACAAAACACAAGTTTTGAATAGGAGGTAAGTAAATAGCTCTCTTTATATGTTGTAAATAGACACTCTATAGCACCAGATAAATCTAATGCAACTTAAATGCAATATTAACACCTTGCCTCGCAGGTGCATATTGGGTGGATTTGCTCTCAAATTGTGCTGTTAGTATTTGGGGGACAACTCTGCACCTGCTGTTTAGGCTGGATTTTGCAAATCAATGCTGTTTTGTGGGTGAAATGCTGGCTGTAAATGAGTGCAACATATTCACATTGGTAGCATTATGGAGAGTGGGGACATAAAAGACAAGCAATTGGTGTACAGTATGTATAGGGCTTGTTCTCACAAATAAAGCAGTGTGTAAAGTGCAAATAATGGCTGTAACTGGGTGTTCTAGATTGTACATTCTGAGGACCTAAATTACAACAGGTCTCTGTACTTTGTTTTAGAGCACAGCTGCCCTAATACAGTCATAGAGCTCTTATGGACTCCCTAAGTCTATACTGTGCACCTCACAACAATTTTTTTTAATCTAAAGTGAAGCACTGTAACTTCTAAAAAGTCGAACAAACTGTTGGATTGTAGCAACATAGGAGGCTTTTCAAAGTTTTGTTCTGTTACTTTACTTCTACTAGCAGTTCATATTACCACATTGCTTTTAGAAATCAATATTCAAGTTGAGATTTAAAAGAATAATTCTTCATACTGTACATATAATTTTACCATGTTGCAATTAAAGCTTGAGGATGGCTGCACTGGTAGGCACAACAGACGTTTTGTCTTTGTCACAAGAGTTTGGCCCCTTTAGAAGTCACCAGAAGGGCCAGAGTGATGGGTAGGCAGAATAGGCGCCTGCCTAGGTTTCAACCATGAGGGGAAGTGCTGGGTAGGTACCTCCTCTGCCTACCCTAGTCTGGGTTTTCTTGGCCCCTGTTGCCATTGAGATGATGGTTGAGATGACTAGCTGGATTTCCTCAGATGGCAGGCAAGCTTGGTTTGCCTCTGATCACAAGAATATATTGCCATCTCTATTACCAGCACTTTTGGCTAGTTGACTTTGTTCTTTCATCATTCAGTATATATGTATTTGTGTTTTATATACTGTATATTTTTTCATTCAGTTTCAAATGAGAGGACCTTGGTGTGGATACCAGTGCTTTACTGGATGTGTGGCAGGGATGGTAACTTTGACAAATATATGTTAAGATTCCATAGTGTTGGATTTGGAAATATGTTAGGGTTATTGGTTGAATTGAAATATTACCTGTTCCCCAGTTAATTGTATATATGCCTTGCAGTATGTCAGCAACACTATTTCTGTTGAACATTCACATGCAATAAAGAAATAATACAGCCCCAGGCATAGTTTTTCCAAATAATTACTTTTTTCACAGTATTGTACAAGGTTAAAAACCGTGTGGCAATGAGTTGCATTTAATCTCTTTATTTAAACTTTCATTCAAGGAATTTTAAGACAATTTTGTATTTCAAATAGAAAAAAATAGAAGCGGTATATGGTGCTAGGTCCCTTTATTTAGTCTGTATAGCTGGAATTATGTTTTTGAAATACAAACAACAATAACACTGTTTCAGCCTTGCACTTTATACTTTTCTAATAATAATAAAAAAAAGTTTGCCGTACATCTGAGATGGACCAAAGGCACTTTCAAAGCAGCAATCTTGGTTGGTAAACTAAAAAGATATCTTTGTTATATTGGAGCAGTGAAAGCTGTCAGTCCAGTCCTGATTCAGCTTGTTCACATTGTATGACATTCTAAAGATAATCGATCAAACACAAAGTTCATAGGTCTCATAGCATGCCTCTATAGATTGCAATAAAAGCTAGAGAAGCCTAACAAAAGAAAATTATTTATAAGTATCATACACAGCTGGTATTGCAAGAAGAGCAAGTCTATATCAAACCATTATGCTCCATGTTTAATAGCTTTGATTGGAAGGATTGGTGAGAGAAATAAAATAATATCAAATTATACATGGCTATCCTCACAGCGTCTTATAGCTCTTGAAATTACAATATTTGTTTTCCAGATGTGTTTAACGACACATTAGACTGTGTACAATTTTATCCATAACTCACAATATTTACTGTACATAATATCTCCCTTTCTTAAAAAGGGAAAGTCTTGGTTTTAGCATCCACTAATAATATTGTTCGTAGATTTAAAAAAACTTCAGTAAATAAATAATATGATCAGTTGTGTCAGATAAGAAAAGTATAAGATAAGATAAGTAACTCAAATTCAACACTTGGAAGCAAACCCAGGGGCCCAGACCATGGGGTCTACTTCCTCTATAGTTGTAGAAATCCTCCATCCCCAGCCTCTTTGCTATATTTTCTTTGTCTTAGCATACTCAAACCCATATACAGTATTTTCACATTCAATAGCCAGGGAAAATATTAATTTATATTATTATGTATTTTACTGTTTTACAGGTACCATTTTACTTATTTTTTTTTTTTAAATAAATAAGCAAACAAAAATGTCTTAGTCAGTGTTATGCCAAATAGGTTTATATTTATAGTGGGAAATTGGATATATATAATAACATTTACTCGCATACCTATAAAAAAATGTTTTAACAACCAAACTTTTATACTTTTTCTTTTACAAATAGGTTTTTCATTTTAAGACTTATATTAATATAAAATTAATCTGCTCCCTCAATTTAACATTTTTACATGCTACTGGTAGCTCACTTCTCTATCTGGGCTTTCTAAATTGCAGAATAACATTCAAGGTAACTTGTTACTGGTCTAGTCATGGTTTAGTCATGGCAAACAATCAGATGTTCAATTTCAAACAGCTGACCAGTAAACTGATGTTGTGTTACTATGGGATAACAGACCAGGGGTCTCTACTTTGCTCTCAAATGTCAGGCCAAGGAACTGCTGATTTCTACTGATTTTGCCAAATGATTTTCAGCTAATGCCCCCATGTGTTCACAACATGAGAAAGTTGTTTAGGATTAAAAAACTATTAGTTAGGTACTCAGCATATGTGAAAATAAAAACAGTTTGGGAAACCATATTAAGCCTTCCCTACAGGTTTGCAGACAAACAGGTATGAGACCTCTAATCCAGGATGCTCGAGGCCTGGTGGTTTCTGTTATTTGGATCTTTATATCTTAAATACACTAGAAAATCATAAATATTAAATAAGCCCAATAGGCTGGGTCTGCTTCCAATAAGTACAAAGTACTGTTTAATTACATCAGAGAAAAAGGAAATCAATTATGAAATTGGAATTATTTAATTATAATGGAATCTATGGGAGATGGCCTTTCCATTATTCTGAGCTTTCTGGATAACAGAATTTTGTATAATGGATACCATACATTTCATTTTTATAGGAACAAACAGGATTAGTTATCTTATCTGATATAAGGTGCTATATAATCTTTCATTAGCCAGATCTATGGTAATTTTACACTGCATGCATACTATTGCTTTGATGACTAAAAATACAAACTGCTGTATTATCAAAAAGCATGGTCATCACATTTATCTTGAATTGCTCAACAGCTATTCAAACCAATATAAAATCTTAAACAAACTGTAAATAATTAAGATATTTTCACAGTTAAAACATATCCACAAATATCTTTAAAGCACACATTGCATTCATATAAATATGTATATTAAAATGGATCCGTGGTTATTATAGCTTCTAACTAGTTTTGTGGACATTCTTGGTAAAACTAATGCTTAATTAATCAAATACTTGTTCTATATGTAATAAACACTCACCCTGGTGGTCTAGGGGGTCAGCTGGGATGCCCACAGCATGATGCAGCTCCTTAAGTTCATCGCAATGCTCTGCCTTAGGGTGCGTATGTCGCACACTTGCGGTCTTTCCAGGCACAATCACACTGGTGAGATTGGGTTATCGTACAATGGCGCGAAATTCAAATGTATTTAAAGGGACTTCAGTAGTGAATTCATTGCCCGTTATAGCTTTTCTCCTTGCGAGATCCTGGTGCCTGTGCTGTTTAAGCTTTTGATATCTGTTTACCTGTTGTGACCCCTGCCTGTTTTTGAGGATCCTGACTTCTGAAATCCTAACTCTGCCTGTTAACCAACTCTTCTGTATCTGCATCCCTTCAGATTGATCTCCTGGTTTGACCCTTGCCTGTCTGACTCCACTTGTACTCTGCCTGCACCGACCTGGCCTGATTTTGACTACGCTATCTGTCTACGCCTTGTTCTGGGACCTTCTGCCCAAAAGACTTTGTTTTACCATTGTGCCCCTTAGCTTGTCCAGAATCCTTAGCTTTGCACCTCTCTTTATAAGACCTGGTGGCTTCCAATTTGCCTCGTGCTCCTCCCGAGGTGAAAGGCGGCTGTTATAGGCAGAAGTAAGAACAGTGAACAGGGTGCTTAGCATTGCTTCTGGATTTAGGGTGCCGACCGTGAACTTAAGAAACCCTGAGCTAACAGGTTATTTTCAATACTGATGAAACAGAGTTCACCAATATTCACTGGCAAGAATGATAATGATAAAATAAGGGGTTATCGCATATCCTGTGCTGTGAATGACATGGTAATAGGGGACTCTGTGCACAATGCTCCATCAATGTTGCAGATATACAAAAAGGTACAATAACTCTGAAGCCAGCTGAATGTCTAAATCATGGATAGCCAAGCTCAACTCTTACCCTGAGGTTGGACAGTTCTGTCTTCTAGTGTTCATAAAAGGTCCATCTAGTCCAGTTTTACTAATTCCCCAACCTACTTCAGGCTTCACAGTTACAGTTTGCTAGCAGTTAAATCAATTTCTTAAGTTTCTATTAAGAAATTGATGTAACTATCAAGTTGCTATTTTTCTTCAAACTGTGAAACTCCAAACATCTTCATATTTCACCTTTCTTCTTTTATTTTCCTCTTTCATTTATTCTGGTTCCAGAGAAGACTCAACTAATAGAAAAAATAATACATAGGAACCACCTATAATAACACAACAAAAAGATTGTATTCATGTTCATGTGCTATACTTAGAAAATCTTGCATTTGCATTTTACATGGTTTTATGCCCTTTGTGAGAGGTTCACCACTGATTATGCCTGCTAAACAGACATAAGGAGATTGATAATACAAAGATACTGCACTTCTAAGTTTTAACTTTCTTCTCCCTTATCTCCTGATGAATTTTCATGAACCTTCTGGAAAAACACTTTACTTGAAAAACCAAAATAAAAAAGGTTCTGTGTACAGCAGAGCTGTATTATTATAATAGAACATTTTCTGTTGATAATACAATAAAGTAAAGGATGAGTAGAACAACTATAATCAGTAGCACATAATCCAGAGTCAGAATGTTCCTATATTTATTTCTACAGCAAAACATTATCATCTACATCTACTTCTGTGCCCCAGTTCCACACGTTCATTTTGGATCAGATGTTTTTAGAAAGCAGAAGGGCTCTATGTTAATGTTTAAAGCTAATTAAGAACAATACTAGCATTTTTTTTAACTGACTGTTAATTATTTAGAAGCAGCTGATTTTACGTGTTCTGAGGCATATGCATAATGAAAACGCTATTCCATATTCTTTGGAAATAAAAAATTTTGTGAAACAAAATGCAGTTGATTGTTAGTATATGCAATTCCAAGACAAAACTAGATATCATCTATATATATATATATATATATATATAAAGACTTTACGCCACATAGAAGCTATTCTAGTTTGATATAAAAGGGGTAGTTCATCTTTAAATTAACTTTTAGTATGATGTAGACAGTGATATTCTAAAATAATATGCAATTGGTATTTACTTTATAGTTTTTGAATTATTTAGATTTTTGTTCCAAAACTTTCCATCATAGAGTTTCAAGAGCGATTTGATCCATTCATTTGATCCATCTATTGTCCATTTTACCCTAGCAACCTGGCAACAGCTTTAGCAATACAAAGTAACAATAACAAAAACTTTTGCCTCCCAGAGCAATAGATTTTGTCTGCCAGGGTCAGTGGCCCCTATTTGAAATCTGGAAAGAGACAGAAGAAGTCAATTAATTAAAAACCTACAGGAAATTGTCACAGCCTGCACCCTAAATCCAGAAACAATGCTAAGGACCCCGTTCTCGGGTCTTGCTTCTTCCTCTAACAGCCTCCTTTCACCTCGGGAGGAGCCCTTAGCTAATTGGATGCCACCAGGTCTTATTAAGAAAGGTGCAAAGCAGAGGGTTCTGAACCAACAAAGGGGCACAACGGTAAAGCAAAGTCTTTTGGGCAGAAGGTCACAGTACAAGGCGTAGGCAGAAAGCCTCGTCAAATCAGGCTGGGTCGGTGCTGGCATGTATACAAGCGGAATCAGACAGGCAAGGGTCAAACCAGGAGATCAGTCAAAAGGGATACAAATACAGAAGAGTCGGTTTACCAGGCAGGGTCAGGATTTCAGAAGTCAGGATTTGTCACAAACAGGCAGGGGTCACAACAGGAATCAGAATCAGAAGCTTAACAGCGCAAGGCACCAGGAAACTCGGAAGGAGAAAAACCTATAATGGGCAATGATCAAAACCTTTAAATAGGTTTGAATGTTCGCGCCATTGCGCGCTGACGTAATCACGCCTACAAGAAGGGAAGATGCACACCATAAGAATCTGCCATTTAGGAGGAAGCAGAGCAGTGGCGTGGGGGGCATCCCTGCCGCACCTCTAGACCACCAGGGTGAGTGGAAGAGAAATTTTAAATGAAGACCAACCATAACGTTTTAAGGAACAGTCCATTCAATAACTTATAGGGGCAGATTTATCAAGGGTCGAATTTTAAATTCAAATTAGAAATTTTCAGTTTAAAAATTCAATTTTAATCCCCTATTTGCCAGTGGCAGAGGTCCATTGAGCCATTTGGAGATATTAATAGCCTTCCTGACAATTGTATTTGTTTTTCTGAGAACAACTTGATTCGTACAAACCGAATTGATTATGATTAGAATTTTCAGGTCGAAACCATTTGATTGAATATTAGACATCCAAAATTTTTCTTAAATAGCCTCCCAGTTGAATTGTTAGTATATTCGAAATTAAAAAACATGAATTCTAAATTCAACCTTTGATATATAGGCCTCTAAGTTAATTTAATGGTGAACTACAGCTTCTACAGAAGGACTGTACATTTATTCAAAACGCTAAACCTGATTGTCGTTAAAATCATTATTAGATGGAATAGAAACATGTTTAAAGGTCCAGTAACATCAAAAAATGAAATTGTTACAAAAATATAATGTTGTGACCCTGCACTAGTGAAACTGCTGTGTTTGCTTCAGAAACACTACTATTGTTTATATAATAAGCTGATGTGTGGCCATGGGGTTGCTATTCAAACGAGAAAAGGCAGATCACAGATAAGCTCCGTAGAACATAATGTTATCTGTTAGCCATTATTTATCCTGTGCCGTATAGCCTTTTTTTCAATTTACCCCATTGCTACTCAGCAGCTTGTTTATATGAACTATAGCAGTGTTTCAACACAACATGATATTTCCATTACTTTAAAACACTTTTTAAAACTTTTTAAAACTCATTTTTTGTTGTTATGTTCCTTTAAATCAGACACATTTAAAATGTTACCTTGGGAGAATAACAGCTAGGGCAATAAAGTTGTACTATTTTGTTTGATGCTAGCATGCACAGATAATGTCGGACTGTATAGAAGTTCACAGAGTTATGCTTTCTTTTTCTTCTCTTGGTTAGAAATCTGGGCATTGGTAAAATGGATGATTCTTTTCACCCTTCATTTTTATCATGTGTTAAGAAAAGCTCATAAAGAGATATATAATCTTATATAGCACACGATACGGTCAAAAGTAAGTGTGGATTCTCAGTGTTTTTAATTTACAGTAATTTACAGTAAGCAAGCAGGTAATTAAAACCAGTGATGGATGAATACGTTTTGATCTTTCCATGCATTGACCCAGTTTCAGATTTTTTTTAAAGGCACACCACAAGAATGACATTACAAAACTGTCATTTTTAAAATATAGTTGGTTGGCTGACTACAGTCAGGTATGAAAGCAATTGATTTCTGTTAATTTACTCAAAACTGGTTTTGAGCAACATTCATTAAATCAAGCTGTAATTACCTGCAATTAAAATGCTTTTAGAGAAAACTGTTTTGCACTTGTCTCTGCATTATTGAGTTATTTCTTTAATGTGCTACCAGAGTTGTCAATTAGTTGCACTGAGCAGTGAGTTTTACAGGGCTGCAAAAATGGAGCAGCAACTTGAAGCTTTCAAAAAATGTCTTCATGACCCAGTATATTAATTGACTGCAAGACTGAAACAACTGATACAGAAGTCAGATTCTTTGTCCTAAGTTGTATTTCATTTGTGATTCACGTTTTATTTCAACCAGTAAAACCAATCATCCACAAGTGGATTGAAAATTTGTGCGAAAGGATTGTGCTCTTAAATAGCAAAGTAACTTTTATAACTTTCAGTTTCAGTAACTTTTAAAATGACTGTGAATGCTGTGTGACGTGTAAAATATAATATGGTTTTATTTTCAACTAATTCAGATAACAGAGGCAATAGCATTCAGCCTTATGACCTTTTATTATATCAGTGCACAATACAAAATATGTTTTCTTTAAGAATTTTAATAACATAACCTTTACACAGCTCAGCCAATGATGGGCACCCTGTGGTGAAATGGTTGGTGTTGAACTGGCTGTTAGAGCTTGTTAGAAAAATATGCAGTATTGCACAGGTTATTTACCATTAATAGTGATGTGCGAATAAATTTGCGAAACGCCAGCGAAAATTCGGCAAAAAAATTCACCGAAAAAAACGAGTCGCGCGTCGTTTTTGACTCGACGCAACGAAAACGACGCGATGCGTGTTGTAAACGACACGACGAATATGACGCGACACACCAATTCGCGAATTCTTCGGCGAAGCGAAACTGGGGAGATTCGCCCATCACTAACCATTAAGAATAATGCTGGATCTAATGTCAAAAACACCCCCAGCATAACATTAATTCAAAAGATGAATATAAGGAAAATGTTACTTTTTCAATGAATCCAGTTTTTTAAATTTGTAATTTTAGAATCAGACCCTTTGCTATAAAATTGAACATCTCATTTTAACTTCAATCAAACCACAGTAAAATTCTCTTTAACTCTAGCTGTAAGTAGTTCATAAGAATATAATCTGTCAGAAGTGCACTATTTTCATATGGTGGTGCAACTTTCTATGGAAGACGTATCTTGGATTTCATGGATTTGCCACAATTGGCTGTCTTCAGTGATTAATACTCTGTCTATTAAATTGTGTGTTTCTGCATCTTCATCTAGTAAGATGGTTTTACATTCGCCACCTGTTCTATTATGATTGAGCTACACTGTTGGACCTAGATGTTGCTCCATCCTCTAATCTGGTGCCCATGTAGCCATAAAATAATTCCACATCTCAGTTGTGTGCTTGGAGACTATATACATGTCACTGCACCGATTGAAGTACTGATTAATCCATTTTGGGTCTTAAAAGATTGGTCAGTTATTCCTAATGCTTCTTTTCTTTTCTCTGGATGAACCCATCCCACTAGTTTTGGAGTTTAAAACATATTTGGTCACTATGCTTATTGGTTAACACACGATTATGAAGAGCTTCAACCTGTAAGAAAATCCTTTTGATGGATAGGGTGCTCAAACAGTAGAAGGATCATCCGCCTGTGACCCAAATTCTTGTACAACGCCAGGTATACTGTGGCACACCAATAAATTCAATGTATTCTAGTGCATCAAGGTTGTTTTATTGGCCCCAAGTTATGCTTATTGGTTAAAACATTTTTGTACAAACTGAAGTGCCCTGCTATTTTCTAAGTAATAACTACACGGGGGATCTTATAGGTAACCACATCAGTGAGCACCAGACACAATTATAACTGGTACCTGTTGTGCACCACAAAGAATATAGCATTATATAGTAGTAGCTGGTATCTTTAAGAAGATAGTGCTTAGGTAATATATCTAATCTGGTTGCATAGGATATTAAGCATTATTCAAGTAAACAATGTTATTACTTTAGGGCAGGCATGTGCAAAGTCAGGATTAGGCGCTAGTTCTTGCCGGAAGCAGCCACTGAGCTGTACCAACAGAGACGTATACACAAATTTGGCTAGCTGCCTCAGCCTGGCTGCAATCACCTGCAATTTAAAAGCGCAGACTACGCAGCCACAGCAAGAGGGGACACAGCTACTGTACTATATTTTAGGAAATCTTACAGTTGGCAGGTTAAATGGTTAATAAGGTAAATTAATATTAAATACTGGGTTTCCACCTTTTCTGGAAAAAAATACCGGCCTTCCTATATTTATCTTTTTTCCCTATTAATAACATTGTGATCAACCATCGGCCAGGTGGCAACCCTAACTGGATCTGGTCTGTGGACTACAGATATTTTCTAAATATGTTAAATAATGGTTCAAAGAATGTCAGGCTGAATGGTCGGCCCTCACACATTTTCACCTCACCAAATCTGGCCCTCGTTGCAAAAAGTTTGGACACCACTGCCTTAGGGTCCACCTGATGCTCATAAATTGCTTTAAATGTCTTGCCAGTAGTATGCAAAGTTCTAATATAAAAGCTGTTTGGGACAACAGTTGAATTAAATCTCTAGGTGCTCTTATTGAATCTTTTAGAATCATAATCATAAGGCCATCTAGTATAATTTCTGGACATTCATATAAACACAGTAGCTAGGTAAGGGGTCATTATATTCACTGAAAGCACGTGAACTAATCAGTCTTAATATGGCAACCCTTGCAAAGATATATACTATCTTGATTTATGAATTAGTACTAATTGCTATTGTGGAGTAGTGTGTGGATTATTTTAAATTTATTCATTGTCCTTTAATGAAAAATGCTAAAATTAGGCTGATCTGTGCCATGCATCGCTATGTTATGGAGCACTGCATCAAACAAACTTACTGAGCAAAATGGGCACAACACACACACATTAAAGGGGATCTAAAATCAAACAATTAAAGGGGATCTAAAACCAAACAATTAATTTGATATAATCAATTTTGATTCATTGATGTAAGGGCAGAACTACATGGAAGACTCTGCAGTGTTTCTGATGGAAACAGATAGGAACAAGGTAAAGTAAAAGGAAGTCGGACTGTGTTGCATGGTTGATTCGACGCAACACGACTGTCGGATGAAAATGCTGCAAGCTGCGTCTTCATCCGACAGTCATGTTGCATCAACCCCACAACACCGTCCGCTTTGACGCAAATGTTTTGTCAGCCAGCGTCAGATCTGACAGAAACGTTGAAAAGTTTTCCATGTAGTTTTGCCCTCAAAGTGTATTTGCATTCTCATTACTAATCCCAGACTTTTTGTCTGCACCTCTAGGCTTCACTTACAGGAAATGTAAAGGAAGGGTATATAACTGGGGTCCCAAAACTATTTTACTTGAGAGCAACATTTAATTGTAAAATTTGGTAGCCACTATGTGGACTGGCAGCATACAGTCTGTTTGGCAGTACACCTGGATTTTGTACAACCAAAACTTGCCTCCAAGCAAAGAATTAAAAAAATAAACACCTGCATTGAGACCACTGAGAGCAGCATCTAAGGGGTTGGTGAGTAACATGTTGCTCATAAACAGGGTTGCCACCTCATCCCTTTATAACACATATGGAATACACAGCTTGCATGGCTAATTAGAAATTCATTTATCTGCCCGATGTATGGCTGCACATAAATCAGTTCAGTCTGCAGCATGCATCTAAATGAATTGCTAATTAGCCAACTGCATGTGATGTGACTGCACACTTTTTCTCTGAACAATGAATGTGAGTAAAACTGGGGTCATCGTCTCTGACTAATAAACTGTTTTATCTTATTCTTTTATCTGAAATTAATAAGTACTGCATAAAGACATTGTTTTCCTTATATGCCTTCATTCTCTTACACTGGTTTTGATATAATATAAGAGGCATTAGCAGTTATGTAACAAATGGTACTATGGATCAGTAACCCATAGCAACCATTCAGAAGGTAGTATTTACTGGCCAACTGTTTAAAAGCAAATGTCTTATTGGTTGCTATGGGTTACATATGGGGAATTATGATGTCTGCGAGATGATTTATCGAAGGACGGATTTTAGTGGTTTTAGAGGTTTTGAAACAATGATTATCTCACAAACTCTTAAACTAGGCATGTTGTGAACTTTATTAAAAAAGTACAATACAATGCAAATACAAACAGAAATGAATGCTGAAAAATTCTAAAAAATACAAATACCCCGAAAACCTATAAAATGTTTGTTTTTCGGATGGTTCCTAGCAGAGAAAAAATATGAAAAGCACTACTAAGTCTGAACTGATTTAGACTGGATCAGCACAGCTCTGATTGACTTCTATAGGTTTTTACACCACAATCGAAAAAAGTAAATTTGCCCCATAGAGTCATATAAACACATTACAATGAAAAAAACTTCAACTTATTTTGTACATGAATCTCAAAAAAATTGTGGTTTTCCTATATTTCTAAAAAAGCTCTAAAAATGTAAGATTCTTAAGTGCAAAGAACCATGTTTGGGATTTCTAACCTTGAAAGCAGCAAGTAAGTTGCAGGTAAAACTTGGTCCCTGTGTAAAATGTATAATGAAGCAAATGAATTCTTAATGAATAAGATGAAAGTTGAGTGTAGGACTGAGCATACCAGGGAGGACTTTGACTTAGGTGGCCAGCTTCAATATATTGCAAAATAAGGACAATCCCTGTTTTGTTAAAAGGGTTTTTTGTTTATACTTTTTATATTTGGATCTTTTAATAATTTCAATGACAATTGTGGTTTTGGCGTTTGTGAGTTTAGTTGTGGTATCAAAAACCATAAAACCCATTAAAATCCAAAAAACAGTATGCATTTTAAAATAAATATGGGGTTATGTAATAAAAGACACTATACACTATATGTGTATTAAAATTTGCTAAGGACCTGGCACACACACAACACATTCTTTACTGCAAATGCTTGAATGCCTTCATTTCTTGGAAAAAAAACCTTAAATAATATGTTACCAATAAAAAATAGCTTTTTGTAGTTTTTACAATTAATAAATATTGTAAATTGTATAAAATGTTTTAAAAAAACACTCTTCGCATGCAAGATTTTTAGCTCAAAAAGTTAAATCATGAAAAAAAAAAATGTAATGTTAAAAAATCGGCCCCATAGTGTCTACTTTACTCCGTTAGTACACTTATAATTGGCAATACATAGGTTTGCCAACTGACATCGCAGAAAATTTTCATACCCGTGATCCTCTCTGTGATTTCCTATGGCACAATATAGTGCTAATGAGATAGTATAGAGCAAATAAAAGTCAGTTTTCTTCTGCTGTAATTTCCTTTGGGATACTATGTTGTTGGGAAGTAGACAGTAGTTCTCTCTGAAAGGACCAAAAAGGTTCTCAGTTTCCTATGTGACACTATATGTGATACTTCTGTTTTATTCATCTTAGATCAAGGCATCTAGTCAACTAGTTGAGCTAGCTGGCCCTTAATTCAGGATCTGTGTGTTGTATAAAGCCCCAGGAAAGTATGTTGGCACATGTCCTTCTACTGTTCATTGGTTTTGATTTTCCAGTAGTACAGATAAATATCTCTATATGCATTAAAATAACAGAATTGTCTGTAAGTGGCTTTTCATAGTAATGAAACAAAATGAGCACATGTGGTGCAGCTACTTTACAAAGCACCAACCTCCTTTTTATGTTGCCAAAATGTAACAGAATATTAAGGCATGAAGGCTCTCATGCAGATATTCAGTGTACATACAAGTCTAAACATGTACATGTATATATTTTACAGCCAGGAGAATACAATTTGCTTTTTCTAAATAAGCTGAAAAACAGTTGGTGAAATCTGGTTCTGCTCTGCAGAATCTGCATGTTCTGAGAAGATGACACGTTCCAAAAACAAATGTGTTTGCTGCTGCAATTAACAAAGTAACCATTCCATATTCTGCTTGCATGTAATTTACATGAAATCTGCCTTTCAATGCATTAAATTGGCCACTGCAGTCCAAATGCAGATGCACAGCAAAAGTTATCATAGAAACAATTAATAGTAGGTAAAGCAAACTGCATAGACTTACGCTCTCTTAGAATGAAAAAAAAGTGCATGAAACAGCAGCGCAACATAAACAGCTTACTCTGTATTGTCCAGATTGATCACTGCTGCTGATTGCTTTATAGCCAGGCCCTCTGGAAAATGGTAAATGCATTTATGCTTTATTGTCTGTTCTCTGAGCTCTTAATTTTAGATTTGTTTCAATAATCAAAACATGAAGCATTTTTACTATGCATTTTATATTGTTTAAATGGCACAGTACAAAGATTTGCCCTGATCTAGTCAGTCTTGTGAGGATGTTTACATTTGTTACAAGGTTTCTGAGTAGGAAGTAAATAAATCGGGGGGCGGTCCTTGGCCATGGTGGAGAGCAGACGTGTTTGCTAGGAGCTCCGTCCGT
>CM044440.1:77054065-77065644 GCA_024363595.1 Xenopus borealis
ACTCTATAAAGTATTTTGTCTATAAAAATCCTGCAAATAAAACATAAGTTACAAAAAAAGGAAGTAAATAAATCATAAATGCTCACTAGGGACTGAAGGAGCCAAACAGATGATTATATTAGTGAAACATCTAAAGCTACAATGAAATCAGAAGAGACGGATATTATACACATTGACACATTTTACTTAATTCTCCTTTGGTATAGTCTGGCCCTAGAAAAATGACCCCAGTGTAGTCCTAATGTTAGCCATGTATGGGGAAATAATGTGGACAAAATCTGAACAGAATAGCTTGCATATGAGGTCATCTGTAAAGACAGCTGTATAGGCATTTCCATAGTATTAAGATGTAGTACCGTGTTAGCCATTCGAAAAAATGTATAATGTATAAATGTAAAGTTTGGTGATACCTTTTATTGGCTAACTGAATAAGTAACAATTGCAAGCTTTCGGAGCACACAGGCCCCTTAGTCAGGCAAAATACTATTTTCTTATTTTTTTGCCTGACAAAGGGGCCTGTGTGCTCCAAAAGCTTGCAATTGTTACTTATTCAGTTAGCCAGTAAAGGTTTAACCAAACTTTACATGTTAGGCATTCCCAGTGAAACTGTACCAGAATGACCCATCTGGTCCTTTTTGTGTATGACTACATAGTCCAGAGATCTGCTCATTCAACTATCAGCTAAACAGCTGGAATATTCAAAATATGGCAAGCACTGCACCACTTAGAGGCAGCATGGTAGATCTTGATAGTGGGATGTGGTTACTGATGCTTCTAAAGCAGGGATCCCCAACCTTTTCTACCCGTGAGCCACATTCAAATGTAAAAAGAGTTGGGGAGCAACACATGCTTGAAAAGGTCCCTTGGGGTGCCAAATAAGGACTGTGATTGGCTATTTGGTAGTCCCTATGTGGACTGGCAGCCTACAGGAGGCTCTGCTTGGTACTATACTTATTTTTTATGCAATTAAAACTTGTGTCCTAGCCTGGAATTCAAAAATAAGCACTTGCTTTGAGGCCACTGGGAGCAACATCCAAGGGGTTGGAGAGCAACATGTTGCTCATGAGCTACTGGTTGGGGATCACTGATCTAAAGGTTCATGACATGGATTGTGCAACGAAAAGTAATATGGAGCAGGTACTCAAATGAAGGCAATCTTCCAGCAAAGTTGTACAAGCAAAGTTGAAACTTTATTGTGAGTAACTACTTCACTTTTTGGAGACCCACATTGAAGTCCAATCATGGATTGTGCATTCCTGTAATAACTTTCACAAAGTTAATGAGTCAAAGTGAAAAGGCGAGACAGGCAAGGGAAGTGGGTCACAAATAAGCCTTTTGTGTAGCAGTAATAAAATTGGTCCATTAGATCTTTTTGCAGAACATCAACAGAATTTCATTCAGATGTGATTTCTACCAAACCTTTAAACCACTTTTTAAACTTCACCATCTTGATGTAACCAAAATATTACTGATTGCCATTTATTTTATAATAAAATACAGGAAACCTTTCCCCAAGATGAGAAAAAGTATTGATCAAAATGTGAAGAGCCATTAAATGGGATGTAAAGGCTAAGAAATAAAATCCAATTTTTACTTTCTTAAATGAAAAATAAATCTATCTCCAATATACTTTAATTAAATAATGTATATCGTTTTATAAGTAACCTGAATGTATACAGTGAAATTCTCCCTTCATTTACGTGCTCTGACTGCTGAGGATAGGAAACTTCAGACTTAATACTTTCAAATGGTAGTGGGGGGAGGGACTTCCCATCCCAGAACTGGAGCAGCTTTGTTTGTTTCCCTGTAGAACACCAGGCAACCATGTACAGATTCATATCTGCAGCAGTCAAAGCAAGTAAATAAAGGGGGAATTTCACTGCATAGTAAGGTTTCTTATAAAAACTGTTCAGATTTTTAAAAAAAAAGTATATTGGGGATAGATGCACTGGGAACTGGGATTCCATTTGGAGGATTTTGAATTTTTTTTGCTGCAGCCAATGGTTCTGGAGAGTTGGAGAGAGTTTGTATTATACAATAAAAAACTATTAAATTCACATTAGGTTACATGACAACACAGGACCCAGTGCAGTCTGCATATACTAATTAATAATCAGTCTTGCTGTCCCTGTTTCTTTGGCAGATATTATTTGACTTGTGCTGTTTTGATAATTTACAACGATCCCTAAGCAGCCTGGACCATGATCTTGGTCTTGCGAAGATCTTGACCCCATGTCTTACAAGATGGTGACCCCATGTGACCAAACTTGAAAGCATAAATCAATTTAATTAGGCTTCTGTTTAGTATACAAAATACAGCATTTCTAGCATTATTATACAGGTGTATAAACTTCTACTACTACTAAACTACTACTTATGTAGGGCAAAGTAATTTACATGTGGTATCCCAGAGATTAGTAGTACTGATAAATATTGAATGGGGAAGTTCTTTGCAGAAAAATTAATGGGTACATATAAAACTGCAGCTTGGAACTAGTAGAATTAGACTGTATAATTGCAGCTTTTAGTTTTCCCTAGGGAATAGATTTATATGCTTATATAATATATGATACCAAAGAGTAGTCTAAATATTAAGATGTGAATACACTTTGGGCACCTTTGGTGTACTGGACATGTTTACCAACAATGCTCTTCAATATTAGTCTACTTGTAATTTCCCATGGTCTGCTGTTTCACCAAAGAGTTGCCTTATCTCTAGGTGTTCCATATTATTAAATGATCAGTTATCCAGAAGCATTCTGAATAATAGTTCCATTCCATTACTGTATATCATGATGGACATTTTGAGTACCACTGTTTATGTTATACAGACAGCTATATGTTCTTTGGTTTTTTATAAATAAAAAAAGATGTTACTGGATGGATAGAAGAGGGTATTTTTCCCCTGTCAGTTATATTGGTTCACACCGTAGATACTTTCAGAAATTGTTTGTACCTGCCAGTCAAGCAAATTTTTATATAAAACTGGAAAAGAAAACCTTCTATTTAACTGTTGTCTTAAATGCTCTGGAATCTATAAATATACATTAACCATGCATTATACAAAAGAAACCGTACAATTTTTATTTCACTTGAATGCTTGAGCTCTTAGTTCCAAGCAGATCTTGTGTAAAATATTTAACAAAGAAAAAAATGTATATTTCTTTTTTATAACTGATAAAAATAGAACCGAGTCTTAGAAAGGTAAATATGAGGTTTTTAGAACAGGAATTTGAAATATTACAAATTTAAGGAAAGTCCCAGAAACACAAGCTATGCTCTACCTCATACAAAATGAAATTCTAAAAATGATGGCAGCCTTTAAGGCAGTAATTACACTTTGAAGTGAAATGGTTAAAGAGCTGTCCCATTAGGGATAGTTAAGGTCTGGAATTGAAGAAAACTGATCTCTACTATCAAAGGCCACAGACTAGTCAAGCAGAATAAGCGAGGAATAGATTTTATAGCCTGGAGGCCATTGAACAACTTTGAAAAATCAGTTTAAATAGAATAAAAGATACAAAGTCAGAAAGGAGGCTACAATAATGGGTACTAAGGAAGGGTAGTGTGCTTAAGAAAATAATGGATTTTGCTGAGAGTTAAGAGCTTGAAAATGTGTCAAATTAAAATCATTTTTAAACATTCTTTCTATAAAAATAGAACTGTTTTTGGCATTGTTCAATTCAGATGGGAACCTTTTTTTTTGTTAATTTATAAATAAATATGCACATTTAAAAGGGAGATCAGAGACCTGAAAAACTCAAAATTTTTAAAAGAGATTGGATAATTACAAGAGCATTTAATAGTTAACCCCAGTCATTTGTAAGCTTTACAGGGCAGAGACCTCCATCCTTTTGTCTCCTTGACAAAAAAGGGGCAGATTTACTAAGGGTCAAAATGAAAATTCAAATACAATTAAAATTTTTAAAATTCGAATTTCGCAACAATTTTGGGCTACTTCGACTATCGAATAGCCCAAAATTCGAATTGAATTGAAAGAATTTGAATATTCGAAATTCGAAGTACTGGCCCTTTAAAAATCCTTCGACTTCGACCATTAAAGCTGCCGAATTGCCATTTTAGTCTATGGGGGACCTCACAGAACCTGTCCTGAAATTTTTTCTAAGTTCTGAGAAATCAAAAGATTTTGAAGAATTTTTCATTCTGACAAATACGCCGGTTTTCAAACGAAAATGGCTATATTTGATCGAAAAAGACCCCCCCTCCAAAAAAATTAGATGGTCGAATTTTGAAGTTTTTTCACTTCGAAATTCGACCATTAGTAAATCTGCCCCTAAGTGTTTTGCTCATAGAAAAATATACAAATAAGTTGTACACAAATACTGTAATTAATGCTGTGTACAGGAAGTGGAGCATAAAGTACTGGCACTCGATGCGTTGCAGTAGGGGGTGATCCCCTAAATGTTTATTCAGTCATACAAACAGCACAACGTTTCGGGGGCAGTCCCCTTCGTCAGGTGATAACAAATTGCTACAAAACTTCCTTTAAATAGACTTCAACTCCTCCCCTCCAAGTGAAATACAAATCAGCAATGTGTTATTAGTGACCAGTCCATAGTTAAAGTCCAAAAAAACCTCTGTGAAAAATTTTTTGTAGAAATGATCTTGTGGAACTGCAACTCAATCCATCTGTAACAAAATTACGCAATACAAACATCTTTTTTAAAAAAAGCATTATATGTTCAAAGATTACTACATATCCTAAATGAGGGATAATGTATAAGGAAACTTTCCCTACTTTTAAAATTCTATAAATACCTTTCCCTTGTAGTTAAGTCTGGTACCTTTCCTGTCAGCAGTTTATCTGGAAGGTAAAGAAATAACAGGTCACAATAAGCTCTACTCTCTATTTATAGAATTTTAAAAGTAGGGAAAGTTTCCTTATACATTATCCCTCATTTAGGATATGTAGTAATCTTTGAACATATACAGTAATGCTTTTTTTAAAAAAGATGTTTGTATTGCGTAATTTTGTTACAGATGGATTGAGTTGCAGTTCCACAAGATCATTTCTACAAAAAATTTTTCACAGAGGTTTTTTTTCACAGAGGTTTTTTTGGACTTTAACTATGGACTGGTCACTAATAACACATTGCTGATTTGTATTTCACTTGGAGGGGAGGAGTTGAAGTCTATTTAAAGGAAGTTTTGTAGCAATTTGTTATCACCTGACGAAGGGGACTGCCCCCGAAACGTTGTGCTGTTTGTATGACTGAATAAACATTTAGGGGATCACCCCCTACTGCAACGCATCGAGTGCCAGTACTTTATGCTCCAGGATTGACAAAGTGGGATCGCCGTATCCCTAAAGAACTGGGCACCGAGCGCTAGTTAAAGGGAAGGCCAGGGAGTGCAAGCGTGTTTTCTAACAGTGGGTGTACAGGAAGTGACCCAATACCAACACAAACGAAAGGGGAAAAAATATGAACATCAATTTCCAAAATGGCTGCTAATTTGAATCAGTATTGGTATATCACACACAAATTGTTGTGGATGCACTTATGCTGATTTGTTGAGGAATTTTAAGCTGCATTGTGGTGCAAAATACAGTATTTCACATCCTAAAATTGCACTTTGTGTTTTGTAAAAGTCGATTTATATCTGTGCTATATATATAGATAGTTGGTCACAGGGACATAAAGGAGTAATTTGCACCTCACTGACATTTATTTCTAAAATTAAGACTTTCATTTTGGTTTTGAGACAATGCCAATGTACTGTATGTGTGAAGCATAATACTTATGTTTCCAGAATGATTTCATTAGATCTTTTATTTTATAGATTTGCACACACTAAACAAAATTTTATTGCATTGGGAGAGGGTGATCAGAAATCTACTTGGAACCAAGTAAAGCTATATGTGCCCTGTTGTTAAGTCTAAGAAAAGCAGGTACTCTTTATTTAAATTCCTGACTTGGGGCAGATTTACTGAATTCACAAAAAAGATTCAAATTTGAATTTTCAAATGTTTTTGAAGATCACTTCGACCAATGAATTTTGAAAATTTGAATAAAAATCTATCAAACTACTTGATTGGGCATAAAGACCATGTACACTACCAAAAATATATTTCTGTAGGCTGCCAGTTGACAAGGTGCTATCAAATAGAAAATCACAGTCCTTATTTGGCACCCTACTCATGAGCCTTTTTCATGTTTGCGTTGCTTCCCAACCAGCACCAATTCTGGGGCAGCCGCCGCCTGAGGCAGCAGCCCGATGCCGCCCCCCCTTCCCGCTCCGCGCTTAAAAATCAGCGTCAGAGCGGGTGAAAAAGGGATGGTATCGCTAGTGCATTGAGGTTCTCACCTTGCCTCATGGCCGGAGAGGCTCTGTTTCCAACTCTTCTTTACATTTGAATCTCACTCACAGGTAGAAAAAGTTTGGAAACCCATGGCATATACAGTAATAAAGAAATCAATGTCCTTAAACGTAAACCCAGGATGTCAAACTTTGCGAAGCATCCATATTTTACAAACTACAATTTAAAGCACATGAAATTATATTTTCATCAAGTCTATGGTAATATTAATTCAGTTTTATTTATCGAGAAAAATCAGTATCTACGTTCAAAATCATATGTTCTTTAAAAACTCAGCTGGTTTAAAGGGGCAGTATATCCAGAAATATGAATAGGGCTTGTCCAGAACATACTGTTTGACAAAATCATAAAAGATAAATGGGGCTACTTTACGTTTGGTCCTTCCATGTTAGATATTGAGATTAACAGCCTATGCATAATCCCACTAATAAAACTCCTGCTCCTCAGTGCACCAAATGGGTAAGGGAGTGGTTTGTATGCTTTCAGTCTAAGGGGCAGATTTACTGTACTAAGGGTTGAATTTGAGGGTTAAAAAACCCTCAAATTCGACCATCGTATTTAAAGGGAATTAAAATCCTTTCAATTAGTTAGTAAATATTCAATCGAATGATAAAATCATTCAAACGATTCGAACGATTTTAACCATTCAATCGAAATTTTTTATTGAATAAAAAATAATTAAAACCAATTCGTAGGTTTAATCTGGCGAACTAGGCAGTCGATTAAAAAATTAAAGGGCAAGTAATTCGACAGTCAAATATTCAAATAGAATTTTATTTGAATGACTGGAATCATTTGATTCGATTGAATGTTCAAAATTCCATAGTCGAAGTGGCCTACAAAAATATTCAAAAATTCGAATTCAAATCTTTTTACAAATTTGATCGAATTTCAAATCATTCATGTGAATTTGATAAATCTACCCCTAAGTATCAACCTCCCATGGAACAAACATGGACTATTTTATTTCTATGAAGATATATTGTTTCATTTACACAAAAGACACAAAAAGGGAAATTGTAGCTGCCTTACCAAAATTCCTGGTGGACCAGGTAGACCTGGTTGCCCATTATTTCCTGGAAGTCCCTGGTATCCTCTTGAAGGTCCTTGTGGTCCCTCAGGTCCCATATCACCCTTATAGCCAGATGGCCCTCGTTTTCCTCTTTCTCCTTGTGGACTTTGGTCACCTGGTATACTTTTTGATATATTATTATATTATATTTTGGTTGTTACAAAATTAAATGGAAAATTAGTTTCACACAACATGCATTGTATTAAGATGAAGGATCCATGATTTCTTCTCCATTATCTTCTCCTTCTTTTATCAAGACAAATACTCATAAATGATGCACTGGTGTTCGAAAGCATTCTTGAGGATCATGTTATCTAAGAAACTTTTTTCATTCTATGTAATAATACAAATACAATTTTTTAGCGATTGTTAAAATAAATTGTTTTTATATAAAAACACATGAAAAATAAAAATGTGTGGCTGTAGAAATAGATGTATGTTCATTTATTAGTTTGTTTTTTTCCTAATATATAATTTTTATTGTGAAAGTAAAATTTTTTGTTTGTAATTCTTCAAAGTTAATGCACATATGGTAAATGAATCATTCAGTGGAGTAAATACAATAGGTGCTAGAGGGTGCTAGAAGACAATGGCCTTTGAGGGTGGCTACAAGGTAAAAAAAATTAGACATAAACAAAACCACATACAGAGGACGAGGTACGGTATATAGGGTCATCAAAAGCCATAGGATTAAGGATACAGTTGAAAAATGGGGTCACTGGTGTCTGGAGTGAGAGAAAGCAAATAAAAGGTATCACATTTAAGCATTCATTTGCAGTATCCTTGAAGCATTTCTTTGGAAGGCAGTAATAATTTTCAGATGTCTTGGAATCATTTATACTTCTTAATTAGTTCATCAACTGATTCTTTTTGTTGTTTATATGTTTGAAAAAAGCACTTCTGTTTGAAGTTTAGATGATGTATTGGCACATTTCTCCACTTACAAAGCTTCTGTACTTGTAGTCACATCATGTTACCTACTCTGCTCTACTTCTCTATGTCTTTTTCTGTCAATACAATTAAATGCATTGCACTTTTTTTTATATAAGAAGTAGTTCATTTCAAGTTCCAGATTAGCAGTGAAGCATTTTAAATATCTGAAATACTTACTTACCAGTGAAGCAACTGAAAGAGTTGTGTTCTATGAAGGCACTTAAATGGTAAACCTGCGTTTCCATAATAAGTGCAATCTCTCTATATATAGAATAACAATGAATGTATGTACCAAAGTAATGCATTGAAGTGCACAATCCACATTATTGTATCTTAATTGATTGCAGTGTGTATCCTCTCACCAAGTGAGGTAAAATAATTGCTACAGATAAATACCATGGTATATAATTGAAAGCAATGATTTTTCATTTCGTTGACCATGTCTTCATTCTAATATTGTTGGTATTCAAATTTAAGTCAGTGTTTGCTGTACAGGAAAGTCTCAAGGGAAATACATATACATTTGTGATGAGGCTCCTTGTACATACACACAATTATTTGATACGTGATAATCCTTGCTTCTTCCTTATATCATACTGCCCCCACTTTATTCTCCTATTCTTTTTTTCCTACACAGTTATGATTGAGTTTGTTAAATACTATTAAAAGTGTATTTTATGCGAGATTGTTTTGATTTCAATGCATTCAGGTTTGCATTTTTCACTTAGCATAGTAGTGGGAATGCTGTGCAACTTATCATAGAAGAACATCCTAATTAAAGTGTGCATAACAAATAGTTGTAAGTATATATAGAGGACTTATTTGTCATCACAGACGTGCTAATGGATGAAGAATATTAGTGATGTTTGACCAAACTCCTCAGAGAATCCAGTTTTAACAATGTACTGTACTGATCTATAGTATTTGCTGTGAGAAACTCATGCAGCTGAGGATGGTTACCTCTTAGTTAAGCACAAATATAAAAGTGCATTTAAAAAGAATTTTAAATGTATCTTTATTTATCTCAAGTCAAAGGAGGGCCATCTAGCATAGACGTACTCATTTCTTTGGGATCATTACTACAAAGGCTAGTTGCATGGTAGCTGATATTGCTAAAGTGGGTAAATTCTGGCTTGTGAGGCAGGTACACAGCCCAGCTAAGTTCTGAATACTCCCTATGAGAAGATAGGACACACTGGGGGTCATTTATAAAGGTCACACAGAGCATTTTTATTTGCAAATGATTGTATTGTCTATGTTGTTTCATGAACGCCAAAATATTACACTACTGTGCCCATCTTTCCATATTTTTGCGAATAAGATGGGTGTTTGCGTGAGTGCAGCCACTGTGCGAGGCTGTTGTGTATGAAAATAGCGTTGACAGTAATTTAAATTTGCAAATCTGTTTTGTGAATGTTTTCACTGGCACCAAAGTCGTGGCATTAGTGTGTCCATAAATATTAGCAATTTGCAATTAAAAAGCTTTTATGGATATTCGGAGTTTGCGCATTCTTATTCAACTCAAACAATAAAAATAACCACGAGAAGGCAAATATATTCACTGTGCGAATAGTTATGCACTTCACAAAGTTTATAAATGAGCCAGAGAGAGTACAAAATTATTTTTCACATTGGGACTTTGATTAAACAAACTGCCTTGATATTTGTAATCAATGTGGATCTGAACCTTTTCACCTTACACATTTTCACCTTGCACCTAATTCTCTAAATTAGAGTAATGTTTGAAATGCACACCCAATAATATATATATATATATATATACACAGTCTTTCTAGTGTATGCACTCTTACCAGACTCTACAGCAAATTCAGGTGCGTTGGTCATTTATGCCTGTTTTTCAGCGGCTGCAGAAGTTTCCCCTCGCAGGGGGTAGAAAACAACAGTGGGAACAGAAATATCAAGCCTCCTGGCTAACACACAAAAAAAAAAAATATATATATCTCAAAACAGGGGGTTGTGGGAGCATTCTAAAGGCTTTAAAGTATATATACCTGTATTCAATGTCCGTTGAACGCTGTTTTTTCAAGAATGCACGTAATAAAATAAAACAAGTTAGGAACCGCCATTCGGGGTTTTACCTTGACGTGGTATGGTGGCTTATCAATTTTATGATCATTAAAGCCTTTAGAGTGCTCCCACAACCCTCATGTTTTGATATTATATATAAATATATATATATACATATATTGTATATATACAATATCCAGTCATCACAACTCCTCATTCATTGTATATATCTAACACACTGGGTTAAGATGGGCTAAGATGACTCATGCTTTGCTTTTATGTTTTATGTGTTAGGGTGTAATACGTGAGTATTCAAGCACGTCTTGCTGGGCACTTAGTTGCTGATACAGTATATTAAAAGGATTGCAGAAAAATAATCCTCTGATAATCTCTAAAAACTGGGCTTCATAAAGAAACAAGCTCCTTGTGCTAATAAAAAATACCAAACTCAAAAAACTGATATTTGAAAAGGTTATTTTTTCAGTAGCATATTTCTTGCCAGCCTCAAAATATTTAGTTATCAAAAATTATTCTCTAAAACTGAGTTTGCTTAGCTCAACTTCTCTATAAGTACTTGAATATTACCAGTGGGTACTTTAGCTGCCAAAAAAGACTGCTTGTTTGATTTTTTTGTGATGAGGTAAGGAGTATTTATTGAGGAGACTACTGTGTACAAAGGATAGCAGACCCATTTCCACTAGGGATACACAAAGACTGCTAATTACACATGCATGAGTGTGTTCAGTGTCATGAATTAATGAGTCATGAATTGGAGCCCAGGGAGTCACTAAGCTTTCTAATTTGGAGCATCCATCGTTACCAGCATCATTGTCAATAAAGAAAGAAATCACACAACTCAAATAATACTTTTCCTGAAGAAAGAAACAAAACGCAAGTAAAACTTTAAAATTATTTCAAATTACAGAGATTAAATTTATCCTAAAAATGTCAGTTGTCCTTGTCATTTATTAGCCCATGTCTGAGAAAAATCTTGCTGTCTAATCCCACCGAGATTTTTAACAATGGCACTAGTTAAGCCTCTCATTTTTCTCAGATTTTGTTTTGGAAGTAATGTAATTCTAGTGTGAGGAACCTGGGGTGATATCATCAAAAATATATCCCATTTTAAACAGGTGGTCATGTTAATATATGTCAATATAAATACAGCTATAGAAAATTCCTTATCCAAAGTAAGCAGTATAGTAT
>CM044440.1:77067367-77097747 GCA_024363595.1 Xenopus borealis
GAGTTTTACTTTGAAAGCAGTGAATAAGTTGAAGGTAAAAGTCCCTTTGCAAAATGTATAATGAAGCAATTGAATCCTTAATGAATCAGATGAAAGTTGAGTGTAGGACTGGTCATTTCAGGGATGAATTTGACATAGCAGGCCAGCTTAAATATATTGAAATATATGGACAAACAATCCCTGTTTTGCTTAAAGGGGAAAGCATTTTAGTAGCTTAAGGCACAAAATGTTTCAATGTCCTTAATATATTGAGAATGAGTGCAGAGTATCTTTGTATTTGTCTATTTATGGCACAAGCCAGTAGAAGTAGTTACACCCCTGTGCACTGGCCAACCACAGTGCTCCACTCCACAGGACTATGTAGGCTCACAGAACCAAAGACAGTAAGGCACTGAGGCATGGAAAAATAAACATGTTTTAGAACAGTTAAGGTTGGCTAAAAAAACTGAAGATGATAGCGACACGCTTCTTTGTTGCCTCAATGTGTAATGCACAAATGCAGTAGGTAGGAACCAAGCCTATAAAATGTCCAGTTATTTAGAAGTTTATTATTGTTAGTTGTATGTGCTGAAATACAACTGAAATTGACTGCCTAATTTGTATTCTGCAGGAGATATTTTACGTTTTGGAGAGTTACTGTAGTTTTTCCCTTCTTTCGCTTGTTTATTATGTTTAGTTTTCCTAAGACCTACAGTAACAAGTAAATTTGCTTTGGTTTGTTTAATTTTGCTGCAGTGTTTATGATCCACGTTCCTACCTTGTGTGTCCTTGTATAAACAACATTATATTTCATCTTTCCTGTACATTTTTTCTGCCTATTTTAAAGGTTCATAGCTACATATCCAGTAACTGTTCTTCAATCAATTAGATGTTACTCTGGATGGAGCACTGTCAGCTATCCTGGATGAAAATTCTACATTTGCTATGCTTATCTGTAACAGGCCATCCAGAGGCTCCCTGAAAAACAGAAGTTATAATTTATTGAAAGGAATCTGTAAACACATTAAGAAGAAGAGAAAAAAATCGAACGTTGCAAAAGAAATGTTATTATTTGTTCACTGAAGTTATTACAAGCAATAAAATTAAACATGACTTACAACTGGACCTGGTAATCCATCATTCCCTAAAAATGATAGATAGAATTTTAGCAGTAGAACTGCATAGCATAGCAGCACATGGGCTTTATACAATCAGTTTTTCTTCTTAATCAAAGTTTGAAGAAGCACACACTGTGTACCTAGAACAGGTGATTATAGGTGCTATTTATCAAAGTCTGGAAGCTGCAAAAATGATACAAAGGCTGTTCAGGAGGCAATTTACAATGTATTAAATATCTCACATTCTTTATCATTTGCTTGATGTTATGGTTGCAATTCCGTGGCAGTCCATGGAAACGTATTCCTTACTCTAGAGCGTATTTATAGGATACAACAACAAAAAGAAAACAACCTTTTTAGTACAAACTGCTATTGTATATGAGCACACCACATACAATGCTGTCTTAAAAATCACCAGTATTATGTAACGGGTGTGCTTGCTTCAGAATTGCCACTATAGTGTATATAAATTAGCTGTTTTTTAGCTATGGGTGCAGGCATACAAGTTGAAATAGGGTGCAATTGCACAGTAATAGCAGATAACCGTAAAACTCTGTGGAATACAATATAATTTAAACTCGTTGTATTCTACAGAGTTTATATGCTATGTAACCTGTGCAGATCAGGTCTATTAAGTTCAACTCGTTCAAATGAACCCCAGTGCAATTATACACACATACTTATGCAGACCTCTTTATGTGCTTACATATAAATTATATATACTTATACATATACTGTATTAAACTAACTGTACACAGCTGCCTTCACTGGAAAAAAACAGTCTTATTGCTATGGAAGTTTGGTATCTGTCTATAATGCACTCTAATGTAATTGTTGAAGAGTAATTGACCACTCACAAGTGCCTTTTCTCTAGAGAAAACAATCCCAACCTTGATTATCCTCATAAATTGAGTATCCCATCCCTCCAACCAGTTTAGTTGCACAACTCTGCACTCTCTCCAACTCCATTAATATTCTCCCTTAGGATTGGAGCCTAAAACTGCACTGCATACTCAAGGTGAGGTTTGCTAGAGACCTATAAAGAGGCCATTTTATGCAAGAGAGTACTTTATTTGCTTCAGTAGGCACTGAGTGATACTGCCAAGAGTTCCACTTTTTTATGCACAAAAATCCTCAAATCCTGAATTAAAGGAAAACTATACCCCCCGAACAATGTAGGTCTCTATAAAAAGAGACTGCATAAAACAACTCATATGTAAACCCTGCTTCATGTAAATAAACCATTTTCATAATAATATACCTTTTTAGTATATGACTACACTACTACTATGACTACTACTACTACACAGACCATCATGAAATGGTGGTTCGAGGCAAGAGATGTAAAAGGGCAATATTTACTTAAATATATATTCCAGTTTGGTAAGATTCTTTAATATGTCCCTTAATTTGATATTAACAAATTTGATATCAGCAAATCTGTTGCTCAAGTATTCATTAACGGGGTATAGTTTTCCTTTAAGAAGTCCCCCAACACACTATACTACAAGGGAAAACTAAAATATTCAAAATTGTCTATTGTGCTTTTAACTGGAAAGCCTGTGAGTTTGTCATCTGCAGTCTGGAATGGAATGGGTGTATATTAGAAGAATACATTTGTTGCATATACTCTATCAAGTGGCTTTAACAATGTTTAGATTCAAGAATGAACTGCAGGAGGTTCATGTCAAATATTATATTGATTTTGTGGGACTGGTGGACTAAAGATTTAGATAGGAGCAAAGCAGAAGATACAGCTTATCAATATTTCAGTAAGGCACTGACTTCATCCACACAGAAAGTGTTCTTAGAAACCTGTTTGGACTTGGATTTTAGGGTACTAGCATGGAAAAATTGATTCAACTTGAACTGAGGCAGTAGCAAGTAAAACTTTAAAATGAATGTTATACATAGACAAATATAATGAGTGGACTGGGCACTGTCCAACATGTCTAAAGTTGGGATTTGCATAACATTAGGCCAGGAATAAAATTAGGTATTCACCAAACCAAATGGTAGAATTTTTGGACTTTGTTGAATACAAAATAATGCCCAAATAACAAAGACAGAATTTGTTTGCTTTAATAAATTACAGTAAATCAATTTAAGATGAAACACAGATTTAAGTAAAGCAACACCCTGTTAATAGCTGCATCATCTTAGAACTGTGACAAGACCCACTATTTTCTTGCTTTCCTATAAATAAATGCTTGCCAACCATGGGGCAGGTTGTGTAAGACTGAATATTAATTAGGCCTCTAAATGCTAAAATGCTAGTTTCAAGAGCCAGAGTAGAATTGTTTGTAAAATATTGTAGTAGAAAGGTTTACACAATTTAATAAACAATTTTATATAACTTTTATGTTGCAATTGTATATTAATCTCCATAGGATAACATTTAGTAAAATATTGCAACTAGCTGTTCCTACTCCATCTCATAGAGTCAGTGTCCCAAGATTGGTTTTAAGACCATTTATTTATTTGGTAACAAATCTTTAAAGGAACACAAATGAAGATGAAAGTGTTTTAAAGTAATGAAAATATAATGTGCTGTTGCAAAGGTGTGTTTGCTTCAGAAACTCTACTATAGTTTATATAAACATGCTGTTGTGTAGTCATATAAGCTCTGTAGTATGCAATTGGTTTCTGTAGAGCTTACCTGTTATCTACTGTGTATCATGTGCTTGAATGGCTGCCCCATGACAATGCAGCAGCCTGATAATATATACTATAGTAGTCTACCTGAAGTAACAGACCAGATTTAAAAGTGCAGAGAAGCATCACATTATACTGTCATTACTTTAAAACTTTTTAATTTTTAGATGTTGCTTTCCCTTTCAAAGGAATAAGCTCCACACAAGAGCCATAGGCCCAAATTCACTAAAGCCTGAAGTGTCTAACGCTAGCGCTAATTCGCCAGTGTGACGTCATTTCGTAACTTCGGAAATTCACTAACACCGGCTCTGGCTAATTTTCACTAGCGAAGTAGATAGACTTGTGCAACTTCGCACCCTTATGCCAGGTGAAGTTGCGCACTGACAAAGGATCATAATTACGCAAATTCACTAAGATCAACATTTGAACATTTGAACGTTACCACTTACGTTAGACTTTACTTTGCCTGGTCTGACCAGGCGAAGTTCAATACAATAGATAGGAGGTTGAAAAAAAAAATCTTTTCTAAGTCCCAAAAAAACGCTGGCGTGTTTTACCATTGGAGGGTGATAGTCTGAAAAATATGGATTTTTTTTGGGGGGGTTAGCCCCTACATTTCCTAACACATGGCAATCCAACAAAGGTTTCCTGGGCTTGTGTAGTGTAATGTAGTGGCTGTAACATATACTTTTATTATACGTTAAAGTTCCCACCGTATGCAAATTAAGCTTCGCTAGCGCAACTGCGCTCTGCCTAGCGAAGTAACACTAGCGCAACTACACTACCGTTTGCTGACCTGAGCGTAACTTTGCACTTTAGTGAATTTGCGAAGAACTGGAGAAAATTCGCCTGGCGAAGTGCGGCGAACGCTAGTGAAGACAACGCTGGTGAATTTTCAGATCTTAGTGGATTTGCCCCATAGACTGGTAAGTATTAGATTAATACAGTTCAGGAGACTCTAATGCTAAACAAAATACTAAATTGTAAAAAAAAAAGTGCAATGTTGTGCAAGCTGATATTAAAGTTAAATAGACATTTAGGGGCACATTTACTAAGGGTCAAAGTGAAAATTCGAATAAAAATTCGAAGTAATTTTTGGGTACTTTGATTATCAAATAGGCCAAAATAAAATTCAAATTGAATAATTTCTATCGAATTGAAAAAATTCGATTGGAATTTTAAAATTCGAAAATCAAAGTGCTATCGCTTTAAAAAAATTTCAAATTCGACCCTTCGCCACCTTTAACCTGCCGTATTGCTGTTTTAGCCTACTTTTTTTAAAATTTTTGAAAATCTATTCAATGGAACTATTCTAACGATTTTTAATGATCAAAAATTGATCTATTTGATCGAAAACGGTCCATTTTCGATTAAAAGACCCCTTTTATAAAATTTGATTGTCGAATTTCAACGTTTTTTCACTTCGAAATTCAACCCTTGATAAATTTGCCCCATACTGTATATATACAGTATACACACATATATATGTATATATATATATGTATATATAAACTGTAGTATTGAAAATTCTGAGAGCATAGTAGTGCCAATCTTTAATGTGAAAGACAAATGAATCTATGCCCCACTGTGACATACTGTAGGTCATTAAGGACCTATAACAATAGTGGCTCTGCCTGACAGAACTGTGTGTTAGAACTTCATTAATCAGAGGCTTGACTCTGCTCAGTCTATTTACCTGACTTGACTTTACTCACCCTGCAATTCATTAAAAAAAACAAGCACTAACAACTTCAGGAGGGATAAGCCTAATGTTACTGACTATATGTAAAATATTATTTAAGAGCACAAATACTGTATAGTAGCTAGCTATTCTAATGATAATGTCTGTTCCGGTTCATTAGGATGCATCTTGTGGCATTTTCTATAGACAACAGTTTACTTATGCAGTCCTAAACTGTTACTTTGCAGGTACCAATAGCTACCAATCATCATTTTATTTCATTTGGCATTTTAATGATATACATTCACTGGTTGCTGTGGTTAAAGGGGTTGTTAACCTTTGAGATAATTCTTAGTATGATGTAGAGAGTGATGTTCTGAGACTATTTAGAATTGCTTTTCATGTTTTATTATTGAAGGTTTTTGAGTTATTTAGCTTTTTATTCAGCAGCTCTTCAATAAAACAAAATGAAATCCAATTGAAAAGTTGCTTAGAATTAGCCGTTAACATAATAAAAGTTACCTTAAAGGTGAACCACCATATTAATTGCAATGGAGCCATGTGCGTTTTAGTAAAAAAAGCAGCAATAAAATTAAATAGAGGACTTGGTGCAGATTCTAGTTCTTTATTATAAAGAAATATTGTCCCTATACATCCCCATATATTTTTTACTTTGTGGTGAACACTGTGAACCTGGAAAGGACTGATGTATGCCCAAATTGCATGGTTTTATGTGTGTACTTTTAAATTACACACTATTTATTAAAGAAATGTTCTTACACGATATGAAGCGCATTTTTCCTAGCACATCCGGACTGCAAAAGCACAAGAGGTTTAAAAGAACCCCTAGACAGGCACATAATTATTTCTAAATGTTTGTAATACCTACCTTGCCCAAATGGTGGCCCACTAATAATTAAAAGTGTGTGTGGGATGCACAAAAAGTTATTTAATAAAATAATCACACAAAGAGGTGGCAAATATATATAAGATACTGAACTATATTTCTATTCTTTGGTTGTTATTCCTGGGCCTCATTGCGAAGATGTTTGGATTTTAAACCTGCACTCCAATCCGTTTGTTCATAAAAGAAATCTAGATAAACAGTAGAGGCAACTGTACTGTAAGTTCTATAAAAGGGGGTTGCACTTAGATTGTGTGGCCCCGCTATTCAAGACAAACTTTGTGTGTCTGAAAAATGTAATAAAGCAACAAGTTATGCCCTAAATCCTAAGTGTCTATATAAGCAATGAACATTTTTACTCAACAAAACAATAACAGGTTATTGGTGCCCATAAACTTAATGAGCCATAACCCAAGCACTTCCCACTGACAACAGTGCAAATGGCTAGACAGTATTCATGTCTCCCCCAGGAAATGGTGGCATTTAATCAGCCTTACGTGCATTACTCTTACATAAAAATGTCAGCTGAGGGTGTTAAATACTACTAAATAGTATTTCTGCTTTGGTAGCTGCACCTTTAAGTAAGTATCTGTAACAGTAGATATTTCTTTGGAGAATGATTTATTTATATGAGTGAAGAGGCAATGAAATGCTAACAATTAATTGGCTATGTGCTGTATTTATCTTTGCTGTTTGTACAGTTTTGGCTATAGATCCTGTTTAACTTGCTTTATGCAAACTTTATATATGTGGTTTCATAATGCTTAGGATACTAAATGGTTCTCAAGCTTTGGTATATGCCTCAGCACACAACACACCTTCTTCTTTCATTTCTATCTTACTTTGTTGCTGTTGTTACCTTTCTATGTAGTGAATAGGGCTGCCCACAAAGCACAGTCTGAGATCTAAAGTTTTCCTTTCTATCTTGTTCTTTGCAATTTTATATCCTTGTACTATTCTTTTAAGGAAATCTATTAAAATTGTATTACCTTGCACCATCTCGCCCAGTGGCTCAGAATGCATATCACTGTTCTTCTGTGTCTTCAATTCCAAGCTGTTCTATTTGCAAAGGAATGAGTATTTTTTTTGCTTGGCTGAAAAGATTTGTAGTTGTTTTATATAACCATGGGGTTCGCTGATGTGCACAATCTGCCACTAGATGGGAGTATTGGATGGGGAAAAGTGTTCCTTGATATTTTCCAGCAATAAAGAGAACGTAGTGGAATCAAAGTTCATTGCAACTTTCTCCTAAGTCATCAATTGATACGCTTGTGTGCTAAACAAAAAATGTAAGGTCCCCAAGTTTTATGGCGTTCAATAGTTAAGTGCTTGTGACTTCATCACACCAATGTAAAGCTTTCAGTAATTCTGCAAACTGCACTATTCATCACTGATAAATTTGACTCAGTAATGCATCCTAGCCATCGAAACAAAAAGAAAAATATTTATAATCAACACATGCCTTTCATGTTCTTTGGCTGGAAAGCTAAGCTGGTGCTACAACTCCTTTCCGTCATATAAGAGTAGCAACCTTTGATTGAGAAATTCAAAATGTTTCCAAATGAGAATGGTGCAGTAGATCAGTAGATGTGCTGTTCACCATAAAAAAACAACTTAAAGAGTCTGCATCTTTAGAACATGGACTATGAGCATACTAAAGACCATATTGATAAAGATGCGTAACAACATTCAGATACAATATGACACGGTCTGTTATTAAAGGAGAACTCAACCCCCAAATTAAGAAAAGCCCCTACCAACTAACCTAGATAGTCCACCTCACAGCTACCTCACAGCATACTTCAATAGCCCTGAAAATGTCCATAAAATATTTATCAGCTATAAGTGCATAGTAAGCGCAGCAGAGCTTGTGGGCACCATCTTACGGATCTTCAGATTTCTTCAGGTCCTCTTTGGCGCATACGCAATTGGTATGAACCGGGAGGCTGCTCTAACTGAACATGTGTCAAAAAGCAATCAGGCATAATTATAAAGCTGTGTAATAATTTTATGAAAATATATGTCTGCAGGTAAAGCTCAGCAAAAACCAACCTTGAGTTTGTAGCTTGTTAGACCACAGTATTTTAGAACAGGATTGTTTTGCCCAATGAATTAATCCTATTAAATCCAACAAAATACACAGGCTTCAGTTGTCTCATTACAAAGGACTTTCTGTGTCAGGTTCTAGTGAGAGTAAAGGACCATTCTTATATCCATTGTCTGGCCTTTTGCACTTCCATTTTAGTAAAATAATTAAAAATATTTAAAATTATTTCCTTTTTTTTCTGTAAAATAATTACGCCTTACTGGAGCCAAAACAATCAGTGCTATTGGATTTCATTATATTTTAGTAGAATATGGAGTTATGGAGATTCAAATTACAGAAATACCTCCTATCTGTAAAACCAAAACATTCTGGATAACAGGTCCCAAACCTAAAATTGAATGTGAATGATCCCTAATAGCACAAAAAAATAGGTGAGGGATATGACTCATGGACCTCTCTGACTCTCCATTACCACTAAGAACTACAAGACCAGGCTTCACTCTTGCTTCCCACTCTTCATTTTTTCTGGAGATTTCTTTCTGCCATAGGCAGCAGTGTCCTTGAGACCACATCATGCATTATGTAATTAAGAATCACTTTCAAGCAAGCTCTACCTAATGCATTTAATGCAGCTGGAAAATGTTCCTCTGCAGCAGTAAAGAATACATGAAATAGAATTTCTTGTCATCTTTCTCCTAATTATTTACAGCATTTTCAATTAAAAGAATGCTTCCAGGCTATAAAGCTAATAGGATAACCTTGACCATCCCTCCTCAGCATGCTAGAACACAGCATGGGGATTGATCAGATCATGGTAGGGAATATTACTAACAGAGATAGTTACTCTTCCGCCTAAGAACAGGTATTGAAGTGCAAGTATCAATTTGATATAAAGGAGCTGATGCATACTAATCTCTCACATGATTAAGCATTATAATTGTTTTGAATTATAGGATATGAGAGCAAATACAGCATAGGGTGTATGCTCACTCAATTGATATAAATACTGCAGGTACTATTAAATACATTTTCTCTTGCAAACCTTATGAACTCTTATTTTCAGAAAAAGAGAGAGCACTGCTGGTATGCACAATGCCCCCTGCATTTAGCATCAAATGAATCCCGCCTGCCGCTTCCGGATGAACACCATAATGGGATGCCTTCTATGAAATTTTCAGAGTAAATGCACAGCACAATATCATGTCTGCACCAAGAAGAGACAGGGATGAGGTGATGTAACAGCATTCCCATCTCACAGGATGTCTGATGGGATCAAAAGGAGATTAGGAGGAAAACACTGGGACGCAAGCCAAATGTCTAGTCAAGGAGCACCTGCCCTCTGATTGGAAAGGTGCTGTGCTACAGGCCCAGGGGGACCATGTAAATGAGTGTCATTTCAGGGAATCTATCTTAGGTATTATTTGAAAGAGCAGCAAGTAGGCAATTTATCACAGTGCTGTGGCTGCAAACCTGTAATACTGATAAAATAGCCCACTGCCATCTGCATCTACTTTTAGAAAAGCATGCACCTGTGTCTCAGCTCAGATTGAATTTGCCTGCACTAATTGAAATGTGCTATTGATCCATGCCCCATGTAATAATGTTTTTCATACAACTGAAGAAGGAAGCATACAGACTCTAGGTGTTGCCTGATTGCTTGGATGGGGAAAACAAATAACCCATACATTGTAGGACAGTGGGTAATGATGCATGCACAAGTCTTACAAGGCAAGGCAAGAATCCAGATAGAAGAGCAATGAAATATGATGAGAAAGGAAAATATTACCAAGCCATGTTATATTTAAAGGAAAACATGATTACAAGTATCTATTGAAAGCAATTAATTAAATCCAGTAAATAACAGGGGAAATGGCATCACAATGAACACGTGTATATGTGTTTCATAGGCTGTTATGGTGTGTGCTTAAGCTTGGAACACACAGTACCATGCATACACACACACACACACAAATGAACCACATCACATAACCCAAATACCACATCAAACATAGTCACACACTCAGCCCCACCCTGTGGAGCACACCACTATACATACTACAGCACATAATGTAAAGACATGAAATATCTCTTAATTGAATGTTAACAATTCTTTAGTAAACTCCATAAACATGTATTTAAGTGTTTTCATATCTTTACTGTTTTCATAAAGAAAAGATAATAAAAGGTGCAAAGTTTGCCTATGTGCAGTAACCCTCAGCAATCAATCAGTTGATGTGACCGGTAAATGCTGCCTGTTGATGTGTTACTCTGGGTCACTAGACTTGCAGATGTGTCCATTTTATTTCATTTCCCCAATGTATCTTGAATGGCTTTTTCTAAGACACAAAAATTCTTGTGATTGGCTCTGGAGTAGTAACCAAAAATGTGCTGATGTTTTGATAGCTGAGGATGAGTAGAATATAACAGTGCTTTCTTAGCAGACTCATGCAGTCATTACACAACAGTAGCATAAACTCTAGCACCTTAAGCAGTATAGGCAGTACTGTATATGCACAGTATAACTCATGCACACAGTGACATCTACAGTCCATTTGTATAAACACCACATATTCCCCCTATAGTAGGAAAGCATTTGGACAAATGTAATAAACAGCAATGCATCTTAAAGCAATAATATACTTTCTTCACACAACATAGTTCTTGGTCAATGCAGATAGTTATAGGTTGAATTTCTTCAACCTTATAGGTTGAATTTCTTTAGGCCTATTGCAGTTGGCATCAGGAGTAGGAAAATGTCCTTTATCAAATGGAGCGTCTCCAAAATCATATCTAGAAGGAGCAAGACGAATTCCAGATGCAGTCACTTTGGATTGTGTGTTAAATGCGTCGTGACTTAACTCATCTATCCCATTTATCCCACTTAGCACAGAATATTGTGTCACAGCATCCCATCCAATTAAAGAGTTCACCATTGAAAACAATGGTGCTTTGGTATGCTAATGAAAAGGTTAAATGCATTAAATGAGTTAAGATAACTTTGGATAACACAGTTTCTTCAATTAGCCCTGAGTCACGACTCATTTAACTTACAAATCCAAGTGACTGCATCTGTATGTGTCCATCAGATAGTTCATATGTGTATTGTCCTCGCTGGTGTCTAGTGGTGCAGTAAATTTAGATTGCGTATAGCAACTGAGTTGCTGTCTTTACTAATTAACTCCCAGAGACACCATCGTTCCACCTGTTGCTGCAGGTTTTCAGTATATGTATTTTAGGGACAATGTCCCGCACTGCTCCTTAAATGAATATGGATCAGTGAGTCAATTGTTTGGCGTGTGTTGCAGTGGATATTGTGATTAATCTTATTTATATTAAAAGCTAAGTTTTAACCTTCACTTTTTTATATCCGAACTGGGTAGCTGGAGGTTCATGGGTTGCTATTCTGCACATTCTGCACATTCTGTAGTGCAACCACAAGTACCTCAATTGGCTTCTCCTTTTGATTGATTTTCTTAATTCTGACAAAAGATCCAGGTTGAAAGTGCACTTCTCTTGCACCATTTTTTCTGTCAGTATAAGCCTTGCATTTGGCTCATTGACAACGTTTGACAATGTCTGCAGTAGATGATTTTGTAGGAACAGTATTTTGTGAAAGTTTGATGTCTGTAACAAGTAAATTAGTGTGCATCTGTCTGCTATGTAGTAATTCAGCTGGAGATGCTTGGGTTGTTTCATGGCACGTTGCTCTGTAGTTATGTAGGAGCTCTGTTGTAAATACTTTTCAAGGTTTCCCAGTAAAGCTGGTCATAGACGCAAATATTTGCTTGTTTGGCAACATCTTTCCCCAATATGCCACTAACTGCAAGGCTATATCAGGGTAATCTGAATATTCAGCCCTATGGCTAAATGCTCGGATTAGGACGAGGGCACTGGGCTTCCGACAGGTTGGTCAGGTTGAATCAAACCTTTCTGAACAATATCATGGCCAGATATTGATTCGGAACACCCGTCAGAAGCCCCCATACATGGGCAGATAAGCTATTAAATTGATTTATTATCTGCCGGTCTATCTCCAGCTTAAGATTTGCTGTCTGAAGTGCTTCTTTCAGACTTCTGTTGAATCGCTCAATTTCTCCATTTGCTTGTGGGTGATACACTGAAGATTTCCTATGCACAATATTCCTCTCTCTCAGAAAGAATTCAAACTCAGATGAGTCAAACTGTGGTCCAGTGTCTGATATTAACTCCTTTGGATTATCTACTCTGCTCAAGACTGTAGACAGAAATGTTATTACTGTAGCTGATGTTATATGAAAAACAAATGCAATTTCTGGTCATTTACTGACTGTAATATTCTATTAGAGTTATAGCAAATCTTCAGTCTATAGGAGCATCTACAAATGGACCCACAATATAAATAGCAAGTTTTTCCCATGCTGAATCAGGAAATGGTACTGGCTGAAGTGGTGGTGTATGTGTGATAGCTGTTTTGTCACAAGAATGAATGGCAGTTAACACATCGGCATCCATTGCTAGCCACCAGTATAGTCATCATAGTCTTTGTTTTGTACGTACAATTCCTTGATGACTCTCATGTGCAAGTTGTATGAGTTTTTCTCTCAAGGTCTCTGGTACCTTGAGAGGAAAGGTACTTATCATGAAGATTAGTGATGGGCGAAACTCCCGCGTTTCGCTTCGCCGAAAAATTCGCGAATTTCCAGAGAAATTTGCGAATTGGCAAAAAATTCGTGAAACGAGTCGCACGTCGTTTTTGACACGCATCGCGTCAATTCGGCCATCACTAATGAAGATCCATAGTTGTAGATCCAAGTAGCATTGTACATCAGGTATGTCATGGAGTATAGAAGACATCAGTCTTTGAAAACAACTTGGTGCTGAAGCCAGTCCATAAGGTACACTCTGAAACAAAACCATCATGGGTGATAAATGCAGTGAGGTATCTGCTTTCCTTATGCAGTAATACTTAATGATAAGCACTCTGAAGATCAAGGTTGGAAAATAATTTTGCTCCTCTGGGTTATGACAATATTTACTCTATGTGTGACAAGTGATGTTTATCCATAACAACTGCCTTATTAGGTTCATGGAGATCAACACACAATCGAATACTTCCAGTTTTCTTCATTGTTACAACAATTGGTGAAACCCATTTGGAGGTTTCTTGCTCTACCAGTTTCTTTAGTTCCTATGAGACAGCCTCCCTTATAGAGTAGGGCAATAGCCTCAATTTCTGGTGTACTTGTTTTACATCTGGTCTTAACTTAACTTTGCATAGCCTAGTGAAGTGTTGCTTTGTGGTGAAATTTTACAGACGGATGTGTGCCAGGCACTGGTGCTGTAGTAATGAGACCATCAACTAAATGTAGGCTTAATGCAGCAAAGAGATCCCTTCCAAGTATAGCAGTACCCTTATTCACAATGTAAAAGTCACAAATTGCAGTATGTGATTCAAATTGTACAGTCACTGGCAAGAAACCAAGCACAGGGATTGGATCCTTTAAGTAACTGGCCAGTCTCAGGGCAGGTGGAACAAGTATATGTTTTGCAAAGTATTTCAAAAGAATATTCTTTGGTAGTATAGAAACTGCTGAACCTGTATCAAGCATCAGGTTAATGGAATGTCACTTGTCAGCAGAAGCAGTATTGACATTGACAGTGCATACACACTTATAAATGTACCAGCTTTATCCACACTTAATACTGTAACATTTGTAGTAGTGACTTCATGACCATCTTTAGCAGAACTACTGCAGATCTTAGCAAAATGATAAACCTTTTTGCATTTGCAGCACTGTACAGCTTTTGCAGGACATGTAGCATAATTTGCAGTCTGTAGTGATGGGTGAATCTGGGGTGTTTTGCTTCACCGAAACGGCAAAAAAATCACGAAATGCTGCAGAATCTGATTTTGGATGCCAGCACCCATTGATGGCGTTGAAAAAACGGAAGCCGATGAATGCCCACATCCAAAACGAGACGCCGGCGAATTTTCGTCAGGCAAATTTTTGCAGGTGTTTCTCAAATTTGTTCGCCGGCGGCCAATCACTGGAATTCGGCGCGAATTCGCCCATCACTAGCAGTGTGTTGTGTTTAACCACAGCGAACAGTATTTTTTATTTATATTTACTGCATGGTTTTGCAGTGAATCCCTTTCCTTAACACTGTATATTGCCTGTGACTGTGCATTATTAGGCCACAGTCCTGGGTTTACAGTCTGTATATTCCCAGAAGTTCCCCGACTGATAGTTTTAGCCTCTGCCACTGCTGTTTTAATTTCTCTAGCAACTGTAATAGCTCTAGGGGTAGTTTCTTTCTAATGCGTGGTGAATTTGTTTTTTCCACTATTTGGTCTCTTAGCATTTCATCTGTTAGATTCCCTGTTAGTAACAGGTAACAACCATCTCTCTCTCAAAGCTGCTACAAATTGTTCTGTGGATTCACCATTTCATTGTCCATGTTGGCAGAGTTTATATCATTCAGCAACCACATTTACTCTTGGCACAAAAATGTTCTTTATAGCAGTAACAGCAGTTTCATAAGTCTCATCAGGTAATGGTAATGCCTAGAATATACGCTGACCCTCTGCTTCCAGGCAGTAAATAAGTAAAGCACACTTTCTAGCAGCAGAAATCTTCCCTTGGTCAGCAGTAATTGTCAACATACGGATCCAAGCAGTAAAATGTATGGTAGGCTCACAAGGGTTTGGGAGAAAAGATGCCAATTTGTTGTGTTTTGATAGCCGAGGAAGAGTAGAGTATAACAATGCTTTTTTAGCCGGCTCTTGCAGCTATTACACAAAAGTAACAAACTCTAGCACCTTAAGCAGTATAGACAGTACTGTGTGTGCATAGTATAACTCATGTGCACAGTGACATCTACAGGCCATTTGTATAAACACCACATGCACTTTAATTACACATCCTGAAGATGACCATATCTGGTTGACATGGGTTTCTACTCATGTGGTACATGGACATGTTTCTACCCTAGACTTTTTTTGACCATGTTGCACCATGTGAGATAAACTGAACCAATAAAGCCTGCCTCCATGTACAACATTAAAGTAACCATAACAAGCAACTGGTCTTGGTAAGTTACAGCACAACTCTAACAGCTCATTTAGGACCACAAGTGTAACAGAACTCAGGTCAGTGGAAAGCTTTCCACTTATTGATGTTATTCTTTAAAGGTACTTTCTTCCAAACCCATTCCTTACACTTCACTTTACTATTCATGCAAGGGAACTCTACTGCAATAGACTTGCACCCAAAGAATCACATGGTAATACAACTGCAGAAGTGATGCCTTCACTACTGTGAACATTTTAACTGCAACATGCACCAGAATAACACATGAACACTTGCGCAACTGTGCTTTTTTTGATGCATGGGACACATTACAGGTAACAACTCGTAAATGAGCCTTTAATCTCAGATCATTGCCTAATGCTTACTGCACCATTGCAACATTTCATCCATGCACATACAGTAAAATCAGTTATGAGGTAGCCATTAAGAGAAGTTGCTAAACTCAGTAAGGCTTTATATATTTATAACAACACATTTGTCTTAATTCTACAAATCAGAATGTATTGGCTCATGCCAAGAACAAAAGCTTCTTTGCCATTTTAAGTTAAATGTTGATGTTTTTATAAAGCATGACTCAGAGTCATATTCCTAAGACAAATGTGTGTCTGAAGTCTCTGGTGTATGTGGGTGGGCATTATGCCCACTGAGGCTGCTTGAGGCACTGTATTGTGTTGAAAATATAAAAGCTTCTGCTCCTGCCACTGAAAACATGATTCTTCAAACAGTAGTTATGTTATGTATGTATTTCTATAAATCAGTCACAGAAAAAGAAGTGTTTTTGCAGTTAACATGTTCAGAACAAAGTCATACAAATATCTTCTTATCATTCAAACAACCAGATCCTACTGTTTTAACTATATGATAAGAAACTAGAATGCAAAGCAAATACATATAATACAGTAAGTCTGGCAACAATACAATTCGTAGAGTAAACAAACATAATACAAAAGTGTATGCGATGATTATAATGTCCATGCCTGTTGACTTTCCATTCACTTGCAAAGCTTCATATGAACATCCCAAACAATATTCACATAGAAGTGTCTGTCATAGACAATGGGGCCACATTTGCACTTATGCAGTTACCCATGACATTTGATCAAATTTTAGCTTTCACAAATATTCTACCAGCTGCCTGATGAAAGGTAATCCCTTATTGGTTGCTATGGGTTACTGCTCAGGAGCAACATTCATGGTCACAGCATACACAAACATCTGTTTTCAAAGAACTTTAAAGGGGTGGTTCACCTTTAAGTTAACTTTTAATATGTTTTACTTTCCAATAGGTCTTTATTATTTATTTTGTATAGTTTTTTAATTAGTTGCATTTTTTCTTCTGACTTCTTCTGGGGATAACTGAGCCATCTAAAAACAAATGCTCTGTACGGCTCCAGATTTATTGATATTGTTATTTTTGATTACTCATCTGTCTATTAAGGTCATTTCCTATTCATATTCTGGTCTCTTATTCAAATCAATGCATGGTTGCTAGGGTTATATGGGCCCTAGTGGCCAGATTGCTCAAACTGCAAACTGGAGAGCTGCTGAATAAAAGCTAAATACTCAAAAACCACAAATAATAAAAAAAAAAAATTCTATATTGGCTCAGGCTATCACTATCTACATCACACTAAAAGTTAAAGAAAAACTATACCCCGAAAATGAATACTTGATCAACAGATTGGTTGGTGTTGGAATGCAGGTATTTGGGTTTAGATTGAAGGTTGCAGGATATACATATTTAATTGTTGCCGTCTCTGTCAAGTTGAATCTTGACTGTTAATTCTTGCTCTTAGTTTTAACTGTTCCCAAGGGAGATTTCTTTTCATGCTCTAGCCATACCTGTTAGTAGAAACAAAGACATTCTCTTTGTTGAAGAAACTGAGACTATCTTTTGGAAATACCATACTGTACAATACACCTGAACAAAGTGTTGCTAAAATTAATTAACAAAACTGAAGTATTCTGCAAATATTTTAGTAAGTTATTGTTATAAAGAAAAGAGAATGACTTCACTAGTGAATATAGAGAAATCTGGCTCAAGTCCTTTGTCAGCCACATGTAACAAAAGATAAGTGACTTTATTCCTCTGTGCCTAAGGCACTCAAAGCTACATTATAAGCTTCATGAAGCATTGATCAACTGTGCCTCAAGCATTCTGCATACAACAGCACTATGTACGAATACAGATTACTGTTACTTATCTGAACACATGGAGAACACAATAGCAGGTCAGTCAGAACCCACCCTTTAGCCAAGCAGCTAAGCAAAACATGGTAAGGCAAATTGTTTTCCAAGAAACACCAGGCTTGCAAATTGTGTTTGATATAATAAGTAAAAAAACAGGCATAAGATTGCAATGAACCAGGATAGCTTTTTTAGAATAGAACCCCTTCTGCAGTTCCCATAAAGGGAACAGGCTGAACATAGATGGTTATATTTTCAGGGGATTACAGTTACACTAAAAACTGGCAGAGTCCCTGAAACTGAAGGGAATAGGATTTATGTTAAAATAAGAACAGAATTTGTGCCCAGGTAAACGGCCTGCAACAAAATGCTGTAGCGTTTGAGCAACTGTAAAAGGGATAATAATGGTAACCAATAAATTCAATGGGAATCTAAAATTTATAAATTTGAGTTTACAAAACTCATATATTCGAGATACAGTAGTGTATATTAAAATCCTCTAAAAACTCAAATGTGCAAATTCGGCATCTAATAACTGATGAGTTCATATAGAGGTGAATGAGAATTGTCATAGCACAGATTTTTTAAATTCAAGTTTTTTTTTTCAAATTTGGTAGACTGATTACAATGAAATTGTACTGTATTCAAGTCCACCATGTTTTCGTAGAAAAAAAAAATCTTCTAGATTTATTAAATTCTAATGGTGTTGAAAGTCTGAATAAAAAAAAACACTCAGACCTGCTGAGTTCATGTAGAAGTCAATGGCAGATGGCCCATTGACATTTTGAAAATATCCTGATCTGTGCTGGGTCTCTTTCAATAATCTGAAAAATTCATGGTTTTGGGCTCAAATCCGAAAGAGTTGTAGTTTCTGACGACAAATCCCAAAAAAAAAGTATTTTCTCGTACAAGAAATTTTCATGAAAATTTATCGATAACTAGGGAGAAAAAGTCAGTGTGGATTTGGTCAGAGTGGTTTTCATAAAATAGTGATAACATTTTATAAACACACATTTGAGTTTCATGAGTTTTTGTGTTTTTTTAATTAAAAGAAAAAGTTATAAATTCAATTTATGCTAAATAGGCACCTTGTTTCATGTCAAGAAGCTGATATTAGCTTAGTATTCATAGTAGCCTATGCTTTAATGCCATAATCACAATAGCACTGTAGTTAGACATGTGGTCTTTAACTTCTTTAATCTTTGCAGCAAAATATTTCACTTATTTAAGTCTTTATATTCCTACTTAAGCAGCAAAACAAAGTTTTAGTAAAAAAAAAAAACATTGCATGTATAACGAAAATGGAGAAAATAATTTGTATAGACAAGCCATTATTTGTTAATATATATTTTGAGATTTTAGAGCAGAATATCTTGAAGAATGGTTAACACATAATTTATTTAAGCATTAAACTGTAGAATCTGGAGGCTATATGCCAGATGGGATTATAGTAGTGCTATTACTAAATAGGTCGTACTGTATAAAGGTCAATTTAAATAGTCCCAAATAATGTCAGGATCAGCAGGGGCCAGATCCTCAGTTTCAGTTGATATTCTGTATGTAGAGGGAGGGGTGAGATATAATTACAGTTTATTTGACCCCCCTCAAAAACTAGGCAGAATGTTGGCACCCAGCCTAGTGTGGATGGTTCAACTGAAGTCTGAGTGTGGACAGGAGTTCCTTTGAATAAGGATTGGTCAGTTTTAGAGCTAAATCCAAAGATGTGTTTTCACAAGGAGCACCAGATAATAGAACTTTCATTATTTTGCTGATTCGTGAGTGAATTAAACTATCCATGTGTGCATGCAATCCAAAGATCATATTGTGATTATTTTACTGATAAAATGCTGGAGGAACTAAGCATCCATATAAGCAATAAGTGTGCCATTTCTAACACTGCTGTACATATACCTTTTGGCTTGAAATACCTTCTGTAATCTAATACAGATCACATAGCTGTTGTAATTGTTTCTCAATCCATGCAAATATACAGGCATATTGCCTAGCTCAGAACTATTTTTTACTAACAGGCTTTAGCTTGGAAGTGTTGCATTTTAACCATGAAAGTATTCTTAATGAATAGGGTCAATGCAACTACCATTTTATTCAAATATCAAATATATTAAGAGATACTGTGTTTACCATTTATTGCAAGAGAGAGAGATGGAAGGTCTGTCTGTTAATTGAAGCCTCTTTGTATTATGTTTATAAAAGCTTTCCTTGTATTCACTGGATACAGCCAAGTCTCTTTACCACACCATTAAGCAGGGTCGTAGGACAAACCTGGCCATTAAGCAGAGAGAAGGGAATAGAGAAAGCATCTAAATTTCTTCTGTCATTTCTCCTTCAGTTTGTTTGGCATGTTCCAAATGATTAGGTAGAAGAACTGTTTTTATAAACAATGGGAGTGTTTATTTATTTTTATGATACTCAATCAAACAATATACATTTATTGAACCTGTTACTCTGTTCTGATTTTTATTTTACATAGCCTGTTAAAATGCCTTCCATTTGTATTGTTTGGCCAATTGCATTGTACACAGATTCAAAGTTAAATTATATATTATTACTAAAATGTATTTCTCTAATGGCATTTGTTGCTTACTGATTCTAAATTATTTGTCCCAAACATCTGATGTAATTTTAAGCATCTTCATTCCCCAATGGAAATTGTCTCATATTTGATCTAATTGGGCTACATTATAACATGTACAGATGCAGTCACTGGGATTTGTAAGCTAAATGCGTCGTGACTCAGGGCTAATTGAAGAAACTGTGTTATCCCAAGTTATCTTAACTCATTTAATGCATTTAACCTTTTCATTAGCATACCAAAGCACCATTGTTTTCAATGGTGAACTCTTTAATTGGATGGGATGCTATGACACAATATTCTGTGATAAGTGGAATAAATGGGTTAGATGAGTTAAGTCACGACGCATTTAACTTACAAATCCAAGTGACTGCATCTGTATATGTTAGATCCAGCATTGATAAAGAACAGGATCCATAAATCATAATCTCAAATCACATACAAAATAAAGTATTGAATATAAAGGAAAATAAAGGTAAATTGATCCTACTGATCTGGACACTAACACTCCTTGACCTTCATATTCATGTGTTCCACTGTTTAAGTTGCACAATGTGATTATTTAATTATGACCAACCAGGCTAGAATGTATAGTAATAATGAAAATTTAATCTTTTTGTATTACTGTGAGTTCTATCTGATCACCTAGGCATTTGACCTTTCCTGAGATATCTTTTTGTGATAACAGTGTCAATAAATTAAAACTATTGTGTACACATTTATTGTTATACCTCATGTACTGTAATGGGGAATGTAATATGTTTAGTTGGCACAAAAATGTTCACAAAGACCTTTGTCAATGTTAGCAACCTTTTTTGCACCTTTTGAACTGATTAAAGACTTCAACTAATTCCTTGCAAAGTCGCAACCAAATGGCTTTTATAAAAGTTTGCAATCACAATAATGTTTTGCGACTAAATATGTAGTTGTAATGTAACCTTTGCAATGTAATATTCACAAGACAATTCTTTTATATTGAAAGTAGCACTAACATTTTAAACATTGTTTGCAATTTTTAATTACATGCCCCCTTAATTGTTTACTGATAAGTACATTGAAAGTAGTGACATGTCCTCAGTTAGAAAGCAAAGTGATGTAGAAAACTTCCCTTGTACCATGTACCTTCTCACTGTAGGTGAATGTCAATCAAGACATTTAAATGTTATGGCAGACAAAGTTTTAATTGTGTTCACAGGAAATTGTTGCATTGGATGGAAAGGGCCAAGTCTTGGATTAAAAACAGGCACTGGCATTTCAAGTACACAGATGCTCGGACAGTCTCCCACAGACCTAATAAATAATTACTGCATATTGCATCTTCGAACAACCCTCCTGGCATTTGTCAGAGCATACAGATTTCAAGACTGGGCCTGGAAAGGAGGTGGACTGTGAGACATAGGAACAAGCACAGAGCAAATACTACCAAATACATTGTTACCCAAATGAATGGTGCAGTAGACTGTACAGTAGATTCAGGCTATGTCTGCCATAAATGCACTTTCCTATTACCTACTCCATTCCAAACTCTAGGCTTTGAAGAGCACCATTTGAGTCGCAGGCAGAGAAGACCCTTCGATGGGGATCTTGACATTCTTACTCTTGGATGCCTAAAATAGGTTTTATTGCTTATCACAAAGGAAGCAGAGTAAAGTGAATGTTGCAACAAAGTATGCCTTAGTCCCAACCAAATAAACAATGTTCAATATAAACACTTTAAAAGGCAACCAGAAAAAAAAACATCTTTCAATAAAACACTCTTTGGGCAAATACAGATGCAGTCACTTGGATTTGTAAGTTAAATGCGTCGTGACTCAGAGCTAATTGAAGAAACTGTGTTATCCAAAGTTATCTTAATTCATTTAATGCATTTAACCTTTTAATTAGCATAATAAAGCACCATTGTTTTCAATGGTGAACTCTTTAATTGGATGGGATGCTGTGACACAATATTCTGTGCTAAGTGGGATAAATGGGATAGATGAGTTAAGTCACAACGCATTTAACACACAAATCCAAGTGACTGCATCTGTACTTGAATCAGGCCTGGTGGTGGTGATTCTAGGGTGACAATTAACTTAAGTATTTTAGGACATCAATAGATGTCACCAGTTTTGTGAAGCTTGCGTAATAAAGAGAGAAAGGCAGCTATATTTTGTTTACCTTACACCAGCGGTGCCCAAAAGGTAGATTGGGATCTACCTTTAGACCTTTAGCTGGTGATCAGTAGATCTCAAGACACTGTCAAGAAACAGCTTGTCTAAATCACCCTCCTATTTCATTCTTTTCTTTCAGATAATTATTCCGTTAAGGTTACATAAGAAATAGTTTATTAATTACAGCAATATACAATTGCCCATCAGTTAATGTTTAAGTAATATTTTCCATGGAACAGAATGTTAACAATGCTGTTATAGATGTAGATCCTAATAGGACACCATCACTAAAAGTAGACCTTGCATTAGAAAAGTATAGGCATTTCTGCCTTACACCAATAGGGCCTTTAATTGTTAGTAAAGGTCTTTTAAAGTATTATGTTTATATCAGTGTCATAAAATTAGTTAATCTGAAATGAACAGAGTGGGGTGGGGTTGTTTATGTTATACTTTCTGGATATTGACCCATTCTCCCTGCAATTAAAGTCACTATTAACACCTATTAGAACATCTTTTGCAGTACAGGCCATCAAATAAACAGACCATGCCAAAAGCAGCTATAATGCACCAAATGTAACACCAAAGAAGTAATAAAAAAATAATTAAAACTAAAGTATCACAGTTTTCAGTTCCTTGGGTGTTTAACTCCAAAAAGCCAGAAAACATTATCAGTTACAGACAGGAAAGATACAAATGCAGAGAACAAGTCTATCAATATAAAATATTAAAAGGTAATTGAATGTGAAATTCCATTTCCAATGGAAGAAATATTCCAATAATGATGTATTGTACTTGCTAAAAAAACTATTTCTTATGATTGCTTTTCAGTGTACTTACTGGTGATAGGCAGGACCTTCAGGCCCAGGAAAACCAATATCTTCTACTGGACCTCTTTCACCCTATAACATTAACAAATGCATGACTTAATCTACATAAAGGCTAATGTTGATGCAAGAGTAAAAAGTTAAATTAAAGTATATGCAAAATGTATATACAGTACTTTATGATGACCTCAAAAAACTTTAACTTGCTGTTTCTACTTGAGCAAAAAAATGATAAAATAAAAATAATGAACTCAGTTTAACATCTCACCAGGGGATCATAATCAGGCAAAACAGCATATCCTTGCATTGTATTATTAGTGAATCTTTAACTTCTAATAGAAATGTCCATTAAAAGTACACATGAAGAAGTAGAGGGTAATCTAGTGTGAAGCTGGAAGCTTTCGTTGAAGTTTTAGTGTCAGATCTCTGTGCCCTGTTTCTTTGTAATTCAAAACATTACTTCAATGTTATAGCTACCATAATTGTACAGCTATATCCTGAAATTGGGACAAACGATTCATATTGCCACTTTAATGAATCTCTTGAGCCTTAGTTAACGACAATGAAAATTAGGTCATGAAAAATACGAAAAGAACTTGGATTATCAAAAAACCCCACATTACCATTGACCATGTTTTAGGAAGAGTTTATAATTACGTTACTTTCCCTGAAACTGACAGTAAAATAAAGATATGGGATCCTTTATCCATCCTTTATCCTACTCCCAAAGACTCTATTTTAAACAAATAATTAAAATTGTTAAAAATGATCTCCTTTTTCTCTGTAGTATAAAAACAGTACCTTGTATTTGATCCCAACTAAGATATAGTTAATCCTTATAGGAGGCAAAACGTTCTTGTTGGATTTAATGTTTAAATGATTTATAGTAGACTAATGTTATAAAGATTCAAATCATGGGAAGACAATGTAAAATGTAGTGTTCCCATCTATTAATTATAAATAGATATTGTATACTATTTAAAAGTGTATAGCTTCCAATTTGAAAATGCAAGAATAAATGTATAAAAGCCCTAATCTATGATAATAATACAATATAATATTTACACTATTTCTTTTTACTGAGAAAAGGAAATACATAGAATATACTGTAGAGCCTGTGCCCAATTTGGGGTGTGCATTTTGGTACTATGTGTTATACTGTACAGCATCATACATGAGTTATATTGTATATTGCATTGCAAAAGAAAATGTCACCATGTAAAAATGAAGCTGATGTATGTGGTATCAGAACAATACTGTATGTTTTTCTAAAATAATATTACAAATAGCAATAGTATTTCAGTGGCATGTTTAATTGTGTTTGGTAAGCTACTCATACGAGGTACTGTAGAAATGTATATTACTGCATACTAACTTAACCACTTTTTATTGTGTTCCCAGGGGAACATGCAATTTCCAACACTCTATTTTGAGCTTATAAAATATATTTTGTAGGTGGATAATTGGGCCTTTCTCTCACCTGACAACAAACAGGGGAATTAAAATTCAGTGGTTAATATAAACCTTGTGTTTGAAAAGAAACTCTGCAATAAATAACTATTTATTCATTTACAGTGTTAATTGCTGAGCTTAACTCTGTTAACAAGCATCACAAGCATAACCATATGGCTGGGTTCCCTAGGGTGTGCTCTTTAAAACTGTAAGAAACGGCATCTCCATTTTCATGGGAGTTACGGCTCTCACATTGCCAATACTTTGGGCCTTAGGGAAGTAGAGTAGAGTTTTCTCAGCAATGAGAGTTTCCTAAGCTTCCTGGCATCTGTAAATATGCATACTTACTGGTTCACCTGGATATCCCGGAGGACCTGGGGCTCCATTTTTCCCCTGGTATAATAAAACATAATAATGCATGCATAAAAAACACTGGTAGCTTATAAAACATAGAAGTCCTGTCTAAGCAATGCAGCCTTATGTTTTAAGAAGTACTGGCATTAGAAAACTGACTGATTAACTAATCCGAAAGATACTGATAACCTTTCTGTTTCATTTACAGTGCATTGTGCATGTAAGGATTAACTGTGATAAATTTGATCTCATGTAATACTGAACTAAAGAGTTTAGCATTTACTTTAGCAAAACATTGCAATATTTGACAAAATGCCTCCATGCAAAAAAACATTTTCTTTGCATACAATATAATATACACCACTTTCCAATATATAGTATTTTATTTTTTAATGTTGAAGTAATTTGTAACTGGAATTTCAAAGTACAGCAGTATTTGCCTGTCCTTTGATATTGCTTTCTCAGTTTGCCAGAAACAATGACAACATTTAGAAATCAGTTCTTCTTCAGGCAAGAGGGCACATTTTTGATATCCCCCATCTCTGCAGTTTTGTTCATCACAGAATATGCAAGTCGTTGTGATAATTTGGCTGGAGGAGACCTGACTACAGATGCAGGGTTGCATAAATAGTTAGAGAAAAGAGAGGAGGAGGAAAATGTAAGAGGCAGAGGGAACCTGCTTTCAAGTGCAATTACATTTAAAAATAACCTTCAAATAACCAAAATTTATTTCTGCTTACATTGTTTCATTTTATTTCATAATGCCAAAAAGAGTTCTTGGGGGAACATTATTTCATACTGCAATTACAGCTAGTAATGAGTCATTTGGAAAACAATGATTGAGACTTTATTGTAATATTAAGGGGCCCATTAATCATAATGTGTAAAAACATGTTCATCAAATACATCACCGGGCATTACTGTGTAAAGAAGCAGCTTAATGACATTGTATCGCTGTAGTGCACCCTGAGATGCAGGACTGCTCCGGCCATGAGGCAAGGTGAGAATCTTGCTCAGGCAGCACGGATCGGCCAGTTACCAGGGCTAGCAAGAAAGCCGATTCTGGTAACTTTATGAGCCACATTTCCATTTTTAAAATGGAAATTCGGCTCTTCTGAACTGTGCCTGCTGAGGTGTGTCTTAGAATTTGTGCTAATGGGTATGCATGTAGGGGACCTATTATCCAGAATGCTCAGGCCTGGGGTTTGCCAGATAATGGATCTTTCCATAATTTGGATCTTCATACCTTAAGTCTACTAGAAAATTATGTAAACATTAAATAAACCCAATAGACTGGTTTTGTTTCCAATAAGGATTAGTTACAGCTTAGTTTGGATCAAGTACAAGGTACTGTTTTATTATAACAGAGAAAAAGGAAATAATTATAAAAAATTTGGATTATTTAATTATAATGGAGTCTATGGGAGACATACGTAATTTGGATCTTTCTGGATAATGGGTTTCCTGACAAGGGATCCCATACCTGTACTGAGTTCCAATACCCACGCAAACATGAATAGCAGTACAACAGATCCAGCTTTACTTTATTAATGATGCTGTAAGAAAGAAATGGTAAGATTTTGAGAACAATAACTGTAAATTTCTAGTTAATAGCTTAATACTATAAAAACAATAGAAATTCAATAAACATAGCCCCAGCATAACACCTAAGTCCCCAGACATGTTGCCAGCTGGATATAGTGTATACTGGTGATAGCCCCTTGTAAAGAATGCAATGCTGTCAGCCTTACTTACAATCCATGCAGGTGGATGAGATAACTGTGTAATCCCTGGAGTCACCTCAGTGGCTCTGCTGGTTCACTGAAACACTCTCAGATGGTGACTTTAGGACTGGCATACCACGGCACTCTATGTGATGTGAATCCCTGGTGCACTGTGAAGGAGGAATCTGCAACCGGTAACACAGGTACACGGGTAAATGCTGGCAGAGTGAACCATTGCTAAATTTTATTGCGGTATGCAACGTTTCGGGGTAAACCCCTTTGTCCAGGTAAACAGCCCCCTAAGTGTCTTTGTACAGGTAGGATTTAAAGGAGAAAAACATTTTTATGAACCCCTCAGTGATATTAGTTTCTTACCTACTACCCCAGACTAGCTCTTATCTGCTACAAAAATGCACCACTATTCTTTGGAGCAGGGGTGCCCAAAAGGTAGATCAGGATCTACCAGTAGACCTTTAGCTGATGATCAGTAGATCTCAAGACACTGTCAACAAACAACTAAATCACCTGCCTGTTCCATTCTTTTTATTCAAATATTTATTCTAAAGTTACATAAGAAATAGCGGTTTCTTAAATAGAATAAATAATTTTTAAACATATAACTTTTCCCATGAATATAATATTTAAATAATATTTTCCATGGAACAAAATGCTAACTGCAATTATGGATGTAGATCATAATGAGACAACATCACTAAAATTAGACCCCAAATTAGTACAGTATGGACACTTCTGGAGTATTATTTGCTAAGCATTGCACTTCTATCTTTCTGTAGTCTTCCAGACTAGGATAACCACCTTCTGTAGAGTTGCAGACTGAGCAGGGGATGAGCCTGATGATGTCAGGGAGATTGGGGGTAGGCAGATGATGTCAGAGGGCGGGATAGTTGTTGATCTGGGGGCATGCCCATGATTTCGGGAGCATGGTTATGATATGGTGATCGCATATTGGCTGAACACCACACCATTCATTTTTAAAAAACAGTTAAAGACAGTTTTCACCTGGGAAGCCTTTCAAAAACTGGGCTGTGCAGGTTAAACCAGATAGGTAGCAACAATATTCCATATGTCAGGCTGGGACATATGCATGCACAGCATGGAAATATTTCAGGGATTTTTGTACTGCCCCAGCACCCTCTTGGTATTGGGGGAACCTGGTTGAATGAATGAAAATAGTGGAATGATGCTCAGCAAAAAGTATCCCAGAAAGGGGTATTTTTGAAGAAAAGGAGAAGAACAGGTAAATACATGTAACTTAGCTTTGCTTAGCCCATGTAGCTAACTGGACACATATCTTGCCTTTAATTGAATGACAGGATCTAAGCAAATTAAACTAACCGTATGTACCTTTAAACAGTATAAGTGGAGAAGAAGTAATACAGTGTATACAACAGGTCCATTACTTCATCAAACATCTGCAGATTCTTACTCACATAGTGGTATAAACAATGTTAGTTTGTTCATAAAAAAAAGTATAAAATATATGTTTATTGATTGTGGAGTATAGTGGGTGTATTAATGTGATGGGTCAAATACAACACAGGATGCGGGGACTAAAAATGGTCTTTTGGATTCACATGACTAAAATATGTATATCTCCTGATGCTCCCAACAGCTGACACCAAACACAAACTCAGATTGATTATAAAAGTACTGAACTGTGGACAGGTGCAGTAATTGGACAGAATTCCAAACATACAGAGTAAAGTGAAGCTGATAGATTATGGCCATCAGAAGTCTACAAGAGATGCAGATTAATAGCTGCCAAGCAAGAGTGGGGGTAAATAAAAATCCTTTTAGGAATTAAAACTGGAAGGCTTTATGGTATAAAGACAACACAAAGGACTTATTATGATAAAGGAAAGAGACGAGAAGCAGAGAAGACTGACTGGACAAAAATAACTGACAGCCAAAAGAAAATTAATTTTCACACACTGTCCACATTGCTATTCTTTCCTGATAGCTCAACTGGAGAAAAGATGAGGGACGTGTACTGTGTTAAATGTGTAGACACAAAACTGACAGCAAAAAGGCTCTATCTGTCTATTTTTCAAGGTCACCATGAATCACAATGGACTCTGTTCTGTCATTGTGCATTGAGATAATGCGAGCCACACCTGGCCTTTATGTCCTGCAATTGTCTAAAACATTTCAATTTGCCTGAACAAAACCTATGTGGTTTGCTTTGCAAATATCTATCTATCTATCTATCTATCTATCTATCTATCTATACACATAGAGCAAAATCACATGTAACTAGATTCACAGATTGCATCCCACAACAAACTTGTCATAGTTAGGGGCAGATATACTAAGGGTCGAATTTTAGAAGTAAAAAAACTTCGAAATTCGACCCTCAAAGTATTTTTAAAGGGATTTTTCGATCGAATAGGTCCATTTTCGATCGAATAAAAATCATTTGAATTTCTCAGAACTTAGGAAAAATTTCAGGACAAGTTCTGAGAGGTCCCCCATAGGCTAAAAGCTGCCGAATAGTCGGTCGAAGGATTTTTAAAGGGCCAATGTTTGAAGTAGCAGAAAATTACTGCGAAATTCAAATTAAAAAAATTTGAATTTTATTGGAATTTACACTTCGACCCTTAGTAAATCAGCCCCTTAGTGTAAGTCAATGAAACTGTTGCTATTTTCACAAAATCATTGGGAAATCTGCACTCGAAGATATTTTTATACTCAGTCACAAGACTCAAGGCTGTTATTTCATGTTAAAACAAAATAAACAACAACAGGGAAAAAGGAAACTATTATATTGAAATACTTCCAAAGTCATTCCACAACATGGCATTTCAGAATTTTATAATTGCCGTTTTATTGCAAACCCAGAGATGGGTCAAAATGAATGCTACTGTGAGTGTACATTTACTTAAATCGGGTGCAGTCTGTAGCTAGCATTTTCAGAGTTACATCACTTTTGACTCACTCATCAAAATGGCATTAGAATTCACTGGGTGCCACCTGTAGCATCTATTGCAACCCTCTCTGGGAATCTTAGAATAATTTCCACTTCTAGGGTCACCACAGATCCACAGCTGACCAATGCTAGCAGACACACTTGTGTACAATTGATCAGAAGAGTCAGAGTTAATGCATTGACCCTCCTGGCAACTTTGTGGAAGTCCAATGTAGAATAGGCTCCCGCACACCCTCAATCAATTACTCAAATAACGTCTGGTGCTCAGGGATAGAGGTCCGGCAACCTCAAACACACTGCAAGGTAAGAAAATCCACCGGCACACAGATCTATAGAAAGCAAGGAATGCCTTGCACGTTTAATGCAGTATCGCAGTGCAACGTTTCGGGGTGGTCCCCTTTATCAAGGAGCATGTTTGGGTGCAAGTACCTTTAATAAATATGAACAACCTTGCATTCATTTTAGAATGCCCACACTTGACATGGGGTCATTAATGAGGCTCACAGTGTGTACCAATTGATAATTGATTAATATCAAATAATATCAGGATTTTAAAATGTCCTAAAAACAGCGCTTCTCAAGCTAACCAATGAAGTTGGTATAATCAGTAAACTTAACCATGCCAACACACTCAACACATTCACTGATTGGCCTGTAATCTTGTTTTTTATGGACACAGATGGGTGTATATA
>CM044440.1:77103589-77125581 GCA_024363595.1 Xenopus borealis
ATTTGCCAGCATAAATACCTTATAAGTTCCTGTTTTAATTCCAGAATGTTGTATTTGTAATTTAATTAAAATGCCATATAAAAGAAAATTACTTAGTAATGGATGTCCGATTACTTTTCTTTGATATGTTGAGGTTGCGCAACTATACTTCCTTTCATTCTTGATGATGAACAAATTGATGTAGTGTTGTTACAGTACCTTTTTTATTTGCACATATTAATTAGGAAATCTCATCAAGCATGTTCCAATTAATAAAGAATGTTGCTTGTCTGGGACTCAAAATGTCCTGTATACTCATAAACATGTGACAATAATAGTAATCTATATACATGCTCAGCATTATTCACTATTGAATTTATAGCTGACAGAGGTACTCACTGGTATGCAACCAATTCCTGGTGGGCCAATTTGTCCTCTTTCACCCTAGGACATAAAATAGACATGCAATCATGGTTAGCAATCTAACATATGGTTTATTTATGAAACGGAAGAGACAAATGATATATTTATGGCTGAAAGAAGAGCAGTTTGTTTTATGCATGCTGTCAATGCTTAGTGAAGAATATAATACGTTAGCTAATCCTACTGACATTTCTAATCTTCCTCGTTTGAAACTTCTATTACATCTTTGTTTCGCTGATATGTAAACATTATTGCATGTGGATACATGAACCTCAGGGGAAGAAAGGCTGATCTAACTTCAGCCAAAGGGAAAAAATCACAAGCTGCTTTAGAAAAGCTCATTATAATCAGCCTTGTAGTATCAGCTTATATTACAGACAAATCTCATTTTCTGCTTGATAAATTGCGACAACCCCTAAGCTTCACTTCTCAATAGCTGCTCAGAGCCTACTGAGTGTGTGAGTGTCACAGACACTTTCCAATATGCTGGTGAAATAAGTCCAGTAAATAAAATATGGCATCTTGGTTATATGACACTCATTTTTAGGGTTAGTTCTCCTTTAAATGCATTGCTCAAGGTGGATAACCATTATAAAGAAGTTCATTTGAGTATTGACAAAGGGTTCGTAACAGGATCGGTATGGCCTCCTTACAAGGATATCGTCGTCTGAAAATCTTGCATCAGTAGTAATGATGAGAGAATTTTTTTCCAACTTGATACCCATAGACTCTAATGTGTGTAGCAAGTAAAGAAAAATGCCCATACACTTCAATGCATTTCTGTAAATTTTTGCAGCAAAACTGCTCAAATTTGCCTGACAATAGGTAGTAGTAGACACAAAATAAAAGTTCTGCAAGTCAAATACTGTAAGTCCACCTCATAAAAAAATAACATTGTGAGTCATTGTATGATCACTGTACCAATATTACTATGTAAGTTTAACTTATCAATATTATTAAGCACTTGAAGAATGCTACAGACTTAAATATATATTTTTCTTCTAGTATTTCTGGCAAGATGAAACTCTGGCTCTTTTTATGACCAGCATTTCTATATTCATACACTGATAAAATTATATTATATATTTTCAGAACCCAAAGTTCTTCTTTGGTCGATGACCAAATAATTTTTTGTGCACATTGTATCAGCTTTGAATGGTAGGCTTGGACTTAAGATCAGGCTGTGGACACTGTCATATATTCTGCCATTCGCTATTTATAGGACTAGAATTATGGTCACTGACATACAGTATCTATAAGTTATGATGCTTGCTAATTCAGTACTGGAAGTCATCTTGCTGACATCTTTATAGACTTCTACAACTACTATTTTTAGGACTGGAAATGTGGCCATTGACATAATCATCTTTGAAATACAAGCCACACTTTAAAAAGTAATGAGGGAGGCTTCTGACATAAGCTTTACTGTGTAGTCACCTGCCTGCCAATTGTATTTATCAAGCAGTAGACGCTGCTTTGATAGACTGACAGTATTTAAGCACTGTTTTGAAGGTGCCATGCCTTCAAAACAGCGTTTTAATAAAACATTTTCCCATTTGTGTATACTAGTTCCAACATGAGGCCTTTTGAAATCATCAATCTCATATATTATAGATACATTCTACCATCCAACTGCAGCGCATTAAATCTCCTCCATTTCTAAGTGTTCCCACATATGTATAATGATGGCTTTACTCTCATGGATAATTGTACCTATCCATCTGTTTGTGCAAAAGTCATCAAGGCATGCAACTAATTCATATGCAAGTCTGTGATATGATTATGGAAATATGGAAATTAGCATTTTTTCTCCTTCCTTTTACACTAAGCAGAAAGATTTATATTCAGTGGTGTAGGCCTACACTATGGCTGTATCAAAGACAGAATAACATATAAGGGCAATCAGCATTTGGAACAAATAAAATTTGCCTGAGCAATAAAATCTTTACAATAGACATAACACATATTTCAGCTTAAGCAGCTGTTAAAACACATAGAATGAAACAACCCTATAAGCTGAAAATGATTGTCTCCTACCTTTTCTCCTGGGAGCCCTTCCAAGCCTGGCAATCCCATAACGCCTGCTTCTCCCTGTAACAAAGTACTTTCCAACTGAATGCAGCTTGGCAGAGGTTTATAACAAAGAAGCAAGGTACACACACCATAAATATTTACACATGCTTGATTTACTTTATATATTCCCCGTTTGAAAAGAACACATTTTATATTATTAGACTTGCATGAATGACATTTTAATTATTCTCCTACGCTTTTAGCAATAAAATGCTTGTAAAGGTTATGGAAAGCAAACTATAATTGTTCCAAAATATGTTTTTCTCCCCTGTTCTACAGAATCTGAAGATATACAATTTATGGCCTTGTGCAACAAAATCCTATGAATAATTTTTATATTGGCCCTATAAAAATGGATAAAAGGTGTAGGGGATTCACTTTTCTCCAGGACAAATAGGTGTAATAAAAGGCTGCAATAATGCAGTGTTAAAATACTACATTACTTAAAGCGTAGGATAAAGGAACATCAAAGTTTTATGAATTATGATGCGAACACATGCACAATCAGCCAATAGTTAGAAAGGCTGTGAGGCGTGAATTCCATTTTATCTTCACCTAAGCAATGCAAATGTTAAGGGCTATTGTTTCCTATTTATTTTACATACAAATTGTAAAGTTAAATCAACTCGTGTCTATAAGCAGAAAAGAGTATTCTGGTTTTTAGGTACAAGAAATACAAGAGCAATTATGATAAGGTTAAAACACTTGGACATGTTAATGCTCTTTTTTGCAACAAGCCAACGGTATATGTGCCCTTTGTAAAATGGAAAATAAACTGTAATAGGCTTCCTCGAAGACAGTTGAAATTCGTCCCTTCAGATGTTGCTGAACTACAGCGATGGTATAGTAATACTGTAGTTCAACAACAGCTGTAAAGATCTTCAGGAAACACAGATAATAAAAACAAAGTAATTTAATAAAAAAAATTCCAAATGCGACCTTTGAAAAACTTTAGACCATATAAGGAATTTCGTGTGATTCACAGCCCAGTTTTCTACTTTCATTTCTGTAACTGTTGCACACAAAAGGCTCAATATATCATCTTTATATTATACCTAAAATACACAGCAACCTCTAAAGGCTCTAGACTTCAAAAGGCAGGCACCCCTGCACTAAAATAAACCTACCAGCAGCTATAAGACAAGAATAACAGATCGTCAAACTGTAAGTGTTCTTTTAATTATTTTTATGCTTTGCTTGCCTGTGTGTTCAATTGCTCAGATTTTTCATTTTAATTTGCAGGAACACCATGTGCCTCAGAGTCAGTTTTCTAAAGAGCCTAGTATTGGCTTCATGCTTGCAGATGAACTGGTGTGTTTGTATCACATTTTATTGCTGTTTTGTGTGCTGAAAGTGTTCCCATTATACAAAACTGTGCATTTTTTTCTCTTTATTAATGACACCCTATTGGTTAATGAGGTGTAAACAAATGCTTGTACTTGAAACAGTAATCTCAGTTGCATCTGCATGAACCCATATTTCCAAATACATTAACTTATGAAACAACTGTGCAAGTGAGGCTTATATAGCAAGACTTTATTAACCGTTCACTATATTTTTTAACAAAGGCTAAATTGTATAATAAAAATATGATACATACCATGGGACCTTGGTCATGCTTTGGACCCTAAAATATATTTAACAAATATTTCAAATGTTCTAACTAGTGAGGAATAGACCAGAGAGAGTGAATAAAAGTCTGAGAGAATTGACTCATAATAGGTGTCAGGGTGGTTAGAGGGGTGTCCTTCAGTTTGTTAGATCTGTTTATCGTTCATATTATGCAATAAATGTTTTTTTGTGTTCTTTGGCTTAATCAAACACAAGACTTTATGGCTTATTTATGAAAGCAAGTACAGTGTGCAAAGTGCTATTTTTGATGCAACTTGCCATATTTCCCCCAAAATGCCAGCTTTAATGTAGCCACAGGCCAGAGATGTGGACACATTTGTGGCCAATGTGCTGAAAATCTTTAGTGATCAGATGTTAGAAACCAAGTATTACCTGTTGTACACCAACAAAAGTAAAAGAAAGTGATGTGCGGGCCAACTCAAAGCCCATGGGTGGGTTCGGCTCACTATCACCTGATTGCACTGAAATTTCCATTGCATGCACTCAGGCACTGATGTTTAGAGGAGAAGAAATTGAGTTAAAATAGATCTGTTATGTGCTGTTTGTACAGAAATATTATTTTAATGCATTAATGGCAAAATCTTGTTAATCATAATAAAGATAAGTTATTTGGTTAGCATCTCAATGTATTTATTTATTTTATGCATATTGATTTACAAGTGGGTATGACACCTAAAGGAAGCTGGAGCAAAGCTATCCATGCTGTATAAGCGAGCTCTATTTGAAATAGTGTATATGATTTCTCTTCAACAGAACAATTTTTTAACCCTGTGAGTCCTGCGTACTATCAGTAATTCCCTTATCTAACCCATTGCAGTCTTACTGCCACATACAGGATTAATGAAATGTTCTCTAGAAGACAAATTAAAATACATTTGGGTGTACAACCTGCCTTGCTTTAGAAATGCTCACGTGCCTCCAGATACATAAGCAATGTTTTTTTGTAATAATAGATTTAATTAAATGCAAATATTGACATTGTAATACACGTTTTACTATACATACAGTATAAACAGCACATAGAAATCCCTTTTAAGAGTATAGAGCAGGCACATTGGACAAAGATGACAGAAGAGATAAAAGTGATAAGAGAAAATGGTAGAACAATAACATGAAGGATGATACAAAAGGAAAATATCAAGACTAATATAATTATGAGGAAATGTTGGTGGTGAAAAGTTGAAGGGGCGACCATATTATTTATAACATTAGAGAAAGAATGAAAACAGAAAGAGAATGGAATATGAAAGAAGAAAGTAAGATAATATAAGAATGATTAAGGATGCAAAATACAAAGAGAATGGGAAGGACCAAAAAAAAAAATATGCAGAAGAACAGGGGGAGAAACAGAATAGTTGAGAAGAGTAGAAAGAAATTAAAGAATGGAAGATCAGGAGGAATAGGTTATAGAAGCAGTGAAATAGAAAAGGAAAGACAATTATCATAGAGATGAAGACAAATAGAAGGTAGAGCACATAAGAAAAGAAAGCGTTGAAAGAAGTGGAAGTAGGGAAATGAGATAAAAGGGGTAGTTAGGACAATGGACAGAGGAAAATGGAAAGAAAAAAAGAAGATATATATTCAGTGAGTATAAAACAATAATATATAAGGTGATTATGCTTGTGTGTTTCATGTCAGTTAATATCCAGTCCCTTGTGTACTCAGCACAATGTAAAGTGGCTAGAATTTTTGTTGTAGAATAACTAGTAGAATTCCTATGGCAGAATATTGAATATCTGTGGTACACAGAGAATATGTTGTACAATGTTAAACAGTAAGAATTTTTAGGATGTATAAACAAATATAAATGAAACATACGGGTGGACCAGGTGGTCCCATGTAGAGAGCAGATGCAGCTCCCTAGAAAATAAAATGGAAAAATAAATGTTTATTGTATTAAACATTTTAATTATAAATAAAGCTGAGCAGGTATGCCCTTTGATTAAAAAAATAAATAAACAAACAAAATAATATCACTATGGGTATTACAAAAAGATACCAATCAAATTCAAATATTCACAGAATAATTTGCACTGAATTTACAAGGAATATAGAGAAATCACATAATAATGAACCATAACATGCATAGGCTGTAATATTACTGTATTCTTCTGTCAATGAGCTTTAAAATGAGTAAAGGGATTCCTTGGCACATAATTCCATAATTGTAATGCTCTCCCAGTGAAGAACTTTTTAAGTTGCTAAGATGAATTAATTTAAGCAATGTGTAATTGTTTACAGAATGCATTCACTAGAATAACTAGTTTATTAAAATAAAAAGTGCATCATTTTATTTCACTTGTATATATGACAATTTACCTTGACGCTTTGAGCTGTCTGTATAGCAGAATATGAGATGTTCTTAGGAGTTCTAAATCTTTAAATGTTATTGTTTTCATGCATTGCAGGAAGGGAAGATAAAGAAGGTGAATGTATCTGTAAGGGCTCCCCACAATCCTGAATCTGGAGGCATCATGCAAGTTGTGTCACCATGCCTGTTTCACCACATCTGGTGCCTTTTCTGGACCTTTAAAAGGCCATAACAAACAGCCCAGCAGTGCTTGGTTATCAAGCTAAAATTTGTGCCTGGTATTCTTTCTGTTTGTGCTTCCTGTTCCTTTTCTTTACCCACGAACCTCTGCAGCCTGCCCTAGACCTGGACTTGTTTTTGACAACTCTACTGCTTACTCCTGGTCAGGCCCGGACTGGCAATCTGTGGGTTCTGGCAAATGCCCGATGGGCTGCTGTAAGTTGCCATAGAAAGTGACTATTAAGTGGGCTGGTGGGGGCTGTTTGGGCCTCTTTGTAGCAGGAATGGCAGGGCCTATTTTGAATCCCAGTCCAGTCCTGCTCCTGGTACCTTGCTATTTTGACCATCAAGCCTTTATTTACTGCTGAGTTTACTGTTCTACATCTAGATAAGCCTCCAGACAGTGTGAGCTTCTTGTGGATTTCAAAGTCATCTATCCTGCTCAGCCATAACAATATCCTATTACCATCCTTAGGATTTCCCAATTTGAATTTATTTAGCTTAATATCTAATGTACCAACAAAGAATGTGATATTGTTATATTTGATTCACTGGTAAGTATTGTATTCACATTTTAGTTTTTTATGTTCAAAAAATAATAAAAGTACATCTAAATATTTAGTTTAATATGTAAATAGTAAAGTAATTATGCAGGAAGGCATAGTATCAAAAGGAGGTAAAAAGAGCAGGGAAAAATCATTAGGAAAGAAAGATTATGAAATGTTACTTGTCAATAAATTAAACTGTTTGTGTTATCAATACATGCTGTTTGTTTGACATTGGTGGCATAAAAGCTTTTAGAGGGGTAATAACACATTGCAACACATCTCTGGTCCGATTTCATCCACACCTGAATTCACACAAAATTGTCCACTTACCATCCAGGCAGAACGGGCCCTAAAGCTAGTCAGGCCCTAGGCAAGATCCTAGGGCATCTGTTTGGTAATCTGGGACTGCACAAAAAAGATTAAGGAACAGTCCTTTTTTACTTGAGGAACTTGGTTCTTCACAGTGAGGTTAAGAATATAGTGGTAGATTCTATTAATACCAATATAATACTTTATTATAGGTATGTGCATAAATACCTTTTTATATGTGAGTGTATAGATTGGTCAGTATATGTGTGTATATATGCAATGGAGGTCATTTGGCAGGGTTGAACTTGCCAGACTTTTTTTTAATGAAAAGTGAGTACATAATTATGTAGCACAGAATCACATGACTAGAAAGAAAGAAGACCATTTTGGGAACATAGACATTTTGGATGCAGATACAGTAATTGTTCTTCTCATGTTAGTTGCTGGCCTATTCATTTTATGTTATGGTATTGTAACAATTTTTTTTGAGCAAGGAAGCACAAATTAGTTAAAGTGTCCAGCTAGAGTATGAGCATGGATTACATTGCAACCCTACACAGCAGGGCAGGGCCTGTACCATAAAAATAGAAAGAATGGACTCCAGGAGGTTCTTGGTGAAACATGAACAGGGTTTATTTGCATATTCAAAAGGCAATGGACCACAGGTTTTACTCATGCAGGAGTTGGTGCAGGTGTAGCATATCAAAGAGGAGAGACAGATGCAGCAAATACATCATAAAGAACCAGGTGACTTCCATGAGGCTTGATAATCTGGGTTGCACATGCAAGGTACACCTGCCAGTGTGGGTGACTGGAAATCAGTGTAGGAACCGGTAGCTGCTGCTAAGGCCTAATCCCTCTCAAAATGAAATTCCTGCACTAAAGGCATACGGGGAAGCCTTGTGGGAAATGTAACTCCCTACTACACTACTCAATGGGGCATACAACAGCCCTTTCTATATAACTCCCTCTAGAGAGTATATTACAAATTCTCACTGATATTACTACCCTCGTTCAAGGGATTACCTGGTTCCCGACTCAATCACTGAAGTACAGATCCTTCATGGCATGTGGCTTACTGGGGCCTTGGTGATCCCAGGCTCAATGGAACAACCAGCTAGGATGGATACCAGCAGCCAAAGAGGCAGAAGCCCCTCCCTGCACACAATATAAACTGTGGTGGGGGAGTGATCACTACACCCTTTGACCAATAATTAAAGGTGTTGGTAAGAACTGTTACAGGTGCTTACACCCAATAACAAAAGGTGTACTAAAGATAGAGGATTAACTCCATAGATGCTGTATGTATAGAATCTATGGGTCCCTACAGTATTGTATGGTTTGAATGGTGCGTTAACGCTCTCTAAAACCTTAACTTGATTCTTTAAGCTTAATTGTGCTAAAATGAACACAGTGCATGTCAATAGGGGCTGAAGTGTTACCAAATGTTTTTATCTGTTTTAATATATTTGCTTCTCTTGATAACAAAAACAGAATAAAAAAAAATTAATGGAAAAAAATAATAAAGGTTATCTGCTCTGAGACGTTTCATACATATAACTGATATCTTCAGAACTCCTTGGGGCATATTTACTAAAGTGCAGCGTCAATTTCGCCAGCATTACCGCCCACAGGGACATCGGCAATTAACTAATGGGCACGGGCACCAATTCGCTAGCGAAAGATATACACGCTAGCGGTCATTCACACTCTATCGCCAGGTGAATGGACTTTACTCCGCATATTCACCAAAATGTGAATTTCTTTCACCAGACTTGCCCTCACCAGCTCAGACCAGGCGAAGTGCAATGGAGTGCAAAGAACTTACTGTCAGCGGGGGCCTCTGGCACCCATGGGGGGTTGTAGTCAGGATCAAGGAGGAAGTCCTTTCCAGCGAGTCTAGGCGAAGTACAGTTCAGGGGAAAATCCAATAACGAAGTCAGGTCCAGGCAGGGGTTCAAATAGGCAGGCAGCAAGGTTTCAAAGTCCAGGAACAGGCACAGGATCAATAACAGGAATCACAGGCTATAAGGGAGACCCAGGAACACTATAGCAAGAAGAGCTATACTCGGACATTGAACCTGGGTCTCCGGCGTTCTTTTATTTTTGAATTTGGCGCCACTACGCGTGACATCATCGCGTCGGCGCCGTAACCACGTGGCGGCTATGGGCGCCGTCATCTTGGATCTGCCACCGAGGGAGACAGACGCGCCGCCCGGAGCTTCTGGAAATGCTCCGGGCGGCGTTCGTGACACTTACATCATATTCTGTGAGTGGAAAAAGCATTAAAGTTCAAAATATTTTGGCATCTTTTCCCTTTTTTTTAAGAGTGATAGCTTACAAAAGTCCTAAACTTTTTTTGGGGGTAACCAGTTTCCCCCATACATTTTGTAACATACAGAACATTATATTATACTATACAACTATATTTTCTCTCTTAAGATTCCTTGGACTTGTGTAATTAACAGTGGAACTGTATTGTATTTGCTGCAACATACTGTAGAACATAAAGATGTCCATTCAACTTTAAGGGGCAGATTTACTAATGGTTGAAATTCGAAGTGAAAAAACTTCGAAATTTGACCATCAAATTTTTTTGAAAGGGCTTTTTCGATCGAAAATGGATGTATTTTGGTCAAATAGGTCCGTCTTCAATCCCATAAAAATCATTCAACCGTTTGCTTTTGCGCAAAATCCTTTGAATTACTAGGATTTAGAAAAAATTTCAGGACAGGTTCTAGGAGGTCCCCCATAGGCTAAAATGGCATTTTGGCAACTTTAAGGTGGTGAATAGTCGAAGGATTTTTAAAAACCAGTACTTTTCAATTCAAATCTAATTTTTGCCTATTCGATAGTCTAAGTAGCCCAAAATTACTTAAAAATGCAAATTTTTTTTAATTCTAATTTTATTTTAATATTCACTTTGACCCTTAGTAAACGTGCCCCTAAATTTCCTGCCGTATGCAAGTTGACCTGAGTGCAAGACCTCTAGTGAATTTTCGCTAGGCAGAAATCAATGCTAGTACATCTTCATTTTGAATTGCTGCATTGTCAAATTTGCCATGGTCCGGTGCCCAGGATGAAACGCCACATTTTAGTAAATTAGCATTGTCTGAGCGAATTTTCTCCTTGTTAATTGTTGCAATGGGTGTGAAGAGTACACTGGTGAATTTTTACCATTAGTAAATTTGCTCCCTTGTACTATTGAAATAATTCATATTCAAAATTTCCAATAAAAGTGTACAGATCTGCTGAAATATGCTGAATTGTAAATCCAGTCTTCTAAATAAACATACAAAAAACTACTAATGTGCAAATAGCTGCAAACAGCAGTGTGAATGAATATACATTGACACCTCTAATACATGGCGACTGAACACTTTATTCACCGTTAATGCAATAGCTGCTTAGTTTTCACTTTCAGTGAGAAAAAGTACAATAATAACCCATAACTACTCCAGGGAACAGAAAATAAATACTTTCTGAAGTGGATTTGTACAGCAGATACAAGAAATGCTCTTTAAGTTTTCATGCACAAAAGTTCTTTTTGGAACTTTGCAATCTATTCCAAATTAAAAATGTCACTGCTCAGAAATCAAGTTATTTAATTAATCAGGCTATCGATAATTCACTACTATGCTTGATCTAATAGGGATCTTTCTCATTATCTTAGATGTATGTTTATCAACAAGCCGAATCATTTAAAATTTTAATATGTTTCTATTTAATAAAGTGATCACACTTCTGATTTATTCCAGTAAAAATAGCCTCTCACTGGTACATTATCAGCTATCAGTACAGGTGCTTTTAATTGCAATTCAGAACACATTTTTCAACTTACACACATGCAGCATTTATGGCATTTCATTGAGAAATTGCTTTGGATAGCACTTAGGCATGGCCCTAAGATATATGCAAACAAGCTTCTTTAAAATATGTAATAAAGTACATATTAATCCAGCCACTCGTTTACACATACTGGAATCAAACTGATTGAAAAATCTCAATCAAAGATTAGACTTGTAAATAACAATGTTTTCTGCTTTGGGACCAGGCAGTGCATAACACTGTGATATCACTGGGAACCGTGCATAAGTTCAACACACAGTGCAACACAAGGTATTGGGATCTCTGTGAAATAATGTGCAAATTAGGAACTCTATGCTAATTTGTAAAATCTGATACAAAATGCTGGAGCTGTGATGGCCAATCTTCCTACAACTGTACTTGTTTCAAGAATAATGCCTTTCCCAACAAAACAATGGAGTCCACCTTAGACCTGACATCTATAATCAGCTTAGTTAAATGCATTGGACAGTATCTGAATAGGAAGATAAGCAGTCATGTTGGTGCTACATCATTTTATAACCCTAAAGTCTTAGACCACAGCTCCTCTCATCTCTTGAGATACAACCCTTGGGAAATTTAATGACAGGCATGGAGAGTACTCACACAGCCTAATAGATGCTACAGATACTGTATCTAAATCCAAAAATGAGACAGTAGCCCAAAATTACTTCAAATTTTGAATTTAAAAAATTCAAATTTTATTTGAAAATTCACTTCGACCCTTGGTAAATGTGCAATTTGGTATATCTTAAATTTAAATCAAAGCTCTGTTAAAAAGTGTGTGCAAAAGAGTTTTATCTCTGCTTAATAAATTACTATTATTATAGTAGAACTGTGGGAGGGTTCAATCATGGATTTAACTTAAATTTATATTTCCTTTCCAGCTCCATATAGATTCTGCTTGCTGCAATCACATTAATTTTAGCTGTGAATTCAAATTGCAAAAGTACATTTCAGTTGGGGGATACAAACAGACAAAAATTGCTGTAGTTTACCAATTTTAAAAGAGCATACTGTCCCCAAAAAAATTGCATAACACTTGAAATGGGTTTCAACTATTTTAGTAATTTTCTCCTTAAACGTATTATCATTTTACAATGGCTTTGAATGGTTGTGGACCTTGCTTGCAGATTTTGCATTTATTTCTCTTTTGGCACCTTTCTATTGTGCCTGTCATATTAGTCTCCACATGATTAATTTCTCTTTTACCTTTTTTTTTTAACTGGCAATCTGCCCCGACCTATCCAGGACAACCAGCTAGACTTTGATTTACTCTTTTGTAGATACATGCACACATTGGCTTTGGATAAAAAAAGCATCCAACTGCTCAATACTTTATACATAGAAATGAATATTCAGTGCACCCGAGTCTAAAGATGGATTCTTTCCATCTGACTGTGAAGATGGATTTATAAATGAAATTGTTTGTTGGAATATGTCAGGACACTGTTCACTAGATAACGTGGTTAATGCTGTTTGGCAAGTCCTGCAAGTGTAGGACATTTTTCTTTCTTTTATCTGTAGTCAAAGGAGAAATTACATGTTATTAGTCTTCTTACTACAGAAAAAGTCCTGTCCTTAAGTAGTGTTTTAGATGAATGAATATGTTTATGTCTATGTATATCTCTAAATCATATACATATGAAAGATACATATATAAAAATTTCCCCTATTGCATTTGCAAATTAGCAACAGGAAGGGAAAAAGTTTTGTGTCACAAAGTTATGTGATTTCCCTTCCCACAACTAATTTGAATATGCAAATTAAGATTTGGATTCAGTTCAGCTGGGCACAATGATTCCCTGAATCCGAATCCTGCTGGAAAAGGCAGAATCTTGTACCGTCTCCTGGATTCAGTGCATCCCTTTATACAATGTTATAAATATATAGTCAATATGTATGCCGGACTCACCACACATCCATCAATTCCCGGGTGCTCCTCATTAAAGACATGTATTAGGAAAAGATATAGTACAAAGTAGCAGTGTTGGACTGGGACACCAGGGGCCCACCCAAAAATCTTAGGCTAAGGGCCCACCCAAAAACCTTAGATAAGGGGCCCAACCACAAACCATAGATCAGGGGCCAACTCTCAATACTATTATCCTTCATCTCCCCACTCAACCTCTATTCTCCGAGTATCTTTTCTTTACATGCTATAATCTATTGATCCATCTATTTAGCCTCTTTGTTCTCATAGAAATAGGGAATGACCATGAAATAGGCTAAATGTTTAACAGCATGAGGGCCACCGAGAGTTTTCCTGGTATCCCGGTGGGCCAGTCCGACACTGCAAAGTAGATTGATTGAAGTTTTACATACTCCCACACATCAAAACGTTTTGGTTCTCCTTGAACCGAAACTTGTTAATTTTAAATAATTATTACATGACTTATTGAACAGGCTTAAAGATGGCTGTTTAAATCTGATTACATTATGAAGCAGTTTGCACAAAATCATATGATATGATATGATTGTGCTGTTTCAGGGTTTCTTTCCAGCACTTGACTATAATTTCCCAATACTGGCTATGGACAGTTTTCTTCTGCTCTTGTTTTAGGCAGCTTAGAAGAAAGACTGCTTAGGTGTCTTGTGGCATGGTGACATAATAGCAACACATTTTTGAGGCTGGGCTAGTATGTAAAATTTGATTATTAATTTTAAAATCAATATTAATAACCATATCACTCATGGAATGTACTCTTAAACGACAGCTGTGTTTGAAAATGCATGCATGGCAATATAGTACAATATGAAGTCAATATATTGTAATGGCAATATAACAAAAATTATAGTTAATGTAAGTACATACAAGGTACTGTATGTTTCTCCTTTAATTAATGTATAAAGGCCAGCTTCACCTTCATTTACAGTGCAGGTTATTTGTAGACTCATACCATGCTATTTGATAGCCTTTAAGCCCATTTCATTAATTCACAGCGGCACACTATAATCATGTTAAATAATAGTAGAATATGTAAACATTAAAGCTGAATTGTTGGTTTCATTATGGGCACTATAAAGAAAACCCTTAAGAAAGGATTTTCTGTGCAGAGTAAAAGAATGCCATAGTAAACGACACAATCTACAAGATAATCTATATTGAACTTTGTGTTGAAGTTTAGAAACTACTTTATTCTTTTGAACAAAACTGATAAAAGCCTATACAGAATTTCATTCCTTGGAGAGTTTCCTCCACTACTTCCAACATGTCTAGCATAAATAAATTCAGCATGGACTGCAGTATGTGCAATGAATACAGACACATAGAAGGCTCAGGATGAAGTAAGGCATAGTTAGTCAAGAACAAAGTACATATTTAACCAAAGAATTGACAATATGCATGTTGTAAAACTCCAGATGCTCCTGTAATTTCAGTTTGACGAAAATGTTTTCTGCGCCATTTATTTTCCTAAGCAAGGAATTTTTTAAATCAGCATTGATCAGCATTCAGCTGCTTGAGTAAATAATGTGATACTCGGTTTAGAATCTGTTAACAGGAAACTTGTTGTCCAGAAAGCATCAAAATACAGGAAAGGCATCTCTCATAGACGTCATTATAAACAAATAATGCTAATTATTACAATTATTGAATGTAGGAAGAGTTTTAATAATTGTGGAAATAGTTTGTGTTTTTATTATTCTCTGTTAAAGGGATTCTGTCATGGGAAAAAAAATTCCTTTAAAATGCCTTTCATGGGCATATATCAGGACAGCAAGTACAAAGATGCAATGTTTCGAGTGGCTCCGCACTCTTTATCAAGCATAAAAACAACATGTATCGCATGATCTTATATACCATGGGGAACACTACCCCCTTGAGTCACATAAAGTGCCATTCATTTGACCTACAAATAAAAATCTTCAGGAAGATTTTTATTTGCAGGTCAAAGGAACGAAATGGGGTTGAATGTCACCCCATCCTATGTAAATATCTTTATGAATATAGGTGAAAGGAGATTCATTTATATGGATATAAAATTATTATTAAAATGATTGTATTTAGGAAGAATGTTAATAATTGTGGAAATAGTTTGTGTTTTTATCATTCTCTGTTAAAGGCATCCTGTCATGGATTTCAGTGCAGAAGTCTACTGGAGCAGCACTATTAACTGATGCTTTTTAAAAAACATGTTTTCCCATGACAGTTTCCCTTTCATATTCGTTACATATGGAGCATCAAGCATAAAAACAACATGTATCACATGATCTTATATACCATGGGGAACACTACCCCCTTGAGTCACATAAAGTGCCATTCATTTGATCTGCAAATAAAAATCTTCAGGAAGATTTTTATTTGCAGGTCAAAGGAATGAAAATGGGGTCGAATGTCACCCCATCCTATGTAAATGTCTTTATGGATATAGTTGAAAGGAGATTCATTTATATGGACATACATCAGATTTACTATGCATTGTGACAGTGTTAGTATTCCTTTTTTGGATGTGATAGTAAAGAGAATTTTGGAAGAATATTTGGTGATGGATTTGTATGCCAAAAACTGACAGAAATACTCTTTTACGTTGTGATTCCTTCCACCCACCACATACAAAGAAATCGTTACCACTAACAATTGTTGAGGGTGAAGCCCATAGTGAAAAATGAAGAACAGCGGATAGAAAGAATAGAGGAAATGAAGGAGAAATTGAAGGTTAGGGGATATCCAGCAAAGGTGCTAGAAATGGAATGAGACACACATAGAGAAGAAACAAAATGCAAAAATAATTCCCTTTGTAAATCAGAGTTTCGAAGTAACTTTGGGCTACTTCAACTAGCGAATAGGCCAAAATTCGATTAGAATAGAAAAAAATCTGGCCCTTTAAAATCCCTGAGCAAGGCTTTCCCATTGCTATCCATGAAAAGTTAATGCAAAATGAAGGACAATTTTGCTTTTTTGACTTGAAGTTAAAAAAATGGTTGAGTAAATATAGAAAAACTGCATGTAGCAAAAACTGTCTAAAACAATGGCTATTTTCAAACCTACGAAAAACATAAATTTGAAACCATGAAAAAACCTTAATGTTTAGAACACCATATAGCATATAGCTAGACTCAAACCATTTAAAATCCAGTTAAAATTTATTTCATACAATCCATTTTTGATATAAATATTAACATTTCTCGATCTGATCATAATGTGTAACCTAGTAAATATACAACATATCGCCTTGCGGCCCTTCAGCTGTTGATTGGATTAACAAAAGTTGGCCGTGTACACTGTAAAAAAACACTTTTAATTGTACCATTTTATTTGGTTCGTATAGGTTTCATCCTTGCAGGGAATATTAGGAATAACACACCCACTGTATAGGGAACTGAAAACTAATATCAATAAGAGATATTTGAAGAGTAAAGTGTGCTGAAGGAAAACAAATTTCAGGTAAAAAGAAGAGAAACAAAAACAACAAATCTGTTTTTTTCCAAAAGTGCTTCAGATAGGACACAGACACTTCCCAGACCCCGTGGTCCATAATCAAACCACTTGTAGTCACAAACATTCACCTTTGTTGGCCTGCCTTGCTGCCATGAGAATTTTATCCCTCAAGCTGAGACAAAGGGAGGTTTGTGCCCCCCCCCCCAATTAATGGGTGACTAATCTTTTGTGTCAGGGCCCTAACTAGTCAACAGAGATGCTAAGAATATTTTGCTTTATCAATTGCAACAGCATTGTAAAGCTACCCCTGATAGCTGAGGCTGCAATGTTCAGCCTGATTCAGCAATTTCAAAAGAGGGGGAATAAACTAAAAATAATTTTGAATGGTTATAAAATAGAAATATTTATGAGTTAAAATTCATTTTGTAGAATACATTTTTACAAGTCTTGGTTGGATTTTTTTTATAGTCCCTGGACTGTACAATGATATATTTCAAATTATTTTCATTTCATTGTTTCCATGCCTACAAATGGCAATAGGCCCTTACTTTTTACAAGGATATAGAGACATTGCTCAGAAAATATAAACAAAGGTGGGGGAGCAAAATGTTCTATGATTCAACTGGTAGTTGAAATATAACAATTAATATTCTATGGAATTATGTATTTTAAAAAGGATATTTTAGCTCCCTGATTTTCTTCTATGGCAGAATCGAGTGTTTATTGAATTCAAATTGTGCATTTGCATTAACCATAAAATATCCATTTAATAGATTCCATTTGCAATATATCACTGCATATGCTTACTTACTGGAGGCCCATGAATGCCAGGAGAACCTTCTTTACCCTGAAGATGAATTACATAATTCTTAAATAAATAAATACACATTCTTCAGTTAAAGGGGTGATTCACCTTTAACTTAACTTTAAGTATGTTACAGAATGGGCAATTCTAAATAAACTAAAAATAATAAAGTTATTATTTATTTTTTAAAGTTTTCTAATTATTTGCCTTTATATTCTGTCTCTTCCCAGTTTTCAAAAGGGGGTCAGTGACCCCATATAAAAACAAATACACTGTAAGGCTACAAATGTATTGCCATTGCTACATTTTATTACCCGTCTTTCTGTTCAGGTCATCTCCTATTCATATTCCAGTCTCTTATTCAAATCAATGCATATTTGCTACGGTAATGTAGATCTAAGCAACCAGATTGCTGAAATTGGACATGGAAGAGCTACTGAATACAAGCTAAATAACTCAAGAACCACAAATAATAAAATATGAAAACCAATTGCAAATTGTTTTAGAATATCACTCTACATCATACTAAAAGTTAATATAAATAACCACTTTAAAATACATAGCACAGTTATAACGTTGCACTTGTACACTAGAGTAGGCTAGAGACCTTTTTTTTTTTAAATTCTTTTAAATTAAGGCCATAAGTACAGAAAAGCACTGGGGCCAGCAAAAAAAATTCGGGTGAATTATGAGTCTTAATTTAAAAGAATTCAAAAAATTATGACTTTAAATCTCATAATTATGACTTTAAATCTCATTATTATGACTTTAAAAAGCCAAAATTATGACTTTAAATCTCATAATTATGACTTTAAAAAGACGAAATTATGATTTATAAACTCTTAATTAAAATCATAATAATGAGATTTAAAGTCATAATTTTGACTTTTTAAAGACATAATTATGAGATTTAAAGTCATAATTATGATTTTAAAAGTCATAATTATGAGATTTAAAGTCAATTATGAGTTTTAAAAGTCATAATTCATCAGAATTTTTTTTTTTGCTGGCCCCAGAGGTCTTCCGTACATAAGATCTACAGCCAGTAATACTATTATTTTCAGTTTGAAAACAATGCTTACAAACGGTAGCCTAATTAGTGGCAGTCCTGTGATATACTGTTCAATAAAATAATATACAGTATATAATACTATCACAAATGTAAATATAATTTGAAAGTTCTTAGCTAAACTAGGTAAACACATCTAGTGCTCATAACTAACTCTTAATTCAAATATAGATACAGCTATGAGATCTCTTATCCAGAATACTTGGGACCTAAGGCTTTCTAGATACCATGTATTTCCATAACTTGTGTCTTAATACCTTAAGTCTACTAGAAAATAATGTAAACATTAAATAAAATTAACACGCTGGTTCTGCTTCCGATAAGGATTCATTATATATTATTGTCAAGTTTTATTATCACTACAGAGAAAAAGGAAATTATTATTAAAACTGTGGATTGTCGGGATAAGATTGAATCTACGGCAGGTGGCCTTTCCTTAATTCAGAGCTTTCTGGATAACTGGACAACTTTTGGGAAACACTGTCAATGACACAAATTAAGCTTTGATAGTTAATACCAATGTATAATCACAAATTCTAAATGAATAGTTTGAGACATAAAATGTGTACCTTTTCCCCTTTGGGACCGGCTGGTCCTGGATGTCCTGGTCTCCCAAAATGCCCCTAGAAAAAAAATTCGAGAAAATGGTTTTTGCAAAGAACAAAACAGAAAACCTGCAAAAAGAATTTGTTCAGAAAAATTGTACTTTTCCTAGGTCAGCCTAACCCAATTAAGTCTCCCAAGAAGCATCTTTCCTTTTTTGACTGATAAAACAGCTGCATCCTACTGATAAGCTTCACAAATGGAAAATATACAATGCTGTTTGTCGTTGCTTTTTCACCTTGACAAATCAAATGCAATGGCCCTACCTGGTGTATGTTGATACGGTGAAGAGTTCACATTAATGCTTGAATGGCAATGTGCATATCATTATCATTTTTATTTACATACATATCTGTTGAAAGCTTAAGGAAATGTAGTCATATCTTACATCGCAAAACAAAATTGCAATGCCCACACCCTGTATATTGAATGTAACTGAGCACCTAAACCTTCACTTTAGGTTCGTTAGAATAAACTTTGGGCAAGACAGCTTCATAATTATTTGTAGTGTTACAAATAGTACAATTAGCTTAGTATATTTACTTCTGCTTTAAGCAAGAAAATACAGCTTTTTAACCAACACATATTTTCATAGTTTATATCTATTTGAAAATGTTTTTATTCCCAAAACAAGCAACTAGGAAAATAGATTTAAGAATAGGCATGGAACATAATCTTTCTTACTAGTTCACTGGGGTTAAAATTTGCCAGTTTAGCAATTATTATAGGCTAGATAGAAGGTGTTCACCAGCAAGTCTCATTAGTCAAAGAAGAAAGCTGACTGCCATAGGGTCAGACTGGTGAATCCAGAGCCCACCGGGAGTGTGAGTTTAAGGGACCTTCTTCCAGTGAATGACCATGCAACCCTCTCCCTCACAGTGACAGCATTTAATCCCCTACCTCCCCCTTAATTTAGCACTTGGATTGGGTCTAGTGAGTGGAGAGGTGGGGGAGAGGGCATTGGTCAGCAGGGCCCATGAAGGTTGGGGACCAGTGGGTTTTTTTCTTGGTGTCCTGTTGGCCAAGTTAACACTGGATTGCCAAAATGTGTTTAGAAAATAATTTAGACTGTCCCCTGTTGCTCACTTTATCACTTTGTTAATGTTTCCATTTTTCATATCTGTTTATATAATAGGGCCATTTACAAATGCAATGTTTCAAAAGTCAGGTTGCCTTGTCTTCAAAACTGGGAGGCTACACATATATATGTAGAAGTCCAGTGAGTGTAGGGCCTGTTTACTGAGTTGTGTGTTGTGTCAATGTATTTGAAGCCTCTCAGACACTGGCCAAGAACTGACACATCTGGCCATACAATGACCATTTCCCCCATGTTGCAGGCTGAGTATAGCTGAGGTGCAAGCATTGCCTACGTTGTGAGTACATTTGCCCAGGGCACCTCACATCAGAGTTACATGTTTTTATATAGTGTCCTTCAGGGAGTCAACTTACTGCCAGAGGGTCAATATGTATATTTAAAAAAAAAATGCATTTAGAGGAAGATACTATACAAAATCTGCCAGTGGCCAGATAACTCAGACTCACAAATGGTGAAGCTCTCAGCATTCCTCGAAAGAATTGAATAAACAAAGAGTATTGTCAGCAGGGAGGTTGAGGCTTTAAAATCACACAAAGCATTAGAAGCAGAGAAGTTTCCAACTACCAAGTATTGTTCTCAGCAGCTCATCATATTGATCTGTGCAGCAGAAGTCTATTGCATAGTCAGCAGACAAAAATATAGCCATTGATTAATTGATCTTGAAAAAGAGATCTAACTAGTGTATCAAGGTATCCAACCTTAGGGACACAAAGCAAGAGATAAGTATAACTGAAAAACACAAGGAAACAAGGCTATGTGAAACAATGTTGCCAGAGTAATGATGAAAAATAGCCCTTCACCTAAAAGGAACACTGTAAATAAAACAGAACTTACTCAATAGCAAATTGCACAAACAATTCATAGGCATGTAAAATATTTTATATTTTAATTAATTTGGCCATCGTAGGACTAACTAATATACTCACTTTTAGGAATTACTATTTAATAGGACCACATTTGCTCTGTCCCATTGACCCATTGCAATTAACAATTATTTTTGTTGTTTGGTGTAGCTACAACAGTGGATTTCAAATATTTTGAAGTCTAGTTGTTAAGGCAATCCCAAGCCGACAAGAAGTTTGCACCATATTAACAGTCAAACTTCTATAGTTCCCAGGACAGAATATCTCACAATAATTGGCCTTTAGATTGAACCATTCTATTGCTTTGGGTATCCCAAAAGAATCCACCATACATTTTGGAAACAACCCCTCCAATCAATTTATATGCATCAACTATTATATTAAAGGGGCAGTTTACTCAATTATTCAACATTAGTTCAATAAATAAGGTTTGTGCTAAACATTCTTTGTGCCTGTGGCATATGTATGATTTATTGTATTTTTTGCACTAAACTGGCCAAAATCTGAAATAAAAACAGTCACATTCTGCTTCTTGTTCCTGCAAGCACAATTACACCAAATCAGCACGCCACTTAAAAGTCTTTCCATAATGAATCTCTGTTTGTCTCAAACTTTAACAAAGGTGTCAGGTTTGTCGTGCAACAGTTAATTGGGTAGCTTTCCTGTTGTCTTCCTTCCTATCAACAACCATGTGATGCCTTTTTACAGTATGCCTTCCCCCCATTCTATTATTGCCTGAGTGAACACAGAGGAAATCTTGAGTCTAGCAAAGGTTTTACTAGGAATAACTCTATTTTGGATCTTGTAATAACTAATAATACTGATCTTATCTCAAG
>CM044440.1:77132901-77205851 GCA_024363595.1 Xenopus borealis
CAGCAGGTCTTCAATTTGCATTTTAAACAATCTGGTAGCTAGGGTCCAAATTACCCTACCAACCATTAATTGATTTGAATAAGTGACAGGAATATGAATAGGAGATGCCTGAATAAAAAGATGATCAATAAAAATTAGAAAAAACAATACATTTGTAGCCTTACAGAGCATTTGCTTTTTAGAAGGGGTCAGCAACGCCTATTTGAAAACTGCAAAGCATCAGAAGAAAAAGGCAAATAACTATAAAACTATAAAAAGTCTACATGTGCATATTAGGGGGATTAGTCACCCCAGCGACAAGTCGCCTCTTCTTTGGGGGGAAAATCTCCCCAAACTGCCTTCTTCCTGCCCTCCGCCTGCTAAAGTGAAAATCGCCTGTGGCAATTCACATGCGGCACTTTGTTTTCAGAAGCCGCCCAAAGTTGCATCACAAGGAAACTTCGGGCGACTTTGTAAAATGAACAGCCGCATGTGAAATGTCGCAGGCGATTTACATTTTAGTGGGCGGAGGGCAGGGAGAAGGCAGTTACCATCCCATCTTTTTTTACAGGGATACTGTCATGGGAAACAGTGGCATAACTAGATATTACTGGGCATCATAGCAAATTATTTTTCAGGCCCCCAAAATATCTAAAGATTGATCTGTTATACCAATATTTATTGAAATTGTACATAAATTAGGGCCTCATGGGGCCCCTATACCTTCTGGGCCCCCCTGCAGCCGCTGGGTCTGCTTCCTCTGTAGTTACGCCCCTGATGGGAAAACATTTTTTTCGAAACACATCAGTTAATAGTGCTGCCCCAGCAGAATTCTGCACTGAAATCCATTTTTCAAAAGAGAAAACAGATTTTTTATATTCAATTTTGAAAACACATGAATACATGTTTTAGCAGAGCTAATTCTTAGCATTGTCTATTTTGCCATTTTGTTGCCACAACAAGTAGCCCCATGTGTCATAGCCTTTAGCCAATTCTATGTGCAAATATATATATACAATCATGATGGGCTGAGATCACAGCCCCTCACTGCTGCACAAGATGTTTCCACAATCAACCTGCTCAAACTTTTGGAGGGGCTATAATCTGGAGGGGACATTAATACATGTATTTTGGACTTGCCCAGGCATACAATCATATTGGAAAATGGTGAGACACTGGTAACAAAGGGCCCTACTTCTTGAAATACTTGGGAAAAGAATGCCCAGACTTAAAAACCCACTGCAGAAACTGGTGAATGCCCTACTTAATGTGGCGACTTGTGCAATTGCAGGTAAATGGAAAGGCACCCATCCTCCATCCGAAACAGACTTTCTGGAAAGAGTTTGCTTCATTAGGAGAATGGAATATCTAACAGCACTTCTTAATGACACAATGGACAGTTTTGACAGAATTTGGCCGGCATGGGACTCTACCGAGATTGCATAAAGTCCCATCGGAACTGACCTGGTCAGGATCAATCATTAAGCCACTTTTTCGTGTCAGCAATTATGACCAAATGGAATGGAATTCAGATTGGAAAGGGACAACCCAGGGGGGAACCACAGCCACCAATACTCCAGTTTAAATACCATAGCAATATTTTGGATAGGCACTTGTGCAGAGAAATATTTTATGTTGCATGTTTTGTTTGTTCACAGTTTCCCTTCTTAGATCTTTGTTACTCGGTACAATATGTTTTCGGCAATAACAAATGCTCCATAACCATATCACTCATGTGAACAGATATAAGCTTACTGAATGTAAAATTAATGTTTTATTATGAAAGAAAATATGAAAAACCAATAAAAATAAAGAAAAAAAACCCCAAAATTCAACATTTAACACACCAAATTATAAAATCTAGAACTTATGTTTACTAGTGTTTCACCAGTGTTTGTACTCTTTCTAGGGTACTCTAAAATCAGGCACACAAATTAATTTTTATGCTAAAAAGAAAGTAATGTTGATTTTAAAAAATTGTAGCATACTGATAGATATTAATATTTTTGATGTTATTCTAAAATACAAACAATGGAAATCTTTACTAAAATTTCATCCAATGGGGCCCATTTATGGTCAAGATTTTGTGCTAAAAGCTGCCAAAGTTTTTCTTCATTACAAATCTTTTTCTGTGACACGTGTAGATTGCTGAGCTTTTTTGGCACAAAACCCCACATGATTAGAAAACATGTGGTTTCCTTTATGATTAATAGGGAATGGTAGTCCAACATCAATTAATAACTCACCAAGTAATGAATGGGAGAGGCCCAGGTGCGCCTTTTTTTTATGAATGCCTAAACATGAAAGCTCAGGCAATCATAGATGGGCCCTAAAGTGTTAATTTGGATGGCACAATAATATTTTGACACAAATAAGAACCCATCTTAACTAATTGTAATCATTTGTGCATAGGTTTTTAGATTCTAAAAAACCTTTGCAGACATAACAATGGAAGTCACAAGTTTGTATTTCCTTCAAAAATAGCCACTGTAATGAAAGAAACAAACAAAAGTCACTCTGAATGAGGGAATATTGTGGAATATTGAGTAATTTTGTCCCAGTTTTTCAAACATGTGTTATACAGTTGAAGAAGTTGATTTTTACCTTAGATGAAAGCTTTAAGGAATATGTGGTGAAAACAGATATGGTTGATGAGCATAATTTTTTTTTTTGGTTAGTTCACATTTATTATGCAGTGACAGTGGGACAAATAGGACATTTTTGTACACTGTTTATTAAAAAGGGAATTGTCACATTATATCACACAGAAAGTTATATTAGGCATGATTTGCACATACTGCTCCTTCATATTTAACTATTGTTAGTACATTGTACAGTACCGCCAAAATGTCACCAAACTAAATCTTAAGGAAAACTAATTTATCCTATTAACCATATTACAGAATTTTGTATCACCATAGGCCAGGGACAACTAAAGTTTCTTTAAGGGAATCCAGAGTCTGGCATTCAACACAACCCAAGAATATATATGACATTAAATTAGCTAATTCTTTTTAAGTTAGTGATACTGCCCTTGGATCCCCTGTATAACCTTCCAGTGGAGACTGGGGGCCTGATTTGGGTTACCAAATTTCAAAAAGGAAAAGTTATTTTTCCTAGTGTTTCATAATACATTGATCATAAAATATGGAACAGTTATTGAGGCAAGTTAAAGCTGCCACAGCAGTATGGGTTAATATGTCATTAGGAACTTGTCCTACCTGTGACTCTCCTAATACAATATTTCCCCAATAACAATCATCACACCATACAATGGTTTGTGTGCTAGTAAATTATTTGCATTTTCTCCCCCTATGATTTCTCAGAGCAGTATTTCCTGTTTATATTCAACTGACCTCATTACAACCAAAATGAAATCTTAATAGCTATAGTGAGAGGAATAAAGTACAGCATTCCTGCAGGTCTTGTGAAAGTGTTTTCTGGGCAGTTCAATATTTTGTTACCTTCTTCAGGGACAAACCCCCAAATTTTATGGTAAACCAAACTTGCTTATGTGGCTGGAATCTGGGATCCTCAAACTACAGATTGATAATATTGTTGTATCCTGCCACTGGATGAATCTGTCAAGAAAGTGCATGTGAGATCAACTAATAATGAAACTAGAATGACAAATATAAAACAGGCAGGGAGCAGCAGGTTCAAAATTCATTCACCACATCTTTACAAAACCCATTTGCATTACCCTTGGCAAATTGACTGGATAACCGAAGAATCCAACTGACAGAACTATTGTTTATGCCTTTCCCCAACTATGCTGAAGATGAGTTAAATGCAGGGCCCTGAACCGTACAATAGCCCCTCTGATAAAAGTAGCTTATCTTAGGTAGCTTTGACTATGAAATTAAATGTTGGTTGAATGAACTGAAAATTTTATTTTGATTCCACTGCTGAGGATCAAGCAACATAGTGGTGCTTTTAGTATGAAAAGAGCCAGTGGCAGTCACAGCTATCAGAGCTCTTATGACTGTTAATAGCTTTTGCAACCAAAGTTGACCTTAAATATATTTTTTTACATTTTAAAGTCTGAACAATCTCACTAATGCTTATCCATTATGGTTGTCAGAAGCCAACCGACATATCTAAAATGGGAGTTGGAGAAGGTTATTAAAACATTTTGACCTGTTTTTTTCAGTTATACTATAGATCTCCTCAGAGCTCTATGGTCCTCAACATTCCCATAAATTGTTTCTCTAGATAGAGCAACTGCCACCCAGTGGTTCCAAGCAATAGTCTTGTGTATAAATTGAAAATTGAAATGCAAGATCAAACTAATGTGACTTATTTGGGAGAATTTAGATCACTGAAAATGTAATTATATGTCTTTTGTACAACACAAAACTGTCCTTTTACTTGATTTTTTCTAAATTAATTCATGCATTTACTTTTTGATAAAAAAAAAGGCAAACATTACCTCATCGCCTTTTTCTCCAAAAAGTTTAGGGAATCCACGTTCACCTTTGATTCCCTATGAAATAAAACTCAGACAACACTGCAATCTTTGTATTTCATTTCAAGCTCTACTAACTACATTGCTCCAAATGAACTGCATGATTCATTTCCGGCAGCATGCAGAGTTACTAGAGAATCTGTCATACATTTTCTATGCACATTAAATCCCTGGACCAGAACATGTCTTCACAAGTTCTTTTACCATATAACTATAAAGAGATAGCTATGATCTCCTTTGTAAACAGTAAAAGCTTAAAATGAAAGGACAGTCGAAAACTGAACAGGATAAATGAGCTCATATTAAACTCAGCCTCAGCAGAAAATTGATCTGTGACACTTAAGATCATGATGAAAACTAGCCTGTTGATCAGGCATGAAAACATATGTAGACAATATGTAGAATGATTGAAAGTTGGATAAAACAGTCAGCTATGCATTATGAGCTATTCAAAATCTAGAAATTAATGATTTATCAGTTTTGTGTTACTCTGTATGCTACTTAACTGAAATGAATGGGAATTTCATTTACATGAAAGCATTCCTTGCAAAACCCCATTCTACTTCGGTTGTCTGTGCTAATATTAAATCGAATGCACATATTTTTCATTTATCTCTGTCATAACACATGGCAAGCAATGTGCTCTTATTCACTTAGTTGCAATATTCCTATTGAAAGCTGCAGTTGCTTGAATATTTTCAAATTAACATATTATTTTACCGACTGCATGTCTCAGCCTTTTTCTTTCAGCCTTAGAATAATTTTTTGTATCAGTGTTGTTAGTAGTCACTTTATTAACTTACCTTTGGTCCTTCTTTACCAGGTATTCCTAAAGGGCCCCTTGGACCTATTTAATAAAGAATCAAATAGATTCTGATCAAATAGCAGATACTTGATAAATCCATTTGTCTTATAATTGTGAAGGCCCAACAGACTGCAAATTACTCAGTATGAACATACTGTAAGTGCTATGCAACTGTCCTTAACAATTAGTTTTGATTAGTCTAGTAGTAGTTAGAGAGAAAGCAAAACATTGATTTGTTGCTATGGGTAACTGCAGCAGAGACTACTAACCAGTGAATAATTCAATGGAATTTTTGTCAGTGATTTCAATAAAGCAATTTAAACCATGGAGCTGACTATGGTGTATTAAATAATTTATTGGAATTTCCAAATGTGGAGGTTCCTGAGAACATGTTAATTCAATTGGAATAGAAGTAACAGAAGCACTTTATTTTGTATTCCACAACAAGACATGTGCAATAATAAATTAGATCTTATAATACAAAGTAAATAAGTAAGAAAAACATGCATGTTTGATTGTATTTTATCTTGTAACGTTCTGGGACAGTGATAATAAAAAATACAGGGGAATTTGTACAAAAATAAAATTATCAAGTACTTATATAAAGCCCCAGGAAGCCTTTAAAATTGACATAGCTGGGGGTTATCTTAATTATGATTGACACTGAAGGGATTTCTTGATCTCGGTCATAATCATTAGACATTGAAATCATGCCAACCATGGGAGGAGAATGGACATCCTACTGATTAGAAATATGGAAATCTGTAGTAGGTTAATCCTTACATGGCATTTTGCCTTTATACTTTCTTTCACCTTTTTTTAGCCACCTTTATTTTTTGCGAACACTTTATCTTGAAAAAAGGGCAGATATTAGATTTATTATATTAAATCTCACCATCTTTTTGACATTAGTTTTAAAGGGGTTGCTCGCCTTTAGAATTCACTTTCAGTATGATGTAGTGTGGAGTATTCTGAGACAATTTGCAACTGGTTTTCATTTATTATTATTTGTGGTTTTTGAGTTATTTAGCTTTTTATTCAGCAGCTCTCCTGTTTTCGGTTTCAGCAATCTGGTTCCTAGGGTTCAAGTTTACTTAGTAACCATGTATTGATTTGAAAAAGAGAATGGAATATGAATAGGAGAGGGGCTGAACAAAAAGTGAGTAATAAAAATTAGCAATAGCAATACATGTGTAGCCTTACATTTGTTTTTTAGATGGGGTCAGTAACCTCCATTTTAAAGTTGTGAAGTGTTTTAAGAAGAATGCTAATAATTTAAAAAACAATAATAAATAAATAATGAAGACCAATTTAAAATTTGCTTAGAAAAAGCCATTCTATAAGATACTACAAGTGAACCGAAAGGTGAACCACACCTTTAACATGTTTTAAGTAGACAATATAGTGGGTGTGAAAAAACCTTATCTATGTCTTTTAAACAGATAATACAAAATATACAGTAGCTTCTTTTTCTAACACTAGATTAGGGTATTTTCTTGGTGTGCATCAATACCAGTTTAAGAAAATAGGAAACATTATTTTAAAAATGATATATTCTATATTGTTCTCAAAATAATATATATTAAGTTTGTAATATATATTGAAATTGGAATTCTTTTCACAAAAATTAAGCATGCCATCTTATATAATGCATACATGCATAAATCTTATACAAAAAAAGGTTGCATTTTATGGGGCCAGGAATAATAGTTTTATTATACAGTACATATGTCACATACCCTAGAGACACTTGTTATTCTTCTATAGAAACCAACAGAATTAATATTAAAGAAGCTGCAGAAAATATTTTAAGAAGCTGCAGAAAATATTTTAAGAAGCTGCAGAAAAATAGTTCAAGATATAGATTTGTTTAGATCTTAAGTTGTCTTGCTTGCTTCCTGTCACCAGTAATAAAACAAGGCAGAATAAGAAGCCCAAAGAACATTCTGTCCAAGCATATTTCCTGGAGGTCAACAAAAGTCTACTTTAAATTATAACTTTAAATTATGGTTCTCATATACATTTATATATATATTATATAAATAAATATATAAATATATAATAAATATATAAATATATATATAGCTATCCACAATATCGGTACTCATAGGATTTGCATTAATGGACAAAGAAAGTCAAAATAATGAAAAAAAGTGCAAGGTTTATTTAACCCAACTCTTCGGCTCCACACAGGAACCATTATCAAGGACAAACAGTGAGTGCAAGGAAATGACAGTTTAAAAAAAAAAAAAAAAAAAAGGCGCCAAAACTGTTGATTGGCAACTGAGTGCACCACCCCCACCCCCCAGTTGTGCTTTAACGAGTCCAATGTGACTGGGGGAATCCATGTGTACAAATGAAAACAACGTTTTTAAATGAAAACAAGTTTTTTTATGAATAAAAAATGAAAAAAATCTAAAAACGATTGCAGTCATTAGTGAGTAAGTAAAAAGAGTAAAATCAGGAAAAAGGGGAAACATGCTTAGCCGTCGTTTACACTGGGTTCTTCGGTATGCTGTATAATAAATAGGCCCACTCAAGCATTTAATCATGAAACAACAAGGGTTAAGGCTGCTGGGGTATTGGGATTCACATGTAGGCCACGTAATTGGTGTGCTGTAGAGGTGGGTGGCTGCTCATAAAGAGAAACCCAGGGCTATGACACTTTGTCTTTAATGATGAGCAGATAAATTCGAGAAACGCTGGCGTCTCGTTTTTGACGCTGGTGCACCTTTTTTGATGCCCGCAATAGACACCTGCATCCAAAACAAGATGAGGCAAATTTCTCTAGAAATCCATGTCCCTTAGAAAGAAAATGTCTGGCTACAGGTTGTGTGGACTGTTTATCTTTGAGAGCTCTGCTGATGGCTGACCTATGATTGTTAAACGGACACCCGCACCCAAAACAAGATGCATTGAATTTCTCCAGAAATTCACGAAAATATTTGGCGAAGCGAAATGCAGCTGATTCGCCCATCACTATTCGTCTTCAATGTAAGAAAACACATTATATTGCCCAGGCAATCGATTGGCATGCATCATGTTCACAGTTCATCTGCCCAGTTAGAGCAAAGTTAGAGTAAATTAGCTGCTCCGAACAAGTCAAGTATCGGGCAGTGAAGGACCAGAATTTGCTGTGTCACCTGAGTCCAGTCCGGTCACGTGCTCAGCTTGGTCCATAACCACTCAGTGCTATGCATTGAGGTAACGGGACAAGAACTGTAGACTACCCACATACACGTACTCACCGTGCCTGCTAAATTGACTAATAACAGCGTAGCCACTGTTATATGTATTGAGTGTCTTGTCCTTCTTGTCATTCTATACCAAAGACCACTTATGTGTGTCCTACAGCTGCACAAAAGCATGTTATATTGCAGAATAAGTAAAACTTAAAAAATAAAACAAAATCATAGAACTAGAGGCATGGCTTAAGTCATTAGGATAGATGCCACCATGTGGCTAGGCATTTAGTCCAGTAAATTGACTTAGTAGAAACAAACCAAAGGTACAGATTCACTTAGTCCACGAGGAGACAAAGTATTTAGTCTATGAATCCACTGGGATTCTCTTCGTAGAAGTACTGTGTCCCTGTCACGATCCCTGGCCAGGGGTGGTTGATGGCCGAACGCCATGCACTTGAAAGTGGGCAGTCCATGTCCCTTAGAAAGAAAATGTCTGGCTACAGGTTGTGTGGACTGTTTATCTTTGAGAGCTCTGCTGATGGCTGACCTATGATTGTTACTACGTTCACCATTGTAATGGTCCTGCATGGGCAGGTAATGCTGTATATTACATAAGTTGAAGTGGATGTGAGTCTTTGTAAGATCTTTAGTCTTTTGCCAGTGTGCGGATGAGGGAAATCAGGTCCGCTCAACATACTCCGGCATGGGTGCAGTCAGGACAGTAGCAGCCCAATGTCTTCTCTTTAGAGAGCCAATTAAAGGGGGTTGAAGTTTGAGCATTAAAATCAGTAACCATGAGCATGTCTTTAAGTTTCTGCTCCTCCTGTACCCCATCATAGGGGCAGGAGCCCCATGCAGGGATAGGGATTTGCCCATGTTGATCATGGACCAGTTCGCCTTAAACTTCTTAGCAAACTGCATAGTTGTAGATGTGTAAGTCGTGGTTAAAATTAGGTGTGTTGGATTCCTAGAGGTACTAGTTTTCCTTTTTAGAAGGGAATCCTGTGTGTGTTGCAATTATTTCTGATAACCCGTATAAACTGGGAGTAAGGGATACCCCTGATGGTGGCAGGTGGATGGTTGCTTGCCACATATAAAATCAAGTTGCTATCTGTGGGTTTACGGAATAACCTAGTACCCAGGCCATCTCCATATTTATGGATATTGAGGTCAAGGAAATCGATTTCATGTTTGTGATAGTTTAATGGGGCTTTCAAGGGCATTCAGTTCCTGATGGAAGATCAACCAGGCTTGCTCACTGTTTGCCCAAATCATAAACAGGTCATCAATATAGCATAAGTACACAAAAATCTCCTGTCCCACCCATGGTGCTATATCTGCGGTTTCAAAGGCTACAATTTCAAATTTTCAAATTCAAATTTCAAATTGGCATACGAGGGTGCGAGTGCACTGCCCATGGTTGTGCCAGAGATTTGTAAGAAGAACGAATTTTCAAAACGGAAGAAATTACACGAAAGTATGAGTTCTAGAAGTTGTAGCAGATATTTACAAGGGGCATGGCACTCTGTTTGGACAGAAACACCACAGCATCTTGTTTTGGATGCAGGAGTCGGAGATTTTTTGCCAGCCAAAATTATGTTGGTGTTTCACAAATGTATTTGCCTGCAGCAAAACTCGGGAATTCTGAGCGAATTTGCAGCATGCAATAAATTCGACCATCACTAGCAGACATCAGGATCAATCAAAATCAGGCAAGAATTCACTAATTACAGAGTGAAATTATACTGAATTTACACATGAACCTATTAGAGCAGGCCTTTAATCAGGTAAGTTTGCAGAACCACAGCAGGATATAGGTGCAGTCTTCGGTATCAACAAAAGGACAAAAAAATTGCTGGAACATGTTCCTGGTAGGATATCAGAAATAAGAATGGATGGTAGAACATACAGTTAATGGTCTGAAAAAATAGGAGTGCTTTATGATTAATGTGTTTGAATTCCTCATCATTCTATGAAATTAGGACAGTCAGGTTATGGAATTGGCAATAAATAAATACTGTAGTTCTATTTGGATGGTTCAAAATAGGTTGGTGGGGTTTAAATAAAGCTCTATTGTTTTGGAAAGGCTATATGTAATTAAATGTTTCTTTTATTTAACCTTTCATTATCAGTACTTTATCCTATATTAATTAGAAAGTAAAAAGTGAAAGGTAAGAGAGAAATTTGGTCATGGTATTAGATTAAGCATGCACTCAGTATGCACTAAAACTCATATTAGAGACAACAGAGACAGAAGCAAATTATGCAAGAAATTTAAAATAGATTAGCTTTGAACTAATGTGACTTTGTACAAATCCATTAGCAGAAGCGAACAATCTGCATTTCCTTTTCCATGAGTAACATACATTTAAATTAGATGGATTTGCCATAACAGCAATTATATCTGAACAGTCTAGTAGTATTCACATACTGAGTCATCTGGAGGTCCTGGCAATCCTGGCCTTCCGTCTCTGCCGGGGACACCCTGTAGTAGAAACATGCTTTGTGAGTTCAGCTCAGTGCAGAATTCCTTTTTGATATAATTTATTTACAGTACTCATTAACAACAAAAATGTGATTTCTTGCCCCAGACATTGTAAAAATTATACAAGGGCACTATGAGCAATTGATGCTCAGAAAGTATTAATAATTAATAAGCTTTTTAAAAGGATAGAATTTGTGAAATGCATGCAAATTAAATGCGCAAACAAGGGCAAAAGTAACTAAAATGTAATTTATTTGCTTTCAAAATAAATAAATAATATACAATCACATGCAGGCAAAATAGCAAGGGAATATAACAAGGGTAAAAGTGTGTTTTTCTTTCTTATTGTGGGGAGTACAGGGCAAGGACTATACTAATCTAGCAAACATATTATTTACATATACAGTACATGTATTATTGAATTATACATATTATTTTCAGACCCACAAATCAGGAGAGCCAACTAGGAGGTAGGCAGTTGTGTACCTTGCCCTACAGGAACTATTTTGCAGTTTGAAGAGTCTAAGGGGGAAATTAAATAAAATTTTGCAAAAAGCAAAACTTTGCAAGTAAAATTTCACCTTTTGCAATATACAGTATTATTGTTAGTTAGTCTTTTATTGCATTGCAAATACAGATGCAGTCACTTGGATTTGTAAGTTAAATGCGTCGTGACTTAACTCATCTAACCCATTTATCCCACTTAGCATAGAATATTGTGTCACAGCATCCCATCCAATTAAAGAGTTCACCATTGAAAACAATGGTGCTTTGGTATGCTAATGAAAAGGTTAAATGCATTAAATGAGTTAAGATAACTTTAGATAACACAGTTTCTTCAATTAGCCCTGAGTCACGACGCATTTATCTTACAAATCCAAGTGACTGCATCTGTACTTAATTGCACATTGGAAACCTTTACCACCTGCTCTGTTTCATTACATATTGTGTCCCAAAAAATGTTTTGCTATTGCGAAATTTTATTACATGCACTGCAAATGTTCTCAAAAGCAATTTGGTCACAAAATTTTCAAGGATGTTGTTGAGCTCATTAGTCAGTCAAAATTTAAGCAAACATGGTCGCTACTGTTCGCAACTGTCTTTGCAAAAGTTGTTTGTGCTGACCTTGCATATTACATTCCCCCTTAAGAACAGAAAATGTCTACCAGTGGAAGGAAGTGACTTTTAAATGTGATTCAGTTGCATGCAATATCCCATGTCTCCTTTTTATGTTTATTGTATATTTCTGGTACCCAGACTACTTGTACAAAAAAAATATACACTTACCTCTGCACCCAGAAGTCCTGGCACTCCTAGAAGACCTTGTAGACCCTAATAAAAGTCCTATTTATTGAATTATGAGCTTTTAAGTCTTTGAAATATGTGTGCTAATATTTTATAGCGAACGTCTATACTAAAAAAATAACATTAACTAATTTCAGTAAGAAGAAAATATACTTATCACAAAATATATTAAAAAAAACTATATGACTATGAAGATTTTCATTCATCCAGGTCATGGTATATCTAATATAAGTCATTCTAAAACAACTGGACTTGCTGAGTAATCACTGAAGACATTTCACTACTCATCCGAGCAGCTTCTTCAGTTCAACAGACTGGTGTGGAAAGTTCTTGGCATACAAACACTTCCAAGACAGGGTTACTTGAAAATGGAAGTATACAGGAAATGCACTTATATGGATCAATATCTGTTGTTTGAATTCCACCATCCACTGGAACACAAACTGGGTGTCAACCAAGCCCAACAGGAACACCAATAGAAATAACCACCCAGGGACACATAGTTGTCGAAACATAGTCATCCCATATGTAGCTGGAGATTCAGAGAAACTCAGGAGGATTTTCAACAAACACCACGTCCCTGTGTTTTTCAAACCTAGCAACACACTGAGACAAAAGCTGGTACACCCAAATGATCCAACACCAAAGGAAAAACAAAGCAATGTGGTACAGATGCAGTCACTTTGGATGGTGAGTTAAATGCGTCGTGACTTAACTAATTCATCTCATTTATCCCACTTAGCACAGAATATTGGGTCACAGCATCCCATCCAATTAAAGTGTTCACCATTGAAAACAATGGAGCTTTGGTATGCTAATGAAAAGGTTAAATGCATTAAATGAGTTAAGATAACTTTAGATAACACAGTGTTGTCAATTAGCCCTGAGTCACGACGCATTTAACTTACAAATCCAAGTGACTATCTGTATATGTAGCGAGAAGGGCACAGATCTATATATTGGTATACATTAGATCTATACTCTAGAACTCTACAGGACAGGACTCTCTTTCTACACCTAAAAGACAAGGGACACTTCTTTGAAGATAGCAAGGTCCAAATCTTGGATAAAGAAGATCGCCAGTTTGAACAAGGCATGAAAGAGGTGGAGAAACCATCACTGAACAGAGACGGGGGCCTTCGACACCACCTGTCTGCTACATACAATGCTGTTCACACACCTGTACCCCGACGGTTTCAGAACACTTCAAAACATCCATTCATGCAACTCTCACAAGTAACACCTGTTTCTAAGAGTTGCATGACACATTGGTAATCCTATAATAGTAACTACACTGAATAAATACCTCTGTAAATTTCAGAAGTCACCTCTTTGAAAAGTTACAATGTGCCATTGAGATTGGATTAGTGGAAGAGTTTATATGCCGGGAACTTCCCACACCAGTCAGTTAAACTGAAGAAGCTGCTCGGATGAGTAGTGAAACGTGTTCAATGATTACTCATCAAGTCCAGTTGTTTTAGAATGTATTCTATCAACACTGAATACATCTAATAATTCTAAATGTTATCTTGCTCTGGTAAAAGTTAATATTTTATGCACAAAATATGCATATACTTTGGTATTTTTATTTACATTGATATTCTCCTGGTGGACCTCTTAGTCCCTGAATATCAGAAAAACCAAAGTCATTTTTATTGTAAAACTAAATTACACAAAAAGCCTGGTTATTTTAGATTTTTTAAATTGGAAGAATATAAAAAAATCAACTACATTACTCTAATAATTTGCCAATAGTGGTCCACTCTTGATCAAATTGATTGACCTATGTATGTGGGCCAAAACAACATTCTTTCTATCCAATATTTAATTCTAGATAGGTCAGATGTTGATAAGACTTTCTTGAAAATCCTGCTAGGCAAGGATAAGGGGTCTGTATAGGCCCCCTATGTGATCTGTATGTTGGCCCAAGGGCCTAATAGTTGACTCAGTCTAATTTGGCCCACTAATGAATAGTTTTGAAAAGTGGCAAAACGTTAAACAAAAAAACAACCATGACAACAGTTTGCCTTCTCAATTTATATTTGCTGTATGGATAGTAATAGAATACAATGGAAAAGATTTAAGGCATAACCTGAAATTCTCAAGGAAAGTCAAGGAATGTCAAGGAAGTAAAGAGCTGGTCAAAGTGAAGGAAACAAAGTCAAAAGAATTATTTTCTGGACTGTAGAATGAGAAAGTAGAAGGCACAAAATACTGTAGAAATTATAGATGACAGCTTGTTTTTGGTGGGCAAACAGATGTTCACTCTCATAGAGGTGTGCAGAGTTTCAATCAACCCATGTGTTACTATGCACTGGAGACATTAAGTTAATGACTTTATCCAAGAAAAATCCAAAGAGTGAACAATGTTTAATAGCCTGGTTTATTAGATTATTTGTGCACCTTCCATGTCAGTCCCAGGTGGTCCAACTTCTCCAGGCAATCGTTGTACACCTGGTAACCCTCTTTCTCCCTGTTAATTGAGTCACATTACATGAGGTGTATGCTCAGGGATAATATAATTACAAACTGCTGCTTCATTTGTCACTGTGTAGTAAATTAAACTGGGTCCTACATTCGCTGCATTCTGGTATAATTTAAAATAAAGATTATCTGCAGATCACATATAATTTCATTTCAGATCAGCTGAAAATTTAGTTGTGACTGTCAGTATCATCGTTACTTCACAATTATGTCACCTTAAATATACAAATATACAGTAAGAAAAGGCTGAAACGTGTATAAGTAGAATTGTATTTATCCTAATATATTTTTTTAAAAATGAAATATTTTTAAAACATTTGTAAAAGTTAAGTTCCCCATAGGTCTGAAAATCTACACATGGTTGGGAATCCCCTGCTGTGGCCAGCTAAGTGTTGGACTGGACTGGATCTTGTAGAGAGAGTGAGTCCTTTATCCAATGTACAGTGAGCCCTGGCAGATTCCAGATTTGGCCAAAAGGTGTTACTGTTGCTCAAGGAGTAGAAAAAGCTGGGCTGCCATGTGTTCAGTGCTTCTTTCAGGGGTCTAAGAGTTTGAAATGCCCAGAAGGGCTTTGGGTATGAAGCCCAAACTTGGTGAGCTCAACCATGGATAGTGTAGAGCTTGGAGAGAGGTGAATTAAAGGTGCACACTCTTTGGATGAGTGTTAGAGCTGTGCCCTAATAAATAAGCAGGTCTGTTGTGCTAGGCTAGGATTAACTTGAAAGGTTCCAGTGTGTCCCCTGTTTGAGAACCAAAGTTGTTTGTGTGCCTGCTAGATGGGAGCAACTACCTCTGTCCATCTTTTTTTGGCAGTTAGCACTACTTGAGAAAATTTAAGAGCTCTTGGGGGAAAAGGAACTGTGACTCACTTCATCTGCCAGGAGTGGAGTGTGGGACTTTGCCTTGGGATGAAGTGTACCAGGGTTGGATTTACCACACCGGTTCCTCAGGGCAGGGGTGATATTGATATTGTTATTGCAGTTTGCCTTCTTTATTCACTTATATAAAGTTCACTCTTGGTTTATTGCAATTGGTGCTTTTAATTATTTGTTCCTAGTAGGGCCACCCTTAGGTTTATCTCTAGATCCCACTAGGTGGAGGCACTGCCAATGATTGGATTTCCCAGTACCCTTTCACCTGGCAAAGGGGATTCATGACCTGTGTATGGTAAGATATTGATGATTTACTGTACATCATATAATACATGAAGGTAAATCACTAATATAATTTTATGTATACCTATTCTATTTACTGAAAAAATATAATTGCCATTTTTTGCTTTATATTTGCTAAAAATATCTATTTCCCATGATGTAAAAAAAAAAAAAACACACCATGATATCACAGACAAAAGTTATCAGCGGAAGTGTTCACACTAATCTAGAGAAGCATTGCTTTTCTGACAATGCAATGTTGTTTAAAAAAATATAAATTTCTGAGCAAGCAAAACTTTTTTCCACATTAATTCAATAATTTGTTAAAAAATTATACTAAAATACAGGCTATTATCATTTGTATAACATAGTAAAACTTGTAATGATAATTTATATTTCTTTTTACTCCCAGTTTACAATACCTTAGAGCCCCTTGGGCCAGGTGCACTCGAGGTTCCACTTGGTCCGGTAATTAGATAAAATGTTTGCAACCATTAGAACACTATAGTGTATATTAAAATAGGTTAAAATAAAAACCACCAGTAGCTAGTGAAAGTGGTACCTCTCTGCTGCCCAATCTCATGTAAAAGGAGCAGTAACACCATAAACTGAAAGTGTCTTAAATGGGTTGTTCACCTTTGAGTTAACTTTTAGTATAATGTAGTGATGAGTGATATTCTGAGTTGATTTGCAATGGGTTTTAATTTTTTATTGTTTGTGGTTTTATAGTTATTTCGCTTTTTAGTCAGCAGCTCTCTAGTTTGCAGTGTCAGCGATTTGGTTTCTAGGGTACAAATTACCCTAACAACCCTGCATTGATTTGAATAAGAGACTGGAATATGAATAGGAGAGGGACTGAATAGAATGATAAGTAATAAAAAGTGGCAATAACAATACATGTGTAGCCTTACAGAGCATTTGTTTTTAGATGGTGTCAGTGACCCCCATTTGAAAGCTGAAAAGAAACAGAAGAAAATTGCAAATCATTAAAAAAACTATGAAAAAATAAATAATGAAAACCAATTGAAAGGTTTCTTAGAACTGCCCCTTCTACAATTACTAAAAGTTAACTTGAAGGTGAACCACCCCTTTAAAGGAATGACAATCTAATGTAATGTTGTTGCACATGAAAAAATTAAGTGTTGGCTTCAGAAACACAACTATAGTTTATGCAATCACTCTTCTTTGTAGCCATGGTGGTAGCCATTCAAGAACAGGATACACAATGGATAATGGAACCGATAAATTCTGAAAATTCTACAGAGTTCATTTGTTATCTGTTGTGTATCCTGTGCCTTTTCTCTTTTTTCAGCTTTGAATGGCCGTCCCCATGACTAAACAGCAGCTTACTTATATAAAGTATTGTAGAGTTTCTGAAGCAAACACACCAGCTGTACCAGTGCAGCAAAACAGTACATTATATTTTCATTACTTTAAAAGACTTTCAATTTTTGGTGTTGCTGTGTTACTGTTTCTTTAATGTGCCATCTCCTTTCCACATCTAGGGTTGCCACCTGTCTGGATTTTACCCAGACAGCCTGGTATTTGGAAGGGCTGTCCAGGTGAAACCTTCCTTTCCAAATTAGGAAATCCGGACAGGACATTGAAAATAATGACATGGCAATCAGCCAATAGCCAATAGCTGATTAGTTCCGCCCTCTCAATGTCACCAGTCCTGGCCTTGCCCCTGACAACACTGGTTCTGCTCTCAACCCTGCCTCTGATATCATCCAGCCCACCCCGGCCCCTGGCCCCAGAAAAGTGGCAACCCTGCTAGTAGGAAATTAACATGACTTCACACCTTCCTATTTTTGCCCATATCACTCACCCTTAGATGTGCCACTACTTTGAACACATTTAATAATTATCTCTCCCCATCAACAGCTAATAAATGGGCTACCCCTCTTACAGGTCCCCAGTGCCACAGTTTTTAAAGGTACCATTTTCCTCCCAATAATGTTTCATCCCTCTATACTGAATTTAAATGTTAGAGAAAAAGTACACTTACTGGCTCACCACCTAAACCAGCTCCTGTTTGTCCTGTATCACCTTTTTGGAACAGGAGGACCAGGGGGTCCTTCCATATCACCATGTTTTCCCTTTTAAGTGAAAAAGAAAACATGCAAAAAATATACATTGGAAAACAATGAAATTATGCTCTTGAAAATATAAAATGGAAATGCAACTGTCTTCACTGAATATATATACCCTACTTAATGTTTACCGAGGAGAATTAAACTTTACTGTGAGATTAAATTACTTATTTTTCAATTTGTGAACCATATTTTTCTATCTACTAAATTATCTAAAGCATGATTATTAAACTAAGCTTCTTAAAACATGAGTGGAAGGAATGTGAGAAGTTATAATTATTTATAATTAGAAATTTTGTAAAAAATGGTTTTCCATCTGTTTGGTTTGCCGATTCACAAGGGATAAAATTCTAGGTATATGCTATTTATAAAGCAAGGGTGCCAAGATTTTAGCATTTACACTCTACATTAGTTTTACACTTTACATTAGTTTGGAAGAAAACAGTGTTGTCTTTAAATCAATGTTCATTTAGCAAGACATTCTGAACTCATTTTCAACATTATTTTTGAAGAATCCAGAAGGGATGTGGTGGAGTTTTATGTGGACAGTGCTGTGCTGCTTTGTCCTGACACCAATAGGGATGAGTAAATTTTTTCACCCAATACAGATCTGTGGGGGAATTCGGAACTTTGACATGGATTTTATTTGGTAAAAAAATGTGAGAAAAAAAACCTTCAAAAAAGGTTTTCAGTCTAGTCCTGCCCTTAGAGGACAATATTTTAATTGTCTTACAATTTTTTTTCATTCGTTCACGTAAAATACGAATTTCTGATTTTCGTTCTTACTTTTTGTATTTGGATCTTTTAATAACTTTCATAGCCTTCGGGGTTTTAGAAAAACATGGGGGAATTAAATATGTCGTTAACACAAAACACATTTTTGACCTATTACAGACCTGAAATACTTCCTTGCAAAGTTGTGAAAATTTGCAGCATATGTAATAGAATTCCGCAATCACAAAGTTTTTTGTGACAAAATATTTAACATACTTTGATAAAAAAGTCTAAATATTTTGAAGAGGCTGTTCACTGATTACATTTTTGTTGTGGAAGGGTTTACATGTCAATTAAACATACATAGCTCAGTCTACTGGTCAAGTTATTTACAGGCATATGCTCCATATACTTCTGCTAATGTTTAGTAGCTATAGGGTATAGTATTACAATGTGTATAACTAAAATGTACAGTCTTGAGTGAATTTAACTGGTTCTATCCTATGGTAGACATAAACTGGACATTTTGGCTGACTTTAACTACTATCTAACCATTTAGACATGTCTTGCTACCCGGGGGCAAGTTTTGAGAGACATACTTGCAATCACACTATAATTTTGTCCAAGCTAAAAATGTTGTTTTGGAGTATATTATCTACATATATATATTGCATTATTGGTAAATTATCTCTTCATAAGATGGTAGTGGAGGATACTTTAATAAGCTTTTGAACTTAAAATATAAATCCAAACTAGTTGTATAGTACAGCAGAGGGCTACTCTGCCTAAAGAGACAAATGATCAGAGGAAGAAAACAATAGCAATCTAGACAGACATAGAGAATTAACTGAATTGAGAGAAAGAATAAAGTCACGGGGGTTGATCTAGCTACAGCACATTCAGGTTTCTGAACAGAAAAGTAAGTAGTAATAATTATGAATAATGGAAACACTGATTAAAGTAAAATTGACACACTGATATGTATTGCATCAGTATGTCTTAACAATTTGTAGTAATTTTGCCGTTACACCTTTCCTCCAGCCCAGCATTACCTGAGGATCTGATATACGTACATCTGGCCAGTTAAACAGTACTCCAGCCAACAGGAGGAACAAGCTGCCCCTAGGCTGGCTTGACTCACAGGTAAAGAATCACCAATGGTCTTCAAATATATCTATGTTATACTCTTAGATAATAATGGGCTGGGGAGTTTGTGAGAAAAATCACCAATATAGTAATAATGCTAGTGATAATGACACTGTTTCTATTATTAATAGGTGTATGTCAATCCTCTGTTACCAGTCTCCCCCTGGAAAAAAGGAATATACTACATAAAGTATCTGTAGAATGTATAGTGTTTCTTTTCAATGAACATAAGGTGATTTGCTATGCAAGACTACAAAAACACAGTAGAAAATAAATTCTTTGCACAGAAGAAAAATGTGATTATTAAATCTAAAGCCTGTATCCAAATGTAATGGGTAATGGAAAGGAACAAAGAAAGATTGCCATAAGTAAATAAGAGCATAAATGTTTTTCATTTACTGCACACAATTAATTTAAGTAAATGAAAAATGATTTGCCTATGCTTTGTGAACTAGAGCTTGTTAAAACAAATCTTGTTAGCTTCTCAAAGCTGAACAAAGATTATTTAACTTCTGGCACCATCCATAACAGTGTTGTTTTTTTCTAAATCATTAATGTAACATATAATCACCATATGATTTCTTAAAATAGATCTCTATGTTTCATCTGTATTCATGTTTTTGATCATAGCTACAATATCAATGAAATCTGTAAATATGTCCAAAACCTTGAATACTAAAATGTTAAAATTCATAAGAGTTTGCAGTTAGAGCGGAACACCGCCATTTGTGTTAAAGGGCCATTAACTCCACAAAACCCTTTTAATTTATTTGTAGGTTCTTGATAAACACACCAATAACTATGAACAGTGTGTGCAAGAGTCTCATAGGCAAATGTACAATCTTTTGGGGGGTAGAGTTGTCATGTGGCACAATCACCATTTGCAATCGAATAAATCATCATCTTAGATGATAAACAGTTCAGTTATGCATCACTAACTTACCCCCCCAAAAAATAAATTACAGCTAATGCTCGAAGTAAACCCCTTTGCTGCTACTTTTGAGATGGAGAGCAACCCATGCCCAAAAGAATATAGTGCATTGTGTAAATATTCCCCCTTTTGGACTTTTCCACATTTTTTTATTTTTACAAAAAAAATATAGGACCACCTGACTGCTTTGTAACATAAAAAAGGACAAGTAGAGTCATAAGAATTTGCATAAGATTTGAATTTTAGTAGAGTATAGTTTGCATAAGATTGGAATCAAATTAGTAGATGACTTACGAAATCACCAGTAAGGAACTAGTTGGGGGCGGGCCCTGGTGCAGGCCATGCAGTCGCCCCCCCCTCGTCCATGACAAATTTCTGTGCAAGACTGCTGGGGGGCCCTGTGCAGGTGCGGGCCTTGGCCCAGTTGCACCCCCACTGCTCCCCCGGTAGTTACGCCCCTGAAAATCATATATTGATCTTATACCAGATAACCTAATGATTATCTGGCCAATATTCATACTTATTAGGAGTTAAAAGGTGTGCAATTAAAAAAAAAAAAACAACAAACAACAAAATCCTTTGCTACTGTGTATAAGACAAGTACCATAATGAGCAATTAATTGTTGGATTGTTGTCTGGGAGATCTAGCCCCTGTTAGGTTTAACTGGTTTTAATCATACAAATAAGTTAAGAAAATTAGCTCAATCTGACATAGTAGTTACGCGTGTTCATTTTTGGTTTATGAACATAATAGGCAAAGGCTAATAGTCTTTTCTCATTATTAAGCCTTAATGTAACAAGGTATATATAATGCTAATATACTGTAGGTAGAAACTGCATTTCTATGCAACAAAATTATTCAGTTTAATTTGACAATTTATTAATGAATACTTACTGGTCCCCCCTTTTGAGACAGACCCAACCTGGAATAAGACATAACATGAAATCAAATTGTGACAATCTCTTTGTTCAATATTTAATTCATAAGAAGCCCGATTAAGCTTTTGTTCAGTTCAAGCAGCAACTTTGTGGCTGGAGACATCTATCCAATACCTTGAGTTCACTTAGGGTTTCATAGACTTTCTGTATGATACTATCCTTTAAATATAGACATATTGAATATCAGCCAATCATGCACAGCTGAATAGTGGTGAGAACCTTATCTTTCTGTCATATTTCTGAGAAAATATGATATAGTTTTATAACGGTTCCAAAAATACAATACCTATGAATCGCATAATTTACGAGACTGATTATCTGCAATGCTTTACATTATTCTTTAGCCTCATTTACACTAGAAGATACATTCTAAAATGTAAACTGTAATTAAATAAACATTCCTTCATAAATATATTGTGTATAGAATTAAAGCTGGACCTTTGGCATTTGAATCAGATATGCGTATGAGTTGAGACTTGTATAATTTTCCAGTAATTTCACAATAATATATCCACAGGGGGGATTTACTTAATGTCTCCAAATAAGCCTAACCATCAAATTGTATGGTAGATCTGATAACCTTATTTACAACAGAAGAGATGTCAATGATGTGTTTTGTCTAAGGTATCTTGCCAGATGGAAATTGTGTGATAGGATAGATAGGATTAACATATAATTCCTGCCAACATTATTGTCCCGATGTGGCTATAAGCTAATTTCTCTCATGCTGCTCTAACAAAGAGCCAAACACCAATACAATATTTCATTTATCTCCTAGTAAATCTGCTCTCTAATGTCAGTGAAATGATTTCAGAATTTTTATTATTCACCATATATATATATATATATATATATATATATTTATTTATATTTATCTATATACATTTTTTTATACTTGTGTTTTAAACCCTGTTCCATAAAGATTTCATATAGGTTAGTTATATTCTGCTCAACTATAGGCAAGAAGGAAGAAGTAGCCAGAACAATGCATCAGAAACCATCAATTATTTGGAATGTTTTGCTTTGGTGGGAAGTAGAGGATGCTATTAAAAAATGTTAATTTTTTTTGGGCAAATGTGTAAAAAAGACATATTTGACCAGCCCCTCTGTATTCTCCATAGCACACACTACAACCCCCCCCCCACACACAAAGCTGGACTGGTCCCTCTTATATAATGGTAGGTCTTCCTCATTAGGATCAGTGTCACAGTGAGGGTACACCCTTGCCATTTGCCCAGAGGTCACACAGCAAGGCGGCCCTCCACCATACTAACACCACCCTTGCAAATGTTGTAAAATTCTTCCTTCGTGGCAGCCAAGATTTCCCACTGTTATTTAATCATTTGTTTTTTTAACACTTTTATTTTATCGTTTCCAAACATAAGCATTTGGATGTATGTACAATACTCCATGTTATTGTAGATAATAGCAGCAGGGTGTGATTGTAGAGAGGAAGGAAAAGTCACCTTAAAGTTGCACCATGACTTTTGAAATAAAAGCGAAAACCTGTGTCCAATAGTCTTGAATTTCAACACAGGACCGCGTCATGTGGTACCAATTTCCTGGGTCTATTCTGCATCTGGGGCAGGTTTTTGACCTGTCTGGGTTTGAAGAGTTGAGTCTCTCAGGTGTCATATAGATGTAATAAGTAAATTTAACTTGTATCAGTTAGTCTTTTGCTGACACTAATGGAGGTAGCAAGTGTTGTAGTACAGTTGCCCAGTCACTTCCTGTCAATGTGGGAATGTCCAAGCTCCATTTAGCTTGACAAAGTGGATGACTGATTGTTAGTAGAGATATATAGTCGAGAGGTTTAGTCATGGTCTCAAGCTGAAGCTTAATTTCAAGTGCTGTGAACTGAATTGAACTCATCGCTGCTTGGTGAACTTGACAATATCTGAAACGAACATTTTGGGTTAGCGGCTCTGTAAAGGTTTATCTGGTCGAGTTGTATCAATTGACCCTCTCGATATAGTCTCTTATACTGTATGCTTAATTCCCAACCATGCCCACCAGTGCCCATCTGGCAAACCCAATAAATGTTGTTGTTCTGGGTTTCGCCAGAAAGGAGCATGTGGAGAGTGAGTCTGTACACCTTTTGACTGAAGTGTTTTGTGGGCTGTATTCCAAGCTTTTAATGTTGTCTTCATGGAAATGGTGAGACCTTGGTGTGCCTCCACTCCCCTATATAGCAAGACACGTAAAGCCTCCACTGAGCCTACAACCGTTGCTTCCAGCACTGTAGCTGGATTGGAGTACTGCAATTCAAACCACCATCTCACTCTGACCAGAACCGATGCCAAATAATACACTTGAAAGTCCAGTAGTGCTAGTCTTCATGTCGTGGTATCCCTCTGTAATGAGTGTATGCTAATTCTAGGGGCCTTCTTACTCCATATGAATGAGATAATTAGTGAACTGCTTGAAGAAGGCTTTGTTTAGCCAACACGGGGTATTTGTAAACACATATAAAAGTTTAGGCAAATATTTTATTTCAATGAGGTTTCCCCGACCTAGCAGAGATAAGGGAAGCCTTTCCCAAAGTGTTTGGTTTTCATGTCCACCATAATGGGATCTATATTATTCAGTTTGTATTGTGTAATCTCTCAGGTAACCACTATTCCCAAGTATAGAAGATTGTCTACCCATGTCAGAGGAGTATCCAGGTTTGTGAAACTTATCGTTTTCTGATCTATGGCAAATTGGTTGGACTTGTGCCAGTTTATCCTGACCCCCAAATCTTTGCCGTACACATTTATCAGTATCTAGGGCACTTTGCAGGGCAGGGCCTGGATTTTCTAAATACAGTAGCATATTGTCCACATACAGGGATATCTTTATTGCCCCTTTTTTAAACCAATGATGGTGTTAGTGTTGCAAATGGTTTCAGCGATCGGTACTATGGCGAGGCAGAATAGGAATGGGCATCCCTGTCTCATACCTCTCTAAAAAGGAAAGGGTGGGGAAAGCATGTTGTTGGCTCGTATCTGGGACGTTGGAGAGGAGTATAATGCTTGTATACATTTAATAAAGCAGGGGCCAAATCTATATCTACTAAGATCCTCCCAGAGAAAGGTCCGCTCAACTGAGTCGAACACTTTCTCTGCATTTAACGCAGCAATCACTCTGTTCTCGCTGTTTTCATGTGGTACCTGTATGTTGGTAAAGAGCCGACACACAAATAATGTCTGTGGCCCTGGCTGGGATAAATCCTGTTTGATCTGAGTGGACTAGACTATACATAAGATGCTTAAGGTGATTGGCTAATATCTTGGCTTAGAGAGGTCCTCACATTTTTTTGGGATGGTAACAATTAATTAAAGCTTTAGACATAGATTCCGGGAGAATGTTGGTTTCAGCTCTTTTGTTAAATTGAAGTGTCACGTGAGGAACTAGTTCTTCTACATGTTTCTTGTAGAATTTAGAGGGAATCCCATCCAGGCCTGGAGCTTTTCCTAAAGGTCTAGGAAGGCTGTTTTCAACTCTTCGTTCATGAATGGGGCATCTAGTGCAGTTTGGGATTACAGGCTCAGATATGCCGGTGAAATAATTTCTAAATATTATTGAATGTCGTGGGTAGTATTATGTGTTTTGGAGTATAACGTACTATAGTATTCCCTGAACACTGAGGATTTGACGGGAAGTATTCACCTCCTCTCCTAGGTGGTCCCTTATAATGGATATTGTATTAGTCTGCTGGGAGTCCCCGGAAAGATTCGCTAGCAATTTCCCTGACTTATCACCCATGGCAAATACTCGCTCGGCCTTCAGTACGTCATTAGTTGTTTTTGTGCTAACTCAATGTAAGCTAGAGACAGCAGTCTGTCTGATTGGAGTCAATTATTTTCGTTTTTTTTCTGTAGGGTCATTAAGATATTTTTGTTCTTTATCTTTTACATCTGCTTCAAGTTCATCAATTTTATTTTGCATTGTATTTTTTATTTTTATTCCCGAGATGTATGACCCTCTGGCTACTGCTTTAAAAGCATTCCATAATATATATGTTCTGGTGCATGAACCAGATTGGTTTGCCAATACTGGACTATCTCCTTTTGCACTACCTGATTAACCGTTTCATTGCCTGCCCAGTGTGGTGAAAGTCTTCAAATCCTATCTGAGGGGTTCTCCCCTTTGCTAATAAGGATTTCCATTGGAGAGTGGTCTGAAATACCTCTAGGCAAATAGGTCACTGTTTTGATTAGTAGGAGGACTTCCTATTTAATATGTGTGTTTTATTCTGGAGTGGGAGCTGTGGGAGGCAGAGTAGCCGGAGAACTAACTTGGCTTGGGTGCTTCCATCTACATGCCTCTGTAAATTTGCTACTTTCTGCCCAATCCTTATGGGAAGCTGGCTGTAGTGTCCCCACATTCTGGTGTCAATTTGAGGATCCACTACTGCATTAAAGTCTCCCATTAAAATTACCAGCCTGGATGACACTTCTCCTGCCATACATCTGTGTTAGGATACCTATGTCTATGTCTCACTCCGGGATCTTGCTTAAGAGAATGTAGTTGAAAATTTATATTTTGAGGCATAATAGAATAAGGCTAGAAATGCTGTATTTTGTATACTAAACATAAGCATGAACTTACTGCACCACAAGCCTAATCAAACAAATTATTTATGCTTTCAAAGTTGGGCACAGGTGGCTGTCATCTTGTAACTTTGTTATACATCTTTGCCTGCCCCTGGCCCTGCACATGCTCAGTGTGGCCTGTGCTGCTTAGGGATTGTCATAAATGATCAAAAAAACAAAGCTGTTTGAGTTCTGCTGTTCATTGTTTCCCTGACAGAAGTTAGGGACCGTCTGCCAATTCCTATCCACAGCACTAAATGAAGGGAGAATTTCACCGCATACAGTCAGGTTTCTTATAAAAACAGTACACATTTTTTAATTAAAGTATATTGGAGATAGATTTCTTTTTCATTAAAGAAAGTAAAAATGTCATTTTATTTCTTTGCCTTTCCTTGCCCTTTAAGGGATAATATTTTTTGGCCTGCTAGGTAAGTTTCCTGCAGTAGGATTAGGTCTGGTTTGTGCCTGTGGATAAACTGAAAGACAAGCGATCTTTTAATCTTGGAACCTAACCCTTTGACATTCCAGCTAAGAAATTTCAGTTCTGCTATAGTATTATTAAAGTAATATGTTGCTGTATGGTGACGAGTTGCCTCAGTGCCATATTAACTATTTCTTCCTCCCTTCCTATCCTGATATCGGCAGGACAAGGTAGGAGAAACAAATATATGTATAAGTTATCCTCCTGCATAGGGTATGAACTTGTGCATACATACCATAAAGTAAACCTACATTTAAAAAACATAGGATAGTAAAAAATAAGTTATAGAACTAGATGGTGTTGTTTCTGAAGAAACCACATGATGTTGGCTTGGAAATGTTGTAGCGGTCACGCCCAGGTGCCCCTGGAGTATCCAAATTCTGGTTTGAAACTGTGAGAATTAAAGCAGATAAAATTTTACCATTGAAATCTATAAAAAAAATCTGATTGGCTGTATTTTTAAAGTGAACCTATGTACCAAGTTTGAAGACCCTGCCATTAACAGTGTAAGAATGGCAGCAATGTAAATATTCCTATTGAACAGCAAAAGGTGAAATTTGATTGGCTGTTTTAAGCTCCACCCAGTTTTCTGAATTTTAACCCCAGTCACCCAGTCATGGTCTGTACCAAGTTTGGGGCTTTAAAACTGTGAGAATGGCAGTATTTGAAAGTTTTACATTGAAGTCAATATGTGAAATTTGCCTGTTATTGCCTCCACCCACTTTTCCTAAATTTTGACCGCAGTCATCCAGCAAGTAATTTTGCTAAGTTTGGGACACTTGGCATTTACGCAGTAATAATAGCAGCAGTTTGTTGTCTTTCATTAAGGTGAATGGCTGAAATCTGATTGGCTGCTGTTGCCCCACCCCCTTTTTCCTAATTGTGAACCAGATTCCCCAAGTGACTAATGCTTTAAGGTTTCGGAATCATGGCATTTAACATGTAAAAATGGCAGCAGTTTTATGTTTTTATATTGAAGATCAATGAATGACATTTGATTGGTTGTTGGTGTCTCCGCCCACTTTTCCTAACTTTGAAGTGCAAACACCCAGTGACCACATTTGTGATATTTGAGGTCCATGGCATCAATAACGTGCAAATGGCAGCATTTTAAATGTTTCCCATTTATATCAAAGAAATCTGGTTGTTTTTGGCACTGCCCACTTTTCAGAATTTTGATCCCGGTCCTCCAGTGACCAACTGTGCCAAGTTTGATGACCCTCCCATTAACAGTCTAAGAGCAGCAACAGTTTTAACTTTGGATAATATTAGATTGGCTGTGGAAGACTCTGCCACTTTTCAAAATTTTAACCCCAGTCACCCAGTGACCCACCGTGCCAAGTTTGGGGTCTCTGGCTTTAACACTGTGGGAATGACAGCGTTTTACATTTTCTCATTGAAGTCAATAAGGAAAATCTGATTGGCTGTTTGTTGCCCCACCCACTTTTTGCTGAGTGTAAATTCAAAGCTGTTCGAGTGGCAAAAGTTTAAAATTATCCAATCTCTTAACAGAGCACAAGCAACCTATTCGGGCATAACCCGAACAAGTGTGCAAAGTTTCACCATTGTACTCCTAAAACTGTGAGAGGAGTAGCGTATAGAAAATCGCTAAATTTACATTGTCCACCCACTTTCAGGTGTCCCCGCCAAAAATCATGCTTTTATTCGGGGTGACACCAACAATAGGTGGTCCGAGTTTGGGGAGTGTAGCTTCACAGTGACGGTGATTTAAATTAAATTTTCCCTGTCAAAATCTTGATTCTAGATAGAAATTAATCTCAATGGTCAGGTTGCATTATCCAAAATACAGTTCTTCTGTATCTACTATATATACAGTATATATATACTGTAGCTTCTTCTGTTATACATCTTGCTGTACAATTACTGCTTCATTCTCTATGAGATCCTTTATAGCCTTCTGTTCTTTTAAAGGAAAACAAAGTTTTCGTTATACAATTTAGAAGAGGTGTAAGACATATACAGATTTTTGCAAAGCATTTGCAACCAATAACAACTTGACAAATGTTTTTCTCTTAGTAATACAAGTACTTTGGACTTATAATTCTAAAGTGCAGGAAAATAGGACAGTGAAACCTTAAATAAACTACTATATGAAGAAGCAGCAGCCTCTATAGGCACATATGGGAAATAAGGTGTCCACTAGAGCCTCACCAGAATTGCCTGTCTGTTTGACAGTTTGAGAAACAATGTTCTAAAGGAAAATTTATCTCTGTCTCTGCATGACTTTATGGAAGGTCATGATATTGTCATCACAATCACATCACAAAAAAGTGATAAGATAAAGGAAATTAAAGTCTCTTGTCTGCAATTGTATCAATGGGAGAAACGTCAATCTTTTCAACAAAAACAGAATGCTGTAATGTAATTTTATTTAATTATATTTTTATACATACTTTTTCTTTAAAGCATTATTCATATTGCCATTGTTTTACAATGTTTTTGTATTTCCAGTAAATAATGTAAAATTAGTCACACACTTTGCTAGCAGCAATTTCAGTGATTTGGTAGAAAATGTCTTCAGTTGCTCTTGAGTACCCTTATATTGGAACTATATATATATGTTAGCTACAACTACTTTTATTAGGTTCATGTTTATTGAAAATACTATGTGCTGGTTTGGAAATTTAGTGGAGTAACAATTTTTCAATTAAGAGTGCAATTTGACGCGACGCAATCAATACGGCGCGACAAATGCGACGCGCGACGAAAACGATGCGGCGCGCGACAAAAACAACACGACGAAAACTACGCAACGCGAGTCAAAAACGCGACTCGTTTCATTTCGCAAATTTTTTCGCCAATTCGCAAATTTTTCGGCGAAATGAAACGGGGGAGATTCGCCCATCAGTATTTATTTACTCTACTGAAAGAGTTGATAATCATGTCAGTTGGACAGGTGTCTGTTCCCCACTCTGACATATTGCTCAATTCTAACTTTGTTTGCCTGCCAAATCACTTTAATTCTTTTTTTTACAGGAATTGAGGTGTTTATAATTGGTTTGGGAAGATGTGTTTCTCTACACTAGTTACACTAGGGAATTTTTCTCTGTTCTGTGCACTTCCCTCATTAGACACTTGATACATGGCAAAGTACATTAGGATCATAAGATGCTCAATAATAATTCTGTACTTCCTCTGCTACAGGATAAATAGAAGTCCTTTTAACCCCAGTATCATTAACTTTTGAGTCAATTCGGGGCACTATATTTACTCATTTTCTTCCTTGGCCGTTTGCGCTGCTTCTGCTGTGATATTCTGCTTTATCTACTTAATAACAACTCTGGTTATTTTCTTTTAATACATAGGTGTGTGTATTAAACACAAAGAAAGAAACAAAATATATTATTTATGTATACATGTTAATTTTACTGGTTATGGTTACATTTTTGATGTTAATGCCTAAACATATAACATACATTGCATGCAAGTATTTGTATAAAACCAATTGTGAGAAAGTGGCTTCTTCTCTGTATTACTTGGAAACATCATAGATTTTGTATGGTTTTATGATTATGAAGCATGCAGGACGTCATCCACACAGGACTATTTTGTTTCAAAATAATGATTTTACTGAAAACCATTTGCCTGTGTTTATTAGCTGAGTTGCTGCCTGCTCTGCTGGCTAGGCACTAAACCTTATGGATTTTATGGCATCTACTTCACAAGCTGTACAATCGAAAACCTAATTTCCTCTGTTGTATAATTACCAGTCCTGGCAGGCCGGGCAATCCTCTTGGACCAACATCCCCCTGCAAATCAAAACAATAAGAAAAAAAAAATACCCTGAAATTATCATTATATAAAAAAGGGCCATTTACCAAGTGTCCACAAGCCTTAATTTACAAAATAGACACATTCCTGTGAAAATGAAGCTGGGATGAGAAGTGCCATTTCTGTAATGAGGATTTGTTTTCTTTACAATACATGAATAGATTTATAATGTATCATAGATATATAAAATAAACATTAGATGTAATAAAATGAGCTTGATAAGTACATCATTCTTCCAACCACCTGCATATAGCTCTGAGTCTGCTTATTCTGTGCAGCTTTAAATCTGTATTTTTTCAGCAACTTTAAAGTATCAGTGATAAAAAAAATACAAGACTGATCTTTCTTGTTGAAACATGATCTGAAAGGCTTTAGAAGGACAGCACACCAGAAATCAAAGTAGCAAAAAGTAATTTATGGATCTAGACAATCGTTTATTTTTTTTTCGTGTAAACTAAATTATTTTGCTGACAAAACTACACACCTCTGTTTAGAAAAGGAAAAACTACAGAATGTTTGGAAAAGAATGTATCACAAATAGTTTATTATGGTTATTTTAAAATGTAAATGTGGGCAGGGTCAGACTGGGGGGCCCAGGAGGGGTGGGTCTGGCAGGTGCTCATGAGGGTTGGGGCCCACCTGGTTTCTTCCCGGTGTCCCGCCGGGCCAGTCCGGCACTGACTGTGGGTGTTGGGGGAGAAGGACTATCAAATATTTTTCTAGTGAAAAATAAATGAATATCAAACAATATTTAATAATCTTCAGATGCAACCGATACACAAGTCCTTTGCTAGAAATAAAGACTGCCACATATGTAAACAGTAGTTTGACACATGGTTACTTTGGAAAAATAGACTTTTATAAGATAATGCATGTCTCAAAGGGGCTTGTTCACTTTTAAAATAAATAAAATCGGGACTGTCCCACAAAAAACAGCACAGTTGGGAAGTATGGAATGCTCTGCAGCCCTCCAAATACATGTATCTTGCTGGTATTACTGACTTATTGTACTCTCCAAATAGCATGAGAAAGAATCATGAATTACTTTTACACAGGAAGAAAAATATAAACAGTATAATGGCAAGGTTGAAATTAGGTTCACCTAAAGCTGCAGGCAGACATAAAAATGATTTCTTGCCTGGCCCACAGAGGAAGTGGCCATTTGAATAAAAAATAGAGAACATGCAATCAAATGCGTTTACTGTATATTATACACTTAAAATACTTATTGGAAGCAGTGAGAAAACAAAACAAAAATGAAAAGCAAGAAAAAAAAAGGGGGGGAAACTGCCTGAACGTGACAGAAACAATGATAATAAAGATGGTGACATTTCTAGAACTGCATTCCATAAATCCCTAACAAATGAAAAGATACCAGACAGTGAAATTACATATACATTTAACAGAATTCTGCGAGGAAATGGGAGTCAGGCCTCTTGGGCTCATTGACTGGGCAAATGTGCACCTGGACAGTAACCTAAAGTAACCAATCAGTGATCAGCTTTGTTCAGAGAGGGACAGCTCTGTAAGGAAAAATTTGATTGGTGGCAATTAGATTCTGTACAAGGCCAAATCTGCTCAGTGTCAATAGTCAAAGTTACATTACTAAAGATTTTTACTTATTTTGCCCCCTTTCTTGCCAATGGGACCACTCTCTCCAGGCATACCCTGAAAAAGTTAAATATATATATATTTTTTATTATTCCAAGAAAAAATACAGTTTCCTTCAAATAAAATTTTGTAGTTTAAGATGATAAAAGTGTAGTTCACTTTTAAATTAACTTTTATTATGTTGTAGATAATTATTTTTTAACATAATTTAGCTTTCTGTTCACAAGCTCTATAGTTTGGAATTTCAGCAACTTAAATGTACAGGTATGGGACCTGTTATCCAGAATGCTTGGTACCTCGGGTTTTACAGATAACAGATCTTTCTGCAATTAGGATATTCATACCTTAAGTCTACTAGAAAATCATGTAATCATGGAGTCTATGGGAGACAGCCTTTCTGTAATTCAGAATTGTCTGGATAATGGGTATCAGTATAATGGATCCCATACCTGTACCACTTAAATTCAGAACTACAGACAACTATAACTTTATGAAAAGACCTTGACTTTTCCTTTTTATTTCTGTTTATATGTAAATGAAATTTGCTCAGGTGACAAAGAATTAACTTTTTTATTTATGACTTTTGCTTGTACATAAGGCTATGCTAATCACTCCAATATGTAGAAAAGTAAGTTTCTTTAAAAATAACTGTCACTATTGCCATTTAAATAAAATCAACTTTCTTTGCATTTTAATGAAAATCTGCTAATCCTTAGCTCTAACTGCTTGTTTTTCTTTCATGTTTTTCATTTAACTTTTGCTATTTTGTGTGCCAAGCAAATTGTCGAGTTACTACTTTTGAAGTGGTACCAGATGGGTATCTAATTAGCAATCCAGGCTTGCTGGCTCTGAATAGTAGACCTGTCAGAAGTCAATGCACACTAATTACAAATTTTGTTATAATTCAGGAACATGGAACATATAGCCACAGTTCTGTGCAAGTCAAAAAATACACTAATATATTATGTTTACTGTATACATCTGAAAATGTTCCCACAAACCTTCTCTAAACAAGATCTTGCATTGGTTAAATATATCTAAGCTAAAGTGAATTTGGATAAACTGCTTCTGATACACTTGTAACCTCTTCTTTTAAAACACCTAAGGGAATGTATAAGTGACACAGCTTTGGGGGCTGTATGCCTGTACCAGTGCATTGCACTATAGCATAAAATGTACAATGTTGCTGCAGATGTAATATACATAGCTGCTGTGTCCAGGGAAACCTATGGCATTTTAGAAGAAGTAGATTGTCAACCTGCTGGGGATGACCAATCACATAATCAGCACATGGGTACTATACTTGTTTTATTGTAACTATTTGCAAAATGCTAATAAATGTCTAGTATGTACCTTCTTTGCATCAAAATATGAAGGTCCTGCTCAATAAAGCTTACCAGGAAAAGAGGGTATGAGACACAAGGTAGTGGGATAGACAAGAGTGAGAGATGGGGATTTGCGTGTGAAGGAATGCTAAGTTAGATGAGGGTAGATGAGTTAGATGAGGGTTCTCTAAAGATATGTGGTAGCCCCCTGCAGTGAGCACCCACATTTATGGTTAAATTACTTTTTTGGCTTGCACCCTAATACTAGTGGTTCTGGAGACAGAGTGGCATGGCAGACAAGGAATGTTTGCTATGGTATAGGATTCTACATTCATATTCAGCCTGGTAAGCTTTCAGTTAAAAATAATACTGTAAATCTCAGTTTGTAAAATGTATACTTTTAGTTAATAAGTGAATTTAAAATCATTAAAACAAGCATTTTCTCTGGGGTATGCCATATTATTTGGTGACCCTAATGAATTATCTATCCACACAGTCAGTAGGAACATTCTTTATGACTTCATGCGATATATAGATCAAGCAAGAAGTCATACTGTAAGTGGCAGTTGCTCCTAATGAACATGTGCAGCATGTATGAACATTATAAGAAGCAAATGTAATGATAATACTGATTGATTTGTTAGTGCACAATGAGTGGGCCAGTAAGTGATAGCACTTCTTTGAGAAATGACTTTTTCTTTTGAAGGGGGGAGTCCCAAACATTGCCCTGCATTTACCTGGAGATGCACTATTCTCTCTTACACTGCATTGTTACAATAACCCAGATTAATTTTGTAGGCACAACCTTTTAGGTTGTAGGTCTTTTATTTAATATGGGAGCAAGTGATTTAAGAAACCTTTCATTTTGCAGTTATGCATTCCCTTTAATTCAACAGGAACCTTTGGGTATACAAACTATTTCTAAAAGCAGCAGCTCGCAAGAACACAAACAATTTCAATCTACTTAAGGGAACTTTAGTACAATAATTTCTGCATTAAAGTTTGAGTCCCTTCCACCATGGAATGCATTAGGATAATGAAAATTGTCTGATGCCCTTTAAAATTCAACCTTTCTTTTTGTTCATGAACATATTTGTATATTTTTATGCGTGGGTGTATGTATAATGCCTTTACATTGTATAAGGCTGTGGTTTAGCCTTTACATATTTATATGTATAAGGCTGTGGTTTAGCCTTTACATATTTATATATTTAAAAAGCTTAACAGTTTGGCTTTTACCCTGAAAATCAGCTTTATATTTTAGATCTTAAAGCCAACCAGACACAGACCTCGTCAGGCATCACTGCAGTTAATGTAATACCTATCTACACACATTACATTTGCTGCATGGGACCAGCACAAAAATTGGCAGTACCCAAGATGTGAACAACTTTTTTCCATTGGCCTTGACCCTATATGTATTTAGTTGACGTATTAGAGGGGTTGTCTGTTGTGAGTTTGAATACACAGTTGGACCCTAATGTACAAATAAGGTAACACACATATGCCAGTCACCATGATTATTCTTCTACAGTTGAAGACTATGAAGATTTTCATTCATCCAGGTCATGGAATATATAGGGGCACTACTAAGGGTCGAAGTGAATTTTCAAATAATATTTGAATTTTTAAGTCAATTTTAGTCGATTCTAATTGAAAAAAAGTACTGTCTTTTTATAAAACTTCAAATTTGACATTTTGCCACATTAAAGCTACTAAATTGCCATTGTAGCCTGTGGGGGACCTCCTGGAACCTTTCCTGAATTTTTTTTCTAAGTCTTGTAAAAGTTGATTGAAGTTGTTCAAATCAAGTGATGCATTCAACGGATTCAAACAACTTGTATTCAATCAAAAACTGACCTATTCAATGGAAATAGGTCTATTTTTGATCAAATATAGCCTTTAAAAAAATTGATTGTCAAATTTCAAAGTTACTAATATAAGTATTTCTAAAACAACTGAGCTTGCTGAGTAATCATTGAAGACATCACATCTATACCCCGCGGGTTTCAGAACACTTCACATATCCATTCATGCAACTCTCACAAGTGCCACCTGTTTCTAGGAGTTGCATGACACATTGGTAATCCTATCACAGTAACTACACAGAATCAACCCCTCTTTGATTTTGAAATGTCATCTCTAGTGATGGTCGAATTTATTCGCCAGGGCCGAATTCGCGGCGAATTCCCGCGATTCGCCGCTGGCGAATAAATTCGTGAATCACCAGCGAAATTTCGCCGAAAAAACGAGTCGCGCGACGTTTTTCGACGCGACGAAAACGTTGCGACGCGTCGTTTTTTACGCGACGTGATTTGACGCGACGCGCGTCAAAAGCGTCCGCGACTCGTTTCGCAAATTTTTCGCCGATTCGCGAATTTCGCTAGAAATTCGCAAATTTTTCGGCGAAGCGAATCTCGGGAGATTCGCCCATCACTAGTCACCTCTTTGAAGAGTTTTTATGTTTGGATTAGTGGAAGAGTTTATATGATGAGAACATCCCACACAAGTCAGTTGAACTGAAGAAGCTGCTTGGATGAGTAGTGAAACGACTTCAATGGCCAGTTGTTTTAGCATCATGTATATTAGACTGTACAGCTTAAGTTTTAAGGACCATAGCAGTCACTTTACAAAGACCTATTTTCTAAAATATCCCTTCTACATATGCACTTTTTCACTAAAAGATTATTAGTGTTACTAACAGTATTTTTTGGAGTTGACAACAGCAGCACCATCCTTGGGTATCAGGTAAGTCATTAAAATCCTTGTGGGTGCCCTAACCTATAGTACCCAACATGGATTGAACTATTCCTTCTCCTTTAAGTATGATGTGCTAAAAGACACAGACAGAAAGAGGTCCTGGCCCCACAAAACCTACAATCTAGGTCTTACAATCTACTTGTATGGGGCCACCCACCTCTGCATACACAGAAGAATAATATTTGACTAATCAGATATGATACATAAACTAAGAATAGCCAAGTCATTCACATTACCTTCTACAACTATTTTACCCCTCATCAAAGATACACTCAGATTCTATCTTTGAGTACTAGAATTCCATATAAATTTCAGCTCATGTAGACCAATTGTCTATGAACTATAGAACTCAATGTCATGTATATAATGTTTGTAAGTTACCCACTGCTTATTTAGACCAATTTTTTTGAGATACTAATTCTATCCTCTCTCCTACTCTATTGATACCTAGCATTTATAAATGAATGAAGTATCACAAGCATACTGCATTGTTTATCCACACAACTAAGTTTGATTTTTTTTATAAAGGGCTTTGTTTCGGATATTAAATTTATTGGAACCCTCAGTACTACATAGGGATGCACCAAATCCACTATTTAGGAATCCTTTGAGAAAGATTCTGCTGAATACCGAAGCAAATCCTAATTTGCATATGCAAATTAGGGTCGGGAAAGCAAAAGGTGGAAAATCATTTTTTACTTCTTTGTTTTTGTGACAAAAAGGCATGTGATTTCCCTCCCCACTCTAAATTTGCACATGCAAATTTAGATTTGGATCAGCCAGGCACAAGGATTCCCCTGAATCCGAATCCTGCTGAAAAAGGCCGAATCCTGGCCAAATCCCGAACCAAATCCAGGATTCAGTGCATCCCTACTAGACACCTTAAAATTATAATAATAATAAGTTAATATTCTTGTGCATGCCTTTGTCGTTTAACATACAAAATGAACATTTTCAGTACTGTATTTTACCCATTTTTTCTAACTTTATTTGTATTCAAATGTTATGCCAGGCAATGAACATTTTAATTACAGTAATTTAGCTCCTTCTGTATCTTATTGCTTAGTTTCCTCTACAGTAACAAAACAAACTTTTGTCAGCGTATCAAATTTTGGTTGACTTTAATAGTGTTGTCATGAAGAGGCTTTAGACTAGCTCATCATTAAATCACTTTGTTATTGCTTGGTTTTCTTTGTTCACATACAAGTAAAATTTTAAAGGTTGAAAAGACACATCAAAAATTATTCTTTACAAATTTTATTTCATGTATATCATTTCGCTGTAACTATTTAAATTGATTTGCTTTTTTAACAACTCTCCAAATTATCCTACATCCATGATGATGATGACCCATGCATCATGCCAATCAATCAAGAGCACCAATTCATAATCACTGTTGCATTATCTAAAACAGCAGGTCACAAAATTATAACTGCATATAAATGAGCACTTGTAATAGTCTTTATTGCAAGTCCTACATTATTGTTATAAGAATCTGCTAACACATTTTGATATTACAGATAAGGAACTAACATGCTCTAAAATCTAAACATAATTTTCTAATTATAAAAAATTCAGAACAATAATATTCACATGTCCTAAATAGGTGTTTAAGCTAAGGCACAGCATTCTGTTTTGCCAAAAAGTTATTCTGTTATAGTAATAATATAAGGACAATCCTTTATCTCCAAATTATTATACATATTAATTAAAAATTCCATATAGTTCATGTGACATCACCACTAGGGGCTAATACATCATCACTCTGGCAGCAAAAAGTACTATAAATTCTGAAAATCTCATTTTCCCTGTGTCACATTTACCAAAGATCTAACTGGGATGGTATACACAGTTCAAATTTGATTTTATTGTTTGTAGTGTTGAGAAAGTGTTTGTCAGGGCCCGAAGGCTCAGCCAGGAATAGCGGACCAAGAAGGAAGCACCAGTCCAGCACAGATCAAGGTACAGTTAAGGGTTAATCAGGAGAATGGTCGAGTCCAGGCAACAAGGTCAGTTCAGGCAGCGAAGAATCAGAATGTGGTAGTCAGACAAGGGTCAAAGACAGGATCAATCAGAAATAACACAGAAGCGCACCCAGGAACACACAAGGTAGAACTTATTCTATGGCATTGATGGTAATGTTCTGGTGCTTTAAATAGCCGTCAATTGAAGCCAAAACCAGAGCGTCATGATGTCATCAAGGTGCGCCGATTCTGACGCCGGCATTGTGATGCCACGTAGACTTTGTCGACTCTGACGTTGGGATGTCCATGCTGACCACAAGGATTCCGTGGGTGCCGCCATCTTGGATCTGAAGCAGCTCCAGCGTCCCTTACAGTGTTTAGGCAATTGCCATTTAAGAAAGCAGATGGATATGGCATTTGTACAAAGGTGTTCAACTGCTTTGATGCAAATTGCGAGGAGGGGGATAATGTTTTGGACAAATCTTTTCAATTCTACCATGACTGTAGAAAAGGGTTTAGCTATCTCATTTTACTTTGTAAAGTTTTCTAAGACTTGTACAGTAATACCAAGTTTTGTTGTTGTGTTAATAGTTTAGCCTTGCGAGTGTGAGCATAAAGAAACTGCTAGGAAAAGGCTTGGCAAGATACTCTCCTGATCTGTATGCAAAGATGAAGATACTCATGGGCTCCATTCCCGCAATTATTCCTGCTTTGCAGGAACCATTATAACTAAACCGTAAAGGATAAGGAAAGGCAGGAATACAAAACTTTACCAAAATGTTGCTAATTACCCCCTTTCCTTGGGTTATATTTTCTCTCTGTGCCTTTTAAGAAGCTCTTCTCACATTCCAAACTTGTCTACATTTCACTTACATCTTTGCAGGCTTCATGTGCTAAAGTCTCTACGTCACGTCCCATTAAACTGAGTTCCCCACTGACTTCACTTTGCTAGCAAAATCATTAGTTAAACACATGAATACATAAACAATAACGATTACAGACCTCAGTCAGACAAAACACACTGTTTTTCCTACCCTGTTCGCAAAACTATCTTTTAAGCTGAGTAGGGAGTTTAGAGGTCATTCAGATTCATTCAAGGTAAATAATCTCTCATATTTGGCCTCTGATAAATCAGCTCCTTGGTTTGTGAAAAACTAGTGGAAACAGATCTTAACATACTGGCCAATACTTTGATCTGCATTTGTATTTTAACTTTAGTTCTCCTTTAAGTGGGTGTAGTTGAGATACTCACTATTCTGCTACATACACAGCTATAAAATTAAACTGATTAATTTGTGTTAGAAATGTGCACCAATTTTTATCAGTAAACTTGAGGCTTGACAGGCATAAAGATTCTGCCCAACTGCACTATTGGTAAGATAAATTAAATATCCAACATAAAATAAATCTTCATTTAGTGGCAACAATGCCACATTACAAATTTCCAAATGACTTTGAAGAAAGTTTTTTGATATTTTGAGAAAGTATATCACAAAGGTATGCTTTTAACCAAGAATAAAAGGAATATATATATATATAAAACATTTTCTATATAAAAAGAACACCAAACAATATATTTTTCTGGAGGTCAATTGCAGTTGGTTAGTTAAAGTCTATAAAATTGATTATTATCTATGGCAGGGGCTTGTTAGAAATGTAAGTGTTGCTTATGGCTAAACTTATTGACTAACTTTCTGAAATGATTCGGGGAACTCTTCAAAAGTTATGTGAAATCTAGGCAGTAAAACAAAAAAAAATGTTTGCTCTAACCAAATGAACTTGAATTGTATAAAGTCTGGTACATTTCAGGTATAAAAAAATAATAGTTTGAGAGACATGGTATAAATTGTGTATAATTTATTGAATAAACCAGACTCCTACAATTCTCTAATTTAACCATACAATTTTTTTTTATCAAATTCAGTCAGTTCAAAAATTAAAAAAACCTCACATAATGGCCCTTTCTCCTGTTATGTGTCTTTGTTTTGCATGGTTGACTTCAGAGTCCGGCAAGAAAAAAGAAAAGCTGCAGGTAAATAAGAAAGATACACAAGATATGAAATACTATTTTAAACATATTTAAAATAGAAATTATTATTATAAACAGCATTCTATACTTAACTAGATATGCTGTATAATATGCCATTATCTTATCTACGATCAGTGATTTTCTATTAAAAACCTGAGAATGAACAGAAAACTTTTAACTCAGGATTCCCTAAGATAACGGTTTGGGGAAGATGTACTATTGGTCAAATTTAGAATTTAAAAAAATTCAAAATTCGACCATGTGAAGTAAAATCCTTCGAATTCGATGATCGAATATCAAAGATTCAATCGTTCGAATCGATCGATCAATTTTTTTTTTATTCGATCAAAAGTAATGCTTCCTAATTCGGTAGCTTGATTCAGGTGAAGTAGGTGGTTGAATAAACTTTTAAAGGGGAAGTTATTTGACCATCGAATATTCGAATATTTAAATAAAATTCTATTCGAATTATTTGAATTCGAATATTCGATTGTCAAATTTGCATATTCGAAGATTCAAATTCGAATTTAATTTCAATCGAACTTCGAATTCTTAACGTGAATTTTGCAAATCTGCCCCTTTATCTCACACACATGTATCTATCTATATTCATGATGTGTCCAATAAAAAGGAGCTTGTTTTCTGCTTTTTGTTTTAAAAGTAAATCTACTTCAACATTTAACTTTATTTAAGAAATTATAGGAGATTTATGAAAGGAGGTTTATGAAAGGATTATCAGATACTTTATCTGGGCAGTAAATTCTCCAAAACTGATCCAGTTAGGCCAGTTTGATTAAAACAGATATTTATCATTCAGACCCCCTTAAAATGAATATGGCTAAAAATGCCATATTTTATATAATGACCTTAATGCACCAGCCTAAAGTTTCATCTTCTGAATTGCAGCAATGATCCAGGATTTTAAACCTGTCACAGGGGGTCGCCATCTTGGAAAGTGTCTGTGGCACTCACATGATCAGTGGGCTCTGAGCAGCTAAGTTTAGTCATCACAAATCATCAAGCAGAAAATGAGGTTGGTCTGTTATATAAACTTATGCTACAGGACTGATTATTACATTCTGACGCTAGTTGTACAGGTTTCTGTGCTGCAATGTAGTAAGTATCTGTATTGTTAACTAATCAGTCTTATATTGTGACAATTATATTCTATGTGTACTGTATATTTTGAGTCAGTCCCTAAGCTCAGTAAGTGACAGCAGCACAGAGCATGTGCAGAGGAAGCAAACCATTGTGGCTGCAGGGCACTAAAGGCCTTAACCATGTTACTGCTTCCATTTTGTGCAGCATTTCACATAGGGCAATGGTCAACACAATTTATGATTATGCTTTATAATACCTTTTTAAAAAGGCTTTTCCTTCTAGAAAGAAAGATTAAATACACTGTTGCATAATGTAATTATCAGTTGAAATATATATATATATATATATATATATATAATATCCAAATATATATATATATATAATATCCAAATATATATTGTATCTGCATTTATCTTAATATTTAATTGTAAAAAAAAAACACAAGAACATATTCAGCAATTCTTAACAAAGGACAACACTACATTCAATGGGCCAGAGTTATCAAGCAGTGAATTTGAATTGTGCCTAAGGCTTGAAGAAAATGTCTTTAGCAGGCAAATTGAATTGTGTATTTATCATACTGTATTTGCATTTCAATAGACAACCCTGTGTCTGCATCTAAAACTCATAGCAAACTTGTTACAATCGGTGACTTTTTCTACTGACATTTGCCCAGAAAAATTAATGGTGAAAGCCTTGTATTTGAATAACATTGCCATTTTTAAAAAAAGTAAACTTAATCAGAAGTGGCAGGCACTAAAAAGGCAAAATGAATATAAACAATAGCCACACAACTTGAATAAAATATGAAAAGTTTTTATTTAAGCAGTCGTTAAGACGGAATTGCTGACTAGATATGACTGTATATCAGGAAATCAGGAGTGATTTAGCGTGCTGCTCAATCTAAATTCACATCTATCTGCATTACAGGGATACTAACATCAAATAACTACCTCTTTTAATTGCAAACTGTAATTTTACACAAAGTTTAATAGTGTTCTGTATTTTCTGTAAAATTATATAATACATTTTATATACTACTACAGGTATGAGACCAGTTGTCCAGAATGATCCGGACCTGGGGTTTTCCAGATTACAGATCTTTCTGTAATTTGGATTTTCTTACCTTAAGTCTACTAGAAAATCATGTAAACATAAATAAACCCAATAAATAAATAAATAAATAAATCAAATAGGCTGGTTCTGCTTCCAATAAGGATTAATTATATCTTAGTTGGGATAAAGTACAAGGTACTGTTTTATTATTACAGAGAAAAAGGAAATAATTTTTAATAATTTGGATTATTTGATTATAACGGAGTCTATGATAGACGGCCTTTCCATAATTTGAAGCCTTCTGGATAATGGGTTTCCAGATAACAGATCCCATTGCTGTACTTTTCTGCCACATTTAGGGAGTAACTTATTTAAGTTCAAATGCAAAAAAATTCTAGTTTTTTTACTATACAATATGAATTTTTTGTGGAAAAAAATACCCCGAGGATGGAAAAAGTCTAAATCTGAAAATCTGGTATCTCAGACCTGCCGAGGTTGTATATAAGTCAATGGGAGAGGTCCCTGTACTATTTGTAGGTTTCTGTGGTCTGTGCTGGACTATCAGACTACTTTGGACTTTTAATTAATTTCTAAGTTATATCCATTTAATTTTCATTAGATAAGCATCTTTATTTCTTTCACTTATATTGTTAAAAAAGAATTAGCATGCTGTATACATCATATTCACAGGTTTCACTTCCAGAGAGCTAGGGACAAGACCCAAGCATATAATCAAAAGAAGAAAGCTTTGCTCACCACAAAATTTTAAACCATTAGTGGATACACTGAAGCTCTAATGCAGATTTTTCATTAAAGCAGGTAAAATGGTATGTTCAACAAAAGCCTATTCATTGAAATCATGTTAAACAAGGGATGTACTGTACCTTTAAGATTGTGAAAGACATTCACATCTTGTGTTATGTAAGATATTCTTAAGTAACTAACATTTTATATGTAATGTAGTCGGATGAAACTGCTTCTATGATGTGTCTACTGTGTACACAAAGGCCTGCACTGTGAAATGTGACAAGATGATATTGACATCTTGTGTGTATTGTGCTTCTATTCATCCAATATAAAAGAAAACCTCAAATTTAAAAAACACTTTGAAATTTGAATGAAAGCTCTCATTGACATTCACTGCATGACCTTACAAGCTCTTAGATGCTTACATTTTACTTTTATGTTTTTGTGCTTTTTGCATTCAATAATTATAAAAAAAATAATAGAAATTCATGATTTTTGGTGCAAAAAAGTTCAGCAAGTTAATTAACAGAAAGTACAGCATTAAGCACTTGTTATAACTGATGATATCGCTAAGCTCCATTTCTAGGGATATAACTTATAGGCTTATAGTGGCTCTTGCGTATTATAAAGCAATACAATAGCAACATATAATATAAAATCCACTAGAATTTATAACATTTTAAGACAAATAATAATCGACAAATGCACCTGAGCGATTTTGCGTTCATAAGTCTGTTTAAAACATTTAAACATAAAACATAATGTAGAGCTATAGTAAATTATTATGACACCATATCTACTATGAGATTATTTTCAAATGTATTAGTGCCACAGATGAGACCTTTTTCTCAGGTGTAATCTCTGGAGGCAGGGTTTAGTGCAACTATAACCAATGTGCTATGCACAAGAACTGGGCGACTTTTATGCTTAACCAAGAATTGAGTTTATTTACAGAACAATGTCCATAATGGAGTACAAAGAATATATATATATATATAATAGTCAATCTCCAAGAATGACGCACTCCGGGACTTCATGTCATGGTTGACATCACACAGTGTGTTTTTGCGAAACTGCTTCCCTTTAAAACTTGGGGGAGGTATTTTTTTTGTAATGTCTTGAGAAAGGTCAAATGAGTGTTGGATATCTGGGTGCTTCCAGCAGAGAAAGAAGATATAAGTTGAGACAGGTGACCACTCTCAGGTCTTAAAGTTCAATCAAAAGGTGAAGTTTATTAGAAACAAAAAACTGACGTTTCGGCTAAACCTATAGCCATTCTCAAAGTGAAAATACAGGAAACATAAAACATAACCAAACCTTTAAACACCTCAGGGCAGGAAAAAGAAAAGGGGAGCAAACTGTGTGGGTAGGTGGGATCAGGAATCCACAGTGTTCTGGGTTAGTCAAAAACAGAAATAAAATAATAAGAAAGTATAATAAACAACAGATGTACATGCTTGCACCAAAAAACTACATCTAATACAGCTATGTGCCATAGTGAATCAAAAAGGGTTGAAACTACAGGCTACAAGGGGGTAAATTTATCAAAGAGAGAGGTTCCGCCACTAGAGTGAAATTCTGCCACTCTCCATTCATTTCTATGGGATTTTGAAAGGCTTATTTATCAATGGGTGAAGTGAAAGTTCACCCTTTGATAAAAACGCTTTTAAAAATCCCACAGAAAATGAATGGAGAATGGCTGAATTTCCCTCTAGCGGTGGAACTCCACTCTTAACTTCACTCTTTGATAAATATACCCCAAGGTGTGCTGAATATGTTAAAGAATACAAAACTATTAAATACTTGTTAATAAGCACAAAAACTTACATCTTTTAACAAGCTGGCAACTATAGAATAAAACATTACTATTTTACAGCTATGTAAAATACTAATCTAAGCTAAATGGTTACACATTGTTGATCATAATACATAACATGGCAAAGTAAAATATACAAAGTAGTTGTGCAGAAACGGTGCTATATTGTATCACGGAAACTAAAGTGGTGCATTAACAGGCTTGTCAAATCGCCTGAAACATAAAAATGAAACTTACTGTCAGTCACAGCGGTCCGTGTGTAGTAAAGATGTCTGTCAGAGGAAGCGGAATCGATGACTTCCATGAATGCATAAATGTTGCTAATGGAATTGAAAGAAGCAATTTGCTGTGGAGGTTTTGCTGAATGGAAAACGTCTAATTACTAAACGTGCCTCAGCTGCAACTTGGATAGAAGCAGCATATCAGTTAGACCAGCCGATTGGTCAGCATGCTCAAGGAGGCAACAGACCATGTCAGGCTGTTGTTAAGAGATACAATCATAGCAACCTCAAACTGTTAAAAGTCAGTGGCCTTATAGGAACGATGGACACAATATGCCAAGTGCGTGATGCCAAGCCCAGCTCTGGTATATCTTCTACATAAGCCGGGGTATCAGACCCCAGATATGTATCAAAACTATTGGAAAAACAAGGTCTATAAAAAACTTCAATTGATGTATAAAATAAGATGTGAATCATTATGTGATGCCAGTCACCCCCTCCATATTACAAATATACACTAATTACTACTCCAGCTGTATGTATACTATCATTTGCTATGACTAAGAGAAGCCATTCGCCCAACCACCATTTAGCATAGAGCAAATGCAATATGTATTTGCCAATTATAAAGTCCGTGAGGTTACTGCAAACACTTAAAAAAGAGATGATGCCCTGGTGCTAACAAAATTATTATATAAACTTTCAAAAAAGCTGTTGCACTCAAGGGACTTATGCAATGTAAAAAAACTTTATTAGAATCAACATTTCGACCCTCAATGGGGTCTTTATCAAGATAACAAAAAATTACAAAAAAAAGTAACAAATGTATAACGTTATAAGGTGACCCCCAACAGACAAGTGCTACCATCAGGTGTCCAACATCAAACCAATTAGTCCAGGATTTCATGTGAAAATATAGAAATACTGAAATACATAAATAACCAACAAGAAATTGATAAAAATGCATTTAAGCATCCTTGTATGTTAAAAACAATTCTTAACGTTCATATAAGAAAGCTAAATATGAACAATATTCATTAAGGCCCCGTAGGGATAATATATTGAGTTTTTGAATCCAAAATATTTCTATTTGTAATAAACAATAAGTAATGTTTATAGAGGGGAATATTAATTCTCTTACTCTCAAAGGTTGCACGTAGTGCTGACCTATGGTTTCCCATACGTTCACGTAAGGAGTTCTGGGTTTTCCCCACGTATGTTAGACCACGGGGACATATAATGATATAGATTACATGTGTCATAGTGCATGTAATCTATATCATTATATGTCCCTAAATAAGAACAATGCCCCCTTCCTTTATCGGTGGGTCGTATAATGATACTATGATCCTGTTTAAAGGACCAGTAACATCAAAAATTTTTATTATTTTAAAGTAATACAAATATAATGCAGTGTTGCCCTGCACTGGTAAAACTGCAGCGTTTGCTTCAGAAGCACTACTATTGTTTACATAAATAAGCTGTTGTGTAGCCATGGGGGCAACTAGTCAAAGGAGAAAAGGCTTAAGTTACACAGCAGATAGCAGATAAGCTCTGTAGAACATAATGTTATCTGTTATCCTGTGCCATATAGCCATTTTTAAATTTCCGACATTGCTACTTAGCAGCTTGTTTAAATGAATTATTTAAGTGTTTCTGAAGCAAACAGATCAGTTTTAACAGTGCTGGGCAACACTACATGCTATTTTCTTTACTTTAAAACACTTAAATTTTTTGGTGTTACTGTTCCTTTAAGGGTAGTGCTAGCTGTACGTTCTTCCTAATTTAAATTAGCGTGTCCCTTAATTTTTTTGCCCAATGTCCGGTTAATTTCATATGTGGTCGCCTGCAGAAAAGCTTTAATATTGCAATTGCTACATTGGGTCAGAATTATTTTTTAATTACCACTTGTTTAAGGGTTCAGGATTATCAGATCACCAAATTCTTCCAAAATACGTAACTTACGTCCCAATTTGTAATGATCAATTGACCATTTGTGCTCATCAAATCTAACACTGGGAACAAAGCTGGTGCCTTTATATAACAAAAGAGAATCACCCTCAGTTAGTATATGATGCGAAAGGTTAAAGATAGTGATCAAGGGGGCGTGGCTTGGATGCTGATGGGTGTGTGCTGAAGAGCTCCACGGGATGAACTGAACTCTGACCGGCTACAACCTGTAACAGACCCTCATTCTCATATCTACAATTCGGTATGATTGAAATGCACCATATGAAGCGAAGATACAGTATAGCGGCAAAAAGCACTAAAAAGAACCCACAGCTGGTTCTTTCAGCATTCCTCGCTAAAATGAAGCAGCCGACAGCGAAGCACCAGGGTCTAATTTTGAAGACAGCTAAAAAAAACTTTCCAGCACACCCTACGAAGTGGAATCGGATGCCTCCCCAGTAACAGTGAGCATACTTAAATCTCTATTAGATGATTTAAAGATTTCATTGCACTTTAAAGATACTATAGACATCTTACAATCAGATGTTCAGCAAATTGACAGTAGGGTGGATGGGTTGGAACATAACGCAGATGAGCTTCGCCAAACACAAAACACATTCACAGACTGTTTGGAATCGGCGGACAAACTAATGATTTCCCTAAAGGATAAATTGGCAGATTTGGAGGACAGAACACTCCGCAATAATATTAGGATTAGAGGGATTCGTGGAGTGGTTACAACAGGGGGTTTGGGCTAATATTCCCAAACAATGTTGATAACCCTTCTACCCCAAACAGACTCTACTAAGCTAGAAGTGGATAGGATTCAAAGGATCCCTAAACCAAGGAATCTGACACACCGAGAGATATCATTGCAAGGATTGATTTTTTCACCACTAAATAATTAATTCTACAAGCCTTTAGAGATACTGTTCAGATTCCGTAACAATACAGAAACTTACATGGTTATGCAGATCTATCAACTCACTCTCTATCACGCAGGAGAGAAATTGCTCCTATAACGGAGATCCTACGAAAAAAAGGTACCCCATACAAGTGGGGTTTTCCTGTCCGTTTAATTATATTGAGGAATAGTACACAATTTTCTTTAGGGATGCACCAAATCCACTATTTTGGATTCGGCCGAACCCCTGAATCCTTCCCGAAAGATTCGGCCGAATACCGAACCGAATCCGAACCCTAATTTGCACATGCAAATTATGGGTTGGAAGGGGAAAACAGTTTTACTTCCTTGTTTTGTGCCAAAAAGTCATGTGATTTCCCTCACATGCAAATTAGGATTCGGATTCGGTTCAGCCAGGCAGAAGGATTCGGCCGAATCCGAATCCTGCTGAAAAAGGCTGAATCCTGGCTAAATCCCGAACCGAATCCTTAATTCGGTGCATTCCTAATTTTCTTTCTTAACCCTGAGGAAGAAAAATTTTCCTGATTGACACAGCTATGGAATTTACACCTCCAAAGATCCCAAAAAAAGCTAGTCAGATTGGTCATCGGTTTCCCCAAGAAAAGGAAAGCAGGTCTAAATTTGAAATTTATAAATATTGAAATTTTAAGCTCAGTTCATCCAATGGGAAAGGTTTTTTGTATATGCTTTTATTAAATGTATTCTTGTTTTTCTCTTCCATTCTTGATTGTGTGACCTCTCTGGCTATGGTTCCCCACAGGCTGGATAGTGCAGCTATAGTTTGCAGTTTGAGTTTGACTGCACATACTACCCAGACAAGCTGTACTGGCTGTCGATGGGTTTTTTTTTGTTTTACAACAGTTTTTTTTGTTTGTTTGTTGTGTAGTTTCATATTTTTCCTACTTTTGTTTTCTGTTGCTAACTATACTTTTAGACATTGTCTTTTTATGAAAAAGATTGTAATTTTTTTTTAGGGTACCCTCCTTCCCCCCTACATTTCCTAACATGTGGCGACTCAACTATACAGTGGGCACATGTGAGCACATGTGCAGGGCAATAGAACAACTTTATTATATTTATTAAAGGTTTCCTGGGCTTGTGTAGTGTAATATAGTGGCTGCAGCATATGTGTCCATTACACTTTAACTTGGCGCCATATGCAAATTAGGCATCGCTAGCGTAACTTCGCTTTGCCTGGTGAAGTAATAGTAGTGCAACTTCCTATCATTTGCCTCCCTGAGCGCAACTTCACATTTTTGTGAATTTGCTTAGCGCTGGTGAAACTATGCTTGGTGAAGTGCAACAAAGCTGTTGCTGGCACAACTTCGGATCTTAGTGAATATGCCCCCTAGAGTGATCTATGAAAGAGTATAGTTATCCACTTTACTAGGGCCTAAGTGCCTAGGTTTCACTACCCATTCCCTTCCTGCCTGCTTGGTTGGGCTAAAATAATGGACCCAGACCATATGGTTACCTAAACCTTTATACTATAGCACAGTAGCATCTACAGTACACTATGAGAACAACAGGGGCTCAAATTAGGTGAACATAAACCCAATTAGGTGTCGAGATTACTGGAGATGTGCCTGCAAATAATATGTGAGGGGGTCTAACCCTACTGTAATATACCACAAAAGAAATTAACCCAATAGTATTGTTTTGCCACCAATATGAATAATGTTTTATTTTTACATGAGAAAAAGGAAATATTAAAGTAATTGTTCATTATAAAAACTGGGTAAATAACTAGACTGTGAAAAATGAAACGTTTCCAATCTATAAAGGCTGGAGTTACTGGTTGTTACTGGTTGTTTTTTGACTAACTAAACTAGAAACATTTTTTATTTTTCACAACATATCTATTTACCCAGTTTTTATGTTTACACTAAACTGTTCCTTTAAAAAAAGGAATTATTTGCTTTTTAGGAACTGGCTTTCCAATAATTTAGAGTTTTCTGAATTATGGGTTTCTGAAGAGATCACATTCATTTACTTTATAGTATGGGTCACATAGAACTGTGTTAAAAATAGTAAAATGGGAGTAATTAAATTCTGTGCAGCCTTAGGATTAAGATTTTGTAGTTTTGTGTTATTATATGCAACATATTTCATAAGATCTGAAAAATGGCAGGAGGCACAAAAATATCTAACAAAAGCATGACACTCCTGCAGAAAATGGGACTGTTGGTAGGTAAGCTATATGAAAATTAGAACACCTCTGAACAACACTACTGAGCCCCTTATATAACTCTTATATGACTAAATACATTATGTTTTATTTACTGATTACAAATATATCACAGAAATAGTAATGCTAGATAAAATATTCTGGTAGCTGAATTTATAGAGGAGTTTGAAGTTCGCACTCTATTTAAAGATGGTATTTTAATGTATAGTAAAAGGTAATTTCATTATATTATGCTGTAGGCCATTAACGTCCACATTTCCTCAATGTCACCTCTCTAAAATATGATCATGCCAAACTGCCAGGTGAACAGATTTATTTTTATACTTTTTAAGGCTGACACTTTGTCAGCTTGGGCAAACCCAAAAGAAATTTGGGATGACAGATATAGCATGACTGACATGGCTATATATTTTAAGCCTGAAATGCTGCAAAATAAATAATGCGAGAACATGCCTCCCAGCTTCTCTTTTTTTGTTCAAACAGCGAATCAGTCATGACCTGTCTCTGCTATTAATCCTAAAATAGACTTTTAGGACCAATCATTTATATCCTTATATTTTATTATTGTAGGACCATGTTTCTAATCAGGGTAACTCCCTCCTATGACAAGTGTACCAACCTCAGGCATGCTTAGAACTGATTGATGGTGCCGAAACGTTGCAATAAACACAATTTTTGTTTTCACTATTCAAGTCCTAGGAGTGTTTTTTTTCAGATATATATGGCCTATAAAAAATGAGAAGTGTTTACATTTAAACAATATTTAATTCAAATTTCAAATGTGGAGTTAATGGTGGTCCCTTACAAAGAATTTCAACACAGTGATTCCTGTGTCCGGCAATGTAAAGGTATTGTTGTCATGCCCTAGGTGCATCTTGTTAGCCACTGACCTAAATGTTATTTCAGGTGGCTCCCAGAAGAAATTATAGCTCTGTAATGCCATTCTATAACTATATACATTCAGTAAAAAATGTTAGTGGTTGCATATTATAATAGGATTTAACATATTGTATAATAAATAGCTATACTTGGCAGCAGCCAAAAGTGTCCTTCTGCCTTAAAGGAACAGTAACACCAACAATTAAATTGTTTTGAAGTAATTAAACTATAATGTATTATTTCCCTGCACATGTACAACTGATGTGTTTGCTTCAGAAACACTACTATAGGTTTTATCAGGCATCCTCAACCTTTTGAACCCGTGAGCATCATTCAGAAGTAAAAGCATTTGGGGAGCAACACTAGCATGAAAAATGTTCTTGGGCTGCCACATTAGTGCTGTGATTGGCCATTTGGTAGCCACTATGGAGATTGTCAACCTATACTGAGGCTCCGTTTGGCATGACACCTGGTACAAGCCTGGAATTCAAAAATAAGCTCCTGCTTTGAGGCCACTGGGAGCAACATCCAAGGGGTTGAAGAGCAACATGTTGCTCGGGAGCTACAGGTTATATAAACAAGCTGCTGTGTAGCCATGGGGGCAGCCATTCAAAGAACATGTTACATAGCAGATAACAAATAGACTCTGTAGAATCCCATTGTATTCTATTACAGAGTTTATCTGTTACCTGCTAAGTAGTCTGTGTCTTTTTTTCTTTTTTATCTTGAAATGGCTACACAACAGTTCAGGGAAATAGTACATTGTTTTTGAAGTACTTTAAAGAGATACTATCATGGGATAGATGTTTTTTTTTTTTTTTAATGCATCAGTTAATCGTGCTGTTCCAGAAGAATTCCACATTGAAATCCATTTCTCAAAAGAGCAAACAGATTTTTTAATATTTCATTTTGAAATCTGACATGGGGCTAGCCATTTTGTCAGTTTCCCAGCAGCAGCAAGTCATTTGACTTGTGCTCTGATAAACTTCAATCACTCTTTACTGTTGTACTGCAAGTTGGAGTGATATCACCCCCTCCCTTCCCTCCCAACAGCCTTACAACAGAACAATGGGAAGGTAACCAGATAGCAGCTCCCTAACACAAGATAACGGCTGTCTGGTAGATCTAAGAACAGCACTCAATAGTAAAAACCCATGTCCCACTGCGTACTATTCAGTTACATTGAGAAGGAAAAACAACAGCCTGCCAGAAAGCAGTTCCATCCTAAAGTGCTGGCACAAGTCACATGACCGGGGCAGCTGGGAAATTGACAAAATGGCTAGCCCCATGTCAGATTTCAAAATTGAATACAAAAAAAATGTTTGCTCTTTTGAGAAATGGATTTCAGTGCAGAAGTCTGCTGGAGCAGCTCTATTAACTGTTGCATTTTGAATAAAAACATGTTTTCCCATGACAGTATCATTTTAAAAACGTATTTTGTGGTGTTACCCTTCCTTTAAACAAATGATTTGCTTGGTTGTTTCAACTAATGGCAGGGACCTACCACTACGCACTTTTATTGTTTTCATGGTTTAAACAGGAACAGTTTAGTTTATTAACAAGATCCTCTACTCTAATCTTAATCAGGTAATGCAATAGCTAAAGTCTCTTCAGGGAACAGTACAACTGGAGTAGACCCTAGAGCTGTAAGTATGAAAGAAGAGTCCCGTGTGTATATGCGCAGTAAGAAATTTCCCAAAACACACTAATGTCATAGGGCGTTTTTATGGTGTTTTTGTGCAAAATACTTACTCATGTGTTCTATAATTAATTACTTCAGCTTGCTGCCGACAACATTATAAAAGGAACAAATACAATCTTTTCCCCCTATTGGATTTCTGAAAAAAATGTAAAGCTTGCCACTGAATACTTGACAAATTTATGGAAAGCCTGTTTAAAAAAACTGTCCAAATCAAAATTGTGTATGGCAATTCTACTTGCTTGTGTGCTTAAATAAGCTTAGGTAATCTACAGTACCTTAAGGTAATTCAACAGAGAATAATTGCAGCAGTGGTGTGGCCAGTAGTGATGGGCGAATCTACCCAGTTTCGCTTCGCTGAAAAATTTGCGAATTTCCAGCGATAAGCCCCACAAGTAGATATTAACCAGTGCATTTCCATTAATGGGACACTTAAAAGTAAGAACATATTTAAAGATTTTAAAGTTTAAAGATTTCATTAGGATATATGGCTCAACATACATGGCACAACTAATTATATTGTGGCTAACAGAATTGCTTTATAACATGGTGCAACATAACATAAACAGTGTGCACCATTAAAAGCCTGATCCATCAGATCAAAATAAATTAATCGAATATAAGATAATTAGAGCCAAAAGACATGCATCAAATATCATGAATAATTTCTTACTGAATATACTTTTTATGAAGAGTAGACAAAACATTTTATGATAGAAGAGTTCCATTTATGAATGACCTTCAGAAGTACCAAATAGAATTCATTGGGAGGTCAAACTGTACTTTAAATGCAGATTATTTAACAAAGAACTGTTTATTTCAGATTCTGTCTGCTCTGTGAATTGTATGACTAGGTGCAGGACCATTGTTCTTCCAAAATGACCACTTGTCACCTAATAGTTCTAACAGGGAGCTAGCAATTTCACTGATTTGAGAAGGCTATATCAAAAATGTCATATTTAATGTATTTAAAAAGCAAATAATATTTTGGTATGCTACTTAAATGGACTAAACAGAAATAGAGAGAAATTGTCCTTGGTGTTGTTCAATATGGTCCTTCAATAACCCCTTCAATATAAAGGTAAAGGAAAAAATACCACCCTTTTTGACACAAGCTCATGTAGTTGGGCTTTTATTGAAAGAAATGTGCTTAAACACTCTGAACTCACAAAAACAAATAGAATCTTTTACATTTTTTGCACCAACATGATCTCTGACCTGTATGAACTATTTCCCAACCCCCCTTTGTAGATGGATTTTGAAACTTGAAGTAACTGTGCCTGCAAGACAATCTGTTTATTATTCCCAGATGGATGAATTCCACAATCTTGATACATAGTGTTAATTAATAAGTCTACAGGGTCATACACATAAAAGTACCCTGTATAATTTAAAGGGATGGGCACAGCATAACCTGATATCTTCTGTCTAGCCAGACAATTCTGCTGCTGCTGCTACTACTACTACTACTACTACTACTACTACTACTACTACTACTACTACTGCTACTACTACCACTACCATCATTGTATTATTGGTACTTATTACCTTTTAATACATTAATACACAGAGTCCTAGTTATCAAAAATGTTATTTGTGTAATTTGAATTTATCACACTTAAAAAAAACTCAAATATTACTAAATCTAAATATAAAAAAAAACAAAATTGAATAAAATCTGGGGGGAAAAACACAAAAACCTCAAATACTTTGAGTTTATGAGTTTAAAATTCTTGTGCCAAACTCCACAGCCTAGGACTTCTACATGAGCTTGCAAGTGTTTTAGAAGCTGGAATTTTACATTCAGGGTTTATAGCTTAATTAAGTTATAATTCAAGTTTGAGTGTTTTACAGCAAAAAAACCTTGAATTGGGGTTAAGCCCTCAAATCCAAACAATAAAAAATAATGCAGATTCAAAGAATAACTTTAAATTTTTTGATCAACCGAAACTGGTCTTGACAAATCCTTGTTTCTTAAACCTAAACAGAATACACAAATATGAATACATAGTGACTGAAAACTCACGTTAACCTACAATTATTTAAAATAAGTAAAATATGTAATTCTTTTATGTAATTCTTTTACAACTGACAGAGGAACAATAATACTTAAGTATTGTATACTTAAGTATTTCATTCACATTTTATAGTTAGCTGATATTCACAATATAAATGTAATATAATCAAGTGACAGGGACTAGATATTTTCCAAATTGGGCTCATAACCTGAAAAGGTTGCGCTACAAAAATGTATAATACAAGGATTTTTTCTTTAGCCCTTTGATATGCAGTGTAAAGAAAGAATGAACAAAGAGAAACCTTATAACATTGATCTATATTCCATAACAAGAAATGCTCTCGAGTAAGCTAACATATTTAGTGTTACTGTTCTGTGGGCTTTATTAGGTTACTTTCAAACTGAATTAATATTAATATTATATCAAGCAGGTGATTCATACTTTGCTGTGATGAAATGGTTCAAACCACATGGAACACAAAATGCTGAGCACAAGTTACAATTACCTTCTCCACAGTCAGGTTTACTAAATATTTTTAAATAAATGTATTTTGAAATGACAGCAATTCAAATTGTATTATTTTTTTTTGCTGAACATCCTCCCATTCCTTTATAAACATGGCAGTTTATTCTTTACAACCTTCAAAGGAAAACTATACCTCCAAACAATGTAGGCCTCTATAAAAATATATTGCCTTTTAACTAGGGATGGATCGAATCCCCTATTTTGGATTCGGCCGAACCCCCGAATCCTTTGCAAAAAATTCAACCGAATACCAAACCGAATCCTAATTTGCATATGCAAATTAGGCGTGGGAAGGGGAAAACTTTTTTTACTTCCTTGTTTTGTAACAAAAAGTCCTGGTTCGGCCGGGAATCCTGCTGAAAAAGGCGAATCCTGGTCGAATCCCGAACCGAATCCTGGATTCGGTGCTTCCCTACTTTTAACAGCTGATATATAAAACCCTACTTCGTGTAAATAAACCAATTCTATAATAAAATATTTTGTTAGTAGTATGTGTCATTTGGTAATCCTTAATAGAAATAAAACAAACTAGCCTTATATGTTAGGTCATATGAGCCAAGTAATGTCTTTCTTTGGCTTCCACGCTTCTTCCTGTTACAATTAGAGCTGCAGTATTTCTCATCAGGTGATCTCTGAGGCAGCACAGATATAGAATAGGACGCAAGGGAAAATACATTTACTTAAATATACAGTTTGGTAAGATTCTTTAATATGCCACTTAATATGATGTAAACTAGCTGTCAGCCCCTAGAGCAATTTTTTGGAGTTACCAGATTCTGGGCTCTGTCCTCCTGACTCTTAAGCATTCCCCCTCCCCCACAAATTCTCATTATTATCTACAATTTCAGTGATTTGTGGTGAAAATCCGATGTGCAATCGTGCAGCATGGAATCTTCAAGAGAGGTCTGCTCATGTGTGTGACATCTCTTCTAGGTCACAAAAATGTCAGATCCCCCAGGAGCAGCCTTGGAAAGGTTGACAGTTCTGCAAATTCACCCCTTCTCCAAGCAGTCTTTGACCAGTTCATTATCAGAGGATTCACAGTGGACAGGTACTTTGTTTTATCAGGACCTCAAGTGCTCAACGGAATCAGGAAGTCCTAAAGTAAAACTGGCTGCATATTCTTGTTTAGTGCCAGAGTTAACAAAAACCATAGGCATTTTTTTATTAAAACAATAGGCATAAAGTATGTTCAGCACAAGCCCAATCCATTGTGTATATGTTGACAGTCTATATTGTCACTTTAAATCCAATATGAACTAAACATAATAAATATTTCAAGTTACATAAGATTAATAAAATGCAACAGGAAATCCTCCACAACTTTTGGGATATTTTACACACACATTTTTAGAACTAGCCAAGTACAGATGTGCTCATAAGTTTACATACTTAACTATTTCTTAACCATTTTTCAGAGAATATGAATGATAGCACAAAAACCTTTCTTTCACACATGGTTAGTGGTTGGCTGAAGCCATTTATTGTCAAACAACCGAGTTTACTCATTTTAAATCATAATCACTTCTTAAACTACCAAAGTGACCCTGATCAAAGGTTTACATACCCCAGTTCTTAATACCGTGTATTCCCCCAGTTGTGGCAGAAATTTTATATTTATTTGGTTTGCTTTCAACAGAACCCCTAATTTTCTACTTCTTAATTAGAGTTTGAACACTGCAGATTGGCATTCTCAATTGCTTTGATATTTTTTTATCAGTTATCAGTTGAAAATGAGATTCAAATCTGTACCTGCCTCCTAGCAATCTCTAACTGGATGAAACAACACCATCTCTAACTCACCCCAACAAGAAGCTTTGCACCTAAATCTGTTGCAGCTCCCCCTTTTCTTAATACAAGTGGCATGTTTATTAATCCCTTATCAGGGGGAAATGTTTGAATCCTTCCCTGATCATTTTAATACCACTGCAAAACATATTTTTACATAATAAAGTATCAACAAAATGTGCACAAGCTCTCATCCTATTCTGACTAGACTACTGGAACCTTCTGCTAATCTGAAACTAACTGGAAACTGCTACTAACTGCCCTCCTTAACTCACATCTCTCCCCACTACATCTTTGAACCTTACTAAAACTCTTCTTTTATGTCTCCATATGTTCTTGACTGACTCCTCCACTCCTCTCAAAGCTATCACTTCATTGTACCACCCACTTCTCCGGCTGACTCTCACCTAAGACCTTTCTCTCTTGCTGCTTTGTGCATTTAGAAAGCCATCCCTAATTTATCTGGAGAGAATCCTCCCTTCGTTAATACAGAATTAAACTCAAAGACTACATCTTTGAGCACTCCCATAATGCCTGACCCAGTTCTGCCAGTGTCAAATACTGCAGCCTGTAGCATGTCATACTTTCCTGTTTGTGACTGTTAGTTACCCACATGCTTAGATTGTAAGCTCTTCAGGTCAGGGATCTTCTTATTCTTGTCTATTCAAAACATAGTACTTAATTTTTAATATAACTGTACATTGTATGTTCAGTATAACTGTGTTATATTATAGAAATGATCCCTGATTGTTCTATTAATTTATTTTTCTGCTGTATAATGCTATGTGAGTAGTGCTATGTGAATAAAAAAAATACATAAATACAAAACCACTTTTCTTAAGAGTAATTTTGAAAGCAGGAGAAACATTGAAATCAGTTTACTCTGAAAGGCACAGTATACTCGCTTTTTGAAATGAGTGCAATGAATAGGATTTATTTTTTGCTTTTTGTTTTCATTGCAGAAAATCTTGGTTTTATGTTATTTATTGGGCTGAATAAGCTGCATGGAAATTGAATCTGCTGGATTTTTTGACCAGGAAACCTCTCTTGTAGGTCCTGGATTGTGGGGAACTGTTCATTTAGAACTAAACTCTGACATTCTTTTTATGCCAAGGCTTATCCAGTACCTAAAATCAGGTCATGCAGGTGAGGGAGTAGTGAGTTTCCCCATAGGGGAAGGTTGGGCAGCAGGTGTGGTAGTGGGTGACCCAAAAGTTTAAGTGCCATTGACCATGCTTTGTGTGGGATGGCGAGAGTGCTTGGTAGAGTCGCCATATCGGAATGATGCCTATAGGGGTAGGTACCAAGGCCCTCAATCAAGTGGAGGATGGAAGCCTGGAGGATCATGTTGGTATTATAGGGGTTGGTAGAGAAACACCACTGCAGGTAGTAGATCTGGGAGACCAGATAGTAGTGATAAAAGTGTGGGAAGGCCAGTCCCCCTTTACCAATGGGGGCCATCAGTCTTTCCCAGGAGATACACAGATTTTTTTTGGCCCAAATAAATGTGAGTATAATTTTGTTGAGTTTCTTAAAAAAGGAACGGGGAATGATGAATTGAGTGTTATGGAAAATGTATAGGAGTTTAGGTAAGTATATCATTTCGATAATATTTACGTGCCCCCATAGCGTCAGTAGGAGATTGGCCCAGTGTTTAAGGGTAGCAGAGAGAGAGTTAATGATTGGGTCTAGATTATGTTATATAAAGGAATGTGGGTCTGTGTGTATATGGACACCCAAATATTTGAATAAGTTGGTCCACTTCAGGCGTAGGCCCGGGGGTGGTAGTGCTGGGGGGTTTGAATCGATGGTGTAAAGTTGTGACTTTTTCCAATTGAATCTAAGCCCAGAATATTTCCCAAAGTGGTCAAGAGGGTTGAAAGAGAGTCTTCTGAGTCACCTAAGTATATAGTTATATGATATGCAAAAAGGGACACCTTTTTGGTGATGTTGGTGTATTGGAGCCCTTGTATGGTTGGACAGTCGCGTATCAAGATGGCTAAGGGTTCAATTGCCAGTGCAAAGAGGATGGGGGAGAGAGGATAGCCTTGTCTAGTTCCCCTTTCATGCTAGAAGGGTTCAGAGATTCCGTTGTTTACTCTAATTTTGGCCGTCGGGGACTTGTAGAGCAGTTTAACCCAGTTTATGACTCTATTTCCCAGGCCAAATCTGTGGAGTACTTGCCAGAGGTAATCCCACTCTACCGAGTCGAAGGCTTTCTCTGAATCGAGAGAAACTACTATAGTGTTACTGTTGGTGTGGGATATTTGGAGATTTGTGAATAGGCGCCGAAGGTTAAAGTCCATTGCCCGCCCTGGCATAAAACTTGACTGATCTGGGTGTATCAGATCTGTAGTGGCCCGTGTGAGCCCTGTGGCTAATATCTTGCTAGTATTTTCGCATCAGTGTTGATAAGAGATATTGGTCGATATGAACTGCATAGGGTGGGGCCTCTCCCTGTTTTGGGGATAACTATTTTTAGGGCTTCTAGAAATGATGATGGCAGGGACCCACAGTCCCATGCAGCCTGGAAATTTTTGAGAAGGTGGGGAGAGATCAACTCGCTTAGGTATTTATACCAGTCTGGGGGGGGCCCATCTAATCCTGGGGTTTTGTTGGGGGTAAGTTTTGTATTGCCGACCTTGCTTCTTCAAGGGTTATGGGTGCATCAAGCCATGCACTCTCTGCAGGTGATAGTTTAGGAATGGCTATGGAATCTAAAAATCGAGTTAACTGTGCAATGGTGCAAGTGGTGGAGGAGCTATATAGAAATTTGTAGTATTTAGTGAACGCTTCAGCTATCAACTTGGTATGGCAGTGGAAGCCTGTTGTTGTTTGGCCAGAATGGCAAGTATTTTGCTATTTTTGTCTCCTTAATCAAAAATTTGCTGTGAAGTGTAGAGTAGGGCATTTTTTGTAGTGGAGATGTTTTCTCTAGCTAAGGCTGCTTCAGCCTGACGCACCTTCTCATATGTGTCTGTGGATGGGGCATTGAAGTGTAGCTGTTTGGCCTCTATCAGTCTAGTTTCTGCTATTTCGACTCTGCTATTTCGACTCCTTTTTTAGCAGCTTTCCTTGTTTGGCCAATTAATGAGATAAGGGAGCCCCGGCTGGCTGCCTTAGAAGCCTCCCACACCATGTTTTGTGAGGCAGACCCTGAGTTAAGTTCCCAATATTCTTGGTAGGCTTTATTGTGTGGTTTAGCTATGTCTCTGTTCCTGAGCCAGAGAGGGCTTAGGCCACACAGTTTGTTTGAGGGTTGTGGGAACCACTGTAGTACCAGTTGTAGGGGGGAATGATGGGATAGGGATTGTGGTAAATAAGAGATTTGTACCAGAGGGAGTACCTCAGGTGTTGACAGGGCTAAGTCAATCTGGAAAAATGTTTTGTGTTGTAAAGAGTGTCAAGAGTAGGCTTTGGTGTCAGGATGCTTCCATCGCCATATATCAAACAGACCTAGAGCGTTTGCCCAGTGTGTTAGGTGTGTGGGTCCCGTGGTGGTGGAGTGTAACTTATCAGTTGACAGGTCCATAACTTGGTTCATATCCCCCATTATACAAGTAATAGGGCAGTGTTGAGTGGAGGTGGAGCATACACATTCACCACTGTCAAAGGTTTATTTGCAATGAGGCAGGCCATTATTATATATCTGGTCTGTTATTAATTTTATTAATTCAAAGGGAAGATTTTTCCTTATAAGGATAGACACTCCTCTGGAATGAGTAGAAAATGGGGCATGGAAGGCCCATCCCACCCATGGTTTTTTGAGGGCAAGAAGTTTTTTCCCCACCAGATGGGTTTCCTGTTGGAGCAGGAAGGAGGGAGGATGTTGTTTCAAATATGACCACATAAGGCTGCGTTTGTATTTATAATTAAGTCCCCAGACATTCCAGGATATAAAGCTATAGGATGCCATTTAGGTATATAAGAAGAAATATAGTAACATCATAGCAATTACTTGTAAACTAGAAAAAACAAAAACAGCCCAACACGTAATTTTCCCCTTTGCCCACCCCCCAAAAACAGTTTGCCTAGAACCAACCCCTTACCCCCCCTGCCCAACCACCCAACTTGGCGGGGATTATCCCAAAACTTTACCCTTAAGGCACTTTCAGGGATGTTTCACCTGTGCGGGTTTCACCACTTGCGCCTGACTGGCGCTTCTGGTTGGGCCTGTCCGTGTCGGGACTCTGCTCTAGGTCGTGGCTTCACTCCCGGTGGTATGCCATGGCTGGAACTCCGCACACAGTGGTCCCAAGGCCGGTCTCCTTGCAGTTCGGTTCCTCCACGGTTTCGGAGGGAGGCTAAGGCTAGATTTGCCTTTTAATCACAAGAGCGCCCCTAAGTCCGCTCTGCCCCCCCTAAATTCTAATTATTGACCTCAAAAGGACTTAACATGGAATAGTTTAAATTTCCCTGTTTGCACTGTTTATATATATATATATATATATATATATAATGTATATATAATACAGGTTATATCATAAACATACCAAATGGTGTCTCTGTGTACAGAAAGGATAATGTTCCTTGTGTGATAGAAGTATTAAATATGTATTAAATATGTCAACAGGCTGTTGAGCTGTGGTTTAGGTTTGAGGCTACAAACATGCTTTTTTTTTACATTCATTCAACAGTCATAGTTGTTTAGGTCAAAACTAACACCAATACATGTTTGTTCTACACAAATGTAGTTGTAAATCTGTGAATATGCAGACAATTAAATGCAAATGTTATAGACTCACATTCAATTAAAATTACAATGTAAAATTTGATATGATGGCAGAAGACGCTGGGTTTTGTAAATCAAATATTTTATCTGTTATAATGAAATAAATATTAGATTGATCTTACACAAAACAGTAATACATGATAGGCAGTGAAAAAGATGATTTTTGTCTTTTGGTCAGTATCAGCAAAGCCTTCCTTAGGAGCTTCACAAAGACATAGTTTTCCCTGTGAGAAGTTAAAGGGCATATTGATTTATAAGGTGAGAAAAATATGGACAGAATTTTAAAAGAATTTTATCAATTTATTTACTTTTATGGGACAAAAAATAATTACTTTGGAGGTGGCCAAGCTGCTGCCTGTGAAACACATAAAACATATTTCCTCTGCTTCTCAAAAAGAAATAAAATCACAGTTAAGTTCTGGCAAAACTGCAAACCTCAAAATGTAGTTATATGTAATAATTAGGTTTGCTATCTCACTCTGACTGTGGGTGGGAAAAAAATAGCAATCATGAAAATAAAAACCTTACCATAACACCTCGGAGAACAAGAAATAAAATGTCAAGGCTGAACAGTCAGACTAATGATAGTCCCTAAGGGAGTTCTCACTGAACTCCATTTTGTACAACAAACATGTCTGTAAATACATATTTAAATACGTCTCATTTTTATACATTAAAACCTATTTTTTCATTAATGTGAAATGTCCTCATCTTTTTAGACATCTTTAAGATGTATAGTTCTTTGAACCTATTATCATTTTATAGAATAACTAGGGGGGATTTTTGTGCAAGTCAATGACAGAATTGACTGTTTTGCAGATGTTTTTAAAACATATGGTGGTTAAATCCAGTAACGCATTAGCAGATATAGAAGAATTGTAAGGAAGACATAATAAAATACACATTTTCAAGTGTGACAAATAAAATTAATATGTATAAAATGTATGTATGGGTTCATCACCAAAATGTGGAGCAAAACTGGGGACGATACAGTGGGACCATACACAGTGTCGGACTGGCCCACCGGGATACCAGGAAAACTCCCGGTAGGCCCAGCCTATTTCATAGCCATTCCCTATTCTATAGGGAACGAAGAGGCTAAATAGATGGAAAAATAGATTATAGCATGTAAAGAAAAGAGAATCGAAGAATAGAGGTTGAGTGAGGAGAGGAAGCATAATAGTACTGAGAGTTGGCCCCTTATCTAAGATTTTTGGGTGGACCCTTAGTCTAAGGTTTTTGGGTGGTCCTTTGGTGTCCCAGTCCGACACTGACCATACATAATAGTAATGACAAGGGCACAAAGCCCTGACAGGAGAACTACAGCTACAAAGTACTACATCGTATAAAGTGATCTTTATAGATTGATCTTACACAAAACAGTAATACATGATAGGCAGTGAAAAAGATGATTTTCTTTTTGTCTTTTGGTCAGTATCAGCAAAGCCTTCCTTAGGAGCTTCACAAAGACATAGTTTTTATTTCCCTGTGAGAAGTGGAAAGTGGAATATTTAGTATATTTTCCCATGAGTCTGTGTGCTGCCTCACCTTAGCAGAAATACTGCAGCTCCAACTGTAACAGGAAGAAGTGTGGAAGCAAAAGACAGAACTCTAGGGGGTGAATACTAGTCTCCAGGGGATTGCCCTTATTTTTTTAAAATGGCAATTTTTTATTTAGGATTATCCAATGGCACATATACTGGCATATTATTAAATAAACATATGAACTGTTTTATGTAATACATTTTTATAGATACCTATATTGTTGGGGTTATAGTTTTACTTTACTTTAATTTGTTAATTAATGAGTGTTTTAAGATGTCTGAAAATACATGCTAAAGTAGCGATGGGTTCTGAGGAAGTGGGGAAAAAATGTCTTTAAATATGGAGCAGTTTTTAAACACTAATGTATGATAGGAACAGTATACATATGGTATATAAATATGTCTTTTTATACAAAATGGAGCAATGTGAGCAGTTTACATTCAAGTCAAAAATTGGTGTCAGAAATAAAATAACTAACTAACAAAGCAAATTATTTTATTTAGCTTGACACCACAAAAGCCCAGTAATTACTAAAGTGTACACAGTGCACCCTATTTTTCAGAATTCACTGGATACTTTATTTGGAGCTACTTTTTCATCAAGAGCATGACTCAAAATGACTATGGATTTTGCACAAAACTAATTCCATGCTATGCCCTTGGTATGTCATGTTTTTGACCTATAAAATGCATTGGTAAATACTGCCTATGATGACATTTATACATGCCACTTCTTTACCAAGTTGTGAGAGATTCTTCTTAGGGAATAATGAAATTCATTTAAGCTAAGCTTGTTTATCCTGGTAGCCTACCAAGATTATTAGAAAGTAATGGAACAGAAACAGGGAACCTACACAAAGAAAGAACATACTGTATATAAGATGGAGAATATCTGAAAGGCTTAGAAAATGGAGCTGTTAAAGCTCACATTAGTTTTTGTGAATCGGATTCAAATCAAGAGCTTGCACTCTCTAAATAGTTAGACATAGATGATGCCTAATGTTATTTATATACACTGTTCTCTGGCAGAATTAAGGAAACTAATGGAAAACTTCTTGTGGCCCAATAGAACATGGCCACACCAGGAGATCCTCTGGTACTGGGGTTGGCCAGTCTAACTCTCAAAATGAAACATCTTGTAAAACTACAATCTATTCATATGCTTTATATGTCTAAAAACATTTTTCAATTCCCTTTTCAAAATACAATAAACCTCTCCTTTATCAGTGCTGTACATAACATTAATAATAAATATGACAGTCAGTAATCTTCTTTGATAAAATGGGTTCTTCTCAAGACAATATTAATTTCTTCCAATTTACAGGTTTGTTTTTGTTTAACAAAATACAGTATTGTCAAATGCAGAAAAGCTTCTTTTCTAGGAGGGGAATGTAAAATGTAGGTTTCTCTGTAGGTATATGATTAAAATTTAACAACAAAATTGTTTTAATATCTCAGTAACAACATATGTCACACAACCTAGCAAACTGTTTTGATATATTGCTGTGTTTAATATTGGAGATTTAGACTGCTATATGATGCTAAAGTGTAAAATAAAGGAAATGAAGTGCTAACATGCCATAACATATACAGTATGAGGAAGTCATCCAACAAAAATAAAAAATAAGGGACAAAAGCCTTGATTACTAGTAAGAATATGTGAGCCTACCCATGGGAGCATGGACAGTTTAGCCTTACTGGCACTAACTTCTCTACAATGCTAACAATTTTTCTCTAATTGCAAAAAACTCTACTTTCAAACAAATATTAAAGCAAAAACAGGTCTCCCTACCTTCCAAACACTTTTTTTCATTTGAGTTCAGTGGTGAACAATGTGAAACCAACTGAGCTGAAAAGCATGCTTTAAGTCTAAAAAATCATTTAAACATTAAATAACCCCAACAGGATTATTTTACCTCTAATAAGGGTTAAATAAAACTTAGTTGAAATTAAGTACAAGGTAATGTTCTATTAAAGAGAAAAAGGAAATATTTTTTTTTAATTTTTAATTATTTGATTAAAATGGAGCCTATGGAAAATAACATAAAAACAAACCACATAATTGTTGTGGAAATCAATTTTTGAATGTTTGTAGTGTAATGCTACCTTATAAAATTTTGAATGACCATACCCAATAAATAATTTTGGTATATGCCTAACTGCCTGAAAAAAAATCTGTTAATAAATCTCACCAATCATACATTAAAGGAAAAGGAAAGTTAAACTAAAGAAGTAGCTAGAAATGTTGTAAATTATGTTTAGTGCTTCTGTACCAGCCCAAGGCAACCACAGCCCTTTAGCAGGAAAGATCTGTGTCTCCAAAGATGCCCCAATAGCTCCCCATCTTATGTTCTACTGATTCACTGCATATGCTCTGTGCTGCTGTCACTTACTAGGCTTACACTCATGATATACAGTACACAAAGAATAGAAATGTCACACTATAAGGATAATTAGTAATTAATACAGATAATTGCTAAATGGCAGCACAGAAACCAGTGCAACTGGCATTAGCATTTAATAATCAGCCCTGTAGCATAATCTTATATTACAGACAAACCTCATTTTCTGCTTGATAATTTGCCACAACCCCTAGGCTTAGCTTCTCAACAGTTGCTCAGAGCCCATTGAGCATGTGAGTGTCACAAACACTTTCCAAGGTGGTGACCCCCTGCGGCAAGTTTGAGGTCCTGGATCATTGCTGAAGGAGCTGAAACTTTAGGCTGGTGCAATAAGTTCAGTATATAAACATATTCTCCTTTAAGAATTGCAGTTGAGTGTTTTAGAATAGCCTGGTTTGATAAGTGTAGTTATGGATTTGAAATACTACATCTGGCAAAGTATATCTGCTTATAACAATCTCATCCCTTAACTTTTACATGGTATATTGAATTGGCCACCAAGGTGTCAATTAAATAGTCTCTGCATTCGGTCCATTAGCTGTGTCTGCCTTTGCTTGCCTTCACTGTATACTTGTTGGGACAAGCTATTACTGTGCTGAGCAAAAACCTTAAAGTGCTTGTATTTAGAGCCTCCATTGCCATAGAGTAAAGATAATTATATAGACAGTGGAGTTGCTAGACAACCAGGACACTAGGCATTATTGTGTGCATCCCACTGGCACATCTTCAATTCGTACCCAGTTAACACTTTTCAAGCAGACCATTCTTTTGCTGGGAAAGCAGCCAGGAGAACAAATCACAGTTACACATGTTGTGCCAGTAAGAAGCAGGGAAACGAAAATATTGTAAATGTTTGTAAAGTTCAATGATTTGCCATCAAATTACAGGAGATATAGTAGTAAGGGATTTTGGATTTGTAAGGTAAAAACGAATTTGTTCAAATGACGAAAGTGTATATGAATATAAAAATATACCGCAATTTCATTTAAAAAACAATTTAATATGTATTTTGTGTACAATGTGTTATATTTAATGATGGAAAAACACAATGATATAAACTCTGGCTTTAAACTTCCCATAACACAGGGTTATACATGGCTTGATAAACTAAGTAAGCTTTACTTAGTAAGCTTTACTATTGTGGTCAAACTATTGGCAATAAACTGCCTCAGTAGCTTTCGGTCTTCAATAAGCATCACATGTCTCATGACTAGTAGGATAAGCATTAGCATGTACATTGGCTGTGCAGCTTTGGGTACCAAGCCATCCACATGTTAAAGTCTGCTCCATATGAAGATTATAGTAAGCGGCCTATCTGTAGATCATAATATACAAAGTGCAAAGAGAACTATAAATACTTAACAGCAACATAAGGGGTATAAGACTGACACAATTTGGTTTTTTGCTCAAGTGACATCTGTGCACTAAGCCTATAAATAACACTACAGAAGCCACCATTTTTAAAATAGTCAAATCAGAACAGTCAAATCGTTTAATCCCAGGCTTATACTTCACTGATAGCTGTTACTACTAAGATGATAGAGTGCTCCAAACATTACTATCTCTTCTTAGTGATAATTTCAGTAAAAGCTAATTCTTGACTACATGAATTATTGAAGGTTTACTTTCACGCCTCCTCCTTGATTTCTATATACATTGCAGATTTAAATAAGCCAAAACGTACAAGATTTTTTCAGGCTCATTTTTATTTTTTCATTACCATTGTCCTTGTCGGTGACACCAAAGCTTCACTGGAATGTTACGCCTAAGGCTTAGCATTTAAATGAGTTAATCCTTGTCACAGCAGACGGGGAGTACATTGCTCTATGTTAAGCACACACTTTTATTGGAAGATTGTGCAGCTGAGTGATGATACTACTACTGGCATTAAAGGTCTCCATGATTTGACAGTAGCAAACTGTCATTTCAGTAGTATACAGTAAGCAGTTAGCACATGGTTTAGGAACTACACAAGCGTTTTTGCTTGCCAAGCCACAAAACGCAGGCAACAAATCAGACGGAGACGCAGGCATCAAAATTCTAATTGGACTGAATGAAAATTCGCAGGTCCCAACTATATTAGATCTGGTGCAACAGGACAGTCTTATGTGGACGCAGTAAGCAGTGTCTATAATTGACAGTCGGACCATGTACTGTAGTTCTTACCTGCGACTTTTTTATGCTGTCCAATTATATTTTGACATGTGTAACTCTGTCTGCGTCCAAAACCACAGTTCTAGTAGTTCTACCCTAAATACAAAGGCATGCACATGATCTCTGGTAATGACTCCCTTAGTACAGGTGTAGCTAGTGAAAGCTACCAGATTTATTGCACGCCAAGCACACACTTTGTGGGAGTTTCCAGTCATTTAGTCATATTAGAGTGACTAATACAATGTTTCATGTAACAGATCTACAGAAGAAGCTGCTTTTGAGGTTGTATAGTGGATAGAGTACAGTTACTGTCCATGTTTGTTATTTCCCATATTGCCCATTTACTATTATTCCCCAAAAATCCTACGATTTAATTCGAAATTCGATAAGCATTCGACTATCGAATGCTTATCGAATAGTTTTAGGCTATCATTTTGGTCGATATTGGATTTCTCTATGAATTCATACGATCGGATACCGATAATTAGATTTTACGAAAAAATCGTGAAATTTCCTTCAAGCGATTCGTACGATTTGAATGCTTCGATCGTACGAATGGTATTTGAGCAGGAGTAAGTCAAAGAAGCCTATGGGGGGGGTTCCCATAGGCTTCTATTGAAATTCAGTAGGTTCAATCTGGCGAAGTAGGCATTCAAATCTTTTTAAAATTTTGTTTCCTTCGATCATCGAATGATCGAATTATCGAATATCCGATCATTCGATCTGGTTCATGATTGGGTATTCGATGATCCAAGAGGCCAAATTAGAATATTCGAAGATCCGATTAAATCGTACGCTCACGATCAATTCACGTAAATTTTGTAAATCTGCCCCTTAGTAACTAAAGCTATTTTGCTTGCCTGACTAAAGAAATAACGTTTTAAAAACAATGTGCTTTATGAATTTTCTAAAATCCTTCATTTATAATGTTGTCAGAACATGCAATCTGGATTTTAATACTCAGGAGGAAGGGGCATAAATAATGTGTTCTACTCTGGAAGTAAAGACTATCTTTGGAAGTGTAATATCACTATTGAGATATATTGTTGCTATTTATAATTGTTAGGAATAGCATGGGGCAGATCAGCAGTGCAGGAGTTAACAAGCGGGGCGAGGCAGGAGAGTACTACGTGTCGCTACAGCAGCCAATCCGCAAGAGGCAGAAGTGTTTTAAGATTGTGAGACACAACGCGGCTGCCAGATCAATGTTAACTGAGCGTGTGTATGAACTGCGCAACGCTCCGTGTGTATTCGGCTTAGGAAGTTCTTTTCCGCTTGTTTGAAGCCAAGTATCAGTCCAGTCTGCATAAGCAGTCGGCAGGCTTCCGGGGAGCGAACCGAGTGTGTCTCCCTTCCTGACGCGGGCTTGCCGCTCGCATTACCAAGTGTGTCTCCCTTTCTGTCGCGGGCTTGCCGCTCGCACTCCCTTGTTAGCGGGCCTGCTCCTACTCTACCTATAGCAAGCCGCTGCTGATTATAAATTATCTTCAAGTAACAGGGAACTTAAGCAGTCCGATTCCCAGGGGGATTGCTTATTCCAGGGAATAGTAACAGCCAAAGAGTTAATAGCTTGGCTTCTGAGGAACATAGCAATCTGGCTCAGGTTGTTAGTTATTGCTATTGTCTGACTGCACTGTTACAATTATCATAGTTCCATTCATCGGTATAAGCAACATTGTTGCAGGTCACAGCCACTGGGATCTTAACCAGCATAAATTCCTAAAATATAACAATAATATGAATATTATTATGAATAAATAATGAATAGTTTAACCATTTGACCATATATTTGTTGTTTCATACCAGAATAAAAAAAGATTTACAGTGGTTATGCACTAGTTATGTGGAACATACATTTGAACAGGATGAGGCCACAAGAGGGAGCTGCAGGCCAGATAATAGTTAACTGAATTAATTGTTCTCTGTTTAATTGCAATGCAATGGAGTGCTTCAAGTGTGAGCTTCAAAGCACTGGCATAGGAAGTAGGGGCTCAGTATGGACACTAATAATAAGACTCCACGAGACAACACAGTCCTGTCAATATAAAAAGGAATAAACAAGCTATTTATGGTGCAGTGGGCTTGCTATGAAAGTACATGGAGAATGAAAGCAAAATAAGAAGCATTTTTAATGCTTGTAGTTGCATGTAATTTTTTTAGAGGGTAAGTTCCACATTTTAGGTTTCTTTTATAACCATGAAACTGACCAATTCATACTTGCTTCTTGTACTCGTAGGGAAAGAAGAAATAGAGGATTATACAGACATTGGCAGGTATCAAAATAGGGTCTAGGTTCTTTAAACTATTTAGCATTCAGTAATTGCTATGTTATTAGACCTTAAAGGAAAACTATCCCCGAAAATGAATACTTGAGCAACAGATCGTTTATATCAAATTAAGTGACATATTAAAGAATCTTACCAAACAGTTATATATATTTAAGTAAATATTGCTCTTTTACATCTCTTGCCTTGAACCACCATTTCGTGATGGTCTATTTGCTGCCTCAGAGATCACCTGACCAGAAATATTTCAGTTCTAAAAGGAAGAAGTGTTGAATCAAAAATACAAAACTCTGCTTGTTAATTGGCTTGTGTGACCTAACTTTATAGTTTGTTTGGTATATTTGTGTGCACCGTTGAATCATACTATCCCAGGAGGCTGTCATTTTTGAAAATGGCAATTTTCTATTTATGATTACCCAATGGCACATGCTGCTAAAAAAAGTATATTATTATGAAAATGGTTTATTCACATGAAGCAGGGTTTTACATATGAGTTGTTTTATGCAATATCTTTTTATAGAGACCTACAATGTTCGGGGGTATAGTTTTCCTTTAAGTGTGCCATGAAGCTCAATACATAGCTTTGATGTTAGCTTTAGCTGGTCATAGTTTGGCTAATATTACACATGATGGCTTTCCTAGCTGTAATTAAACCAAAGTCATCCAGAAAGTGGTGGTGGCCCCTAAGACTCACAGTGAAAAGTTAGCAATTACATTCAAGCATTGTATATACAGTAATTTCTTACGAGAAGGCTTTGCAGCAATAGTCCTTATTCCAGGTCAGTTGGCAAACCTAGAACCACAAAATATGCACATAAGCAATGACCCATACCATTAGTAAGCAAATTTGTTTAGTGATTTACTATGTTCAATCAGTCATTCATGAATGCAAAAATCTGTTGGTTGCCATGAGTTACTAGTACAAATCTGCACAGTGGAAGCAAATGACCCCTTTGTGCAACAGTTTCACGGCACATTTGTATTGGCTGGGGCAATAGATCTTTTTTAATTAGTTCACTAAAATGTGGGATTTTAAAAATGTTTTAGTTTGATGATGAATAAAATAAACAGTATGCTTCTTAGTACTTAATTTATATAACCATGGAATAGATTACATTGATGACTAGTTTTATACAACTCCCTATGAATTAATCATATAAATAAAAGTCAAATAATAAACAGCCACAACTCCATTTTAAGTGATATTACATTCTACTTTTATTACTGGTATTATTAAAGAGGCATTGATATGAAGGACCAAAACATTTAGAAATCTATGGAATAATATGCAAAACTTGGCATATGGAGTACAACACTTACAGAGAGACATGTATGTTTCTAACTTTTCTCTTTGCCATGGAACATGCATCCCTTCACTAAAACACCTGCTAATTATGTTGTGCATTCGTATATGAAGAATAACAAGGAATAGTTGTTCTTTGATATACTTTTCCTTATAATATTAGTAGGCACTCAGCTCAATGTTTCACATGCACATGAATACTCTTCCCATATGTGTGTGTGTGTATATATATCTATATATATATATATATATCTATATATATATCAATATATACAGCCCCTGCTGTGCTTATAATAAAACAAAGGGTAACTGAAAATATATATATTTATGATGTGGGATATTTCCTTGCACCTAGATTCCGGTGAGGTTATTGCAAGTAGCTGAGATCTGAGGCATTGGCTCCCAAGGTGGCCTAGCTGTTTTCTTTTTGGTCTTTACATTGCAGGCTACACCCCACAAGATTAAAACCAACTGGGAGAGGTGGGGGAGGCATTTGGACCCTGTGATACTACTTTTACTGTGAAATGGTAATGTAGAAAAGACCACTCCTCATGATCAGGTAATGCTTCATGTGGTCTATAGCTGAAATGACTCCATCTAAGAAGATCTGATTTATGTTTCAGTTCAAGCAAAGCAATTTTAAATCAAGTGGAATCTACATGAAACTTATATGAATCGGATTTGCACAGGTGTGAGGTAACACAATTTGGACATCATTGTTTGAAGAGATTATAGCCATTGTTCTAACATCAACAATGATTAGTGATTGCAAAGAAGAGGAATGGCTTCCATTTATCAAATCCTTTAAATGAAAAGAACCGTTTCCTATCGGCAGGTAATTGTTTCCCTGCAATCCCTAAACAGCCTTTGATGCACGGAGAACTGCAATTTGCATAGCAGACAATATTATTCCTCTGACACATCAATAAATCTTATTTCATCTGCACTTCAAGAAAGTAGCATTAACTGTAAATACACATTTTAATAGAGAACACATTAATCCTGATCATATGCGTGATGTTGGCACTGCTAAGATTAAAGGCAAGTATATTCAATGCTTTTTAATATACTCTAGGCTTTTTGCAGGTGAGATAAAGTATCTCATAACATGATCTGAAGATCTGCATATAGTAAAAGGAATAGGGTTCATTTATGAATGCAAGTACAGTGTAGATTTTACCCAGAATGTAGTGTTTTCCCCACATTTCCAACATTAATGTCATGGTCAGTTAAAGGGCTTGCTCACCTTCAAAACTTTTTTTCAGTTCAGTTGGTTTCAGATAGTTTGTCAGACTTTTTCCAATTACTTTCTATTTGTTTTTCTCAAAAGGATGTATGTGTGGGGTCTACTGAACCTATTAACCCAGTTCACAGCAGGAATCCTTGAATT
>CM044440.1:77207951-77234007 GCA_024363595.1 Xenopus borealis
TCTATTAGAGATATTCTTAACACATATATTTTATTACTTATATTAACACACATATTTTATTGTGGGCCCATGTGTAGGGCATTAGAGGAGCTTTTATGTCTTTATTAAGCTCCCTTGGACATTTGTGATAAAAAGTGGCCACTTCAAGAATTTGCACCAACCTCTCTAACAAAGACACGTATACAACATTTATGCAGCTCTCCTATTCAAATTGATCTAACCGTAAGATTATTAGTGAATCTTCACCATGAAATGCTCACACTGAAGAATTATCGATAGCGAATAGTCACCAGCATTCGGCACCCAGGAGACGTCCTCACTTTTTAGTGAATTAACGTAGCGGTAATAAATTTGCACCTGGCAAAGTGGTGCGATGTGTGCAAAGTGGTCTCTGGTGACAATTCGCTCTTTAATGAATCTGCCCCTCTGTGTACTGTATATTGTGAGTGGGTCCATAAGCTCAGAAAGTGACAGCAGCACAGAGCATGTACAGTGAATCAGCAGAAAAGAAGAAGGGGGAGCTACTAGGCTATATTTGAAGGCTTAGCTCTTCCCTGTTAAATGGTTGTGGTTGCCTTGGGTACAGAAGTCCAACAACATTTCTAGCTACTTCTTTAGCTAAGCTTTAGTTTTCCTTTAACTGTAGATTAAACACCCACAGAAGAGGAGATTTGTTGCAGGCAATTAATTACCTGGTGTGCCATTAGCCTCCGCCAGCGCTACAGCAAAATGAGGTATATGATCATCTCCATACCACCATGCTGTTATAGAGACTTTGGATATCTAACCCTTTTGTACAATATTCTGGTACATTTTCTAAACGTACACTGGAAGGTCAGTTAGTTACTCACCCATAACATATTATACACTGACAACAGCAATAAGAATTTGTGACATAAAATACAATGATAATTAGATAAACCTGGCTCTTGGAATAAAAGATCTCCTAAAGTGTTTCATTGAATGAACTGTGACATTTTTATAACGATATACATATTATTTACTGCAAGTAGACTGTTTTGTGTTCTATTTTTATTCTATTTATTGCTTGTACTGATGGCTAAACTATCAAAAAATCATAAAATGTATGCTATTACATGTTTCCCTTTTTTGGACACTGCAGAGCAAAATGGTTGTCAGATGGATATATTCATTCATTAATGAGCAACAAAGAAATTTTTAATCAGTACTTTTTGGTTTGTGGGAATATCATCCATGCATCATATGTTGGTAGGGGTTGGCAGATCTTTTTCAATGTCTGCTCTGATGTTTGAGCTGGGATTCCTATCTATGAAGAGCTGCCATCCCTTCCTCAGGTACTATATCTTGGTTTTTCTATTAAACATTGCCCCAATTGTATTTTGGGGCAATTTCTCTATATTCATTTGCTGTCCAATTGCATCTCCCTGTTTGCATTTAGAAGTTACCCCCTTGAAATGAAATGAAAACATGTACAGAAATGATTCATTGCATTAAGGATTTTTAATTTGTATTCTCCATTTTGTGTAATGGGTCAAAAAGTAGAGGGTTCTGTGCTGTAAATAAATGTTCATTATAGGTAACGATATTACTTTTTGCATACTTGGTGCTCCTAACTAATTCAGGTTGCGACTCATTCAGTCAGTCCTGTAACAGTGTGGGGCATGCCCTGGATCTTGCCGTTTCCCACAACTTGCTGTTATCCTGTGCTCAATCTTTTGTGGATAGGGATTTCTTCTCTAATTACTCATGTACTAATGTACAAGTAAATCTGAGGACATTATAGATCTCTTGTACCATAGAAAAGATCAAGGAACCAGAAGCCACCCCTTTAGATTTGAGAAACAGAACTTTTATTTTAAGCAGGTAGGTGGCTCTTCACAGTGAGGACAGTGAGGCTGTGGAATGTCCTGCTGGGTGATGTTGTGATGTGGCTTGGATGATTTATTGAACACATATAATAGCCAAAGACTATGAAGATTTTCATTCATCCAGGTCATGATATACAGTATCTGATATAAGTAATTCTAAAACAACAGAACTTGATGAAATGAGTAATCATTGAAGATGTTTCACTACTCATCCGAGCAGCTTCTTCCTTTTTTATGTGATTATTATTGATGGCAGATTCTGTGGATGTGATTAGTTCAGCAACAGGAATGTGTTGTGGTGTCACTGCATATTTTAACCCCTTGGCTAGCATGTCCTTTTCCGGCTGAGTTAGTACCCTATCTGGTTCCCTATCTGATCTGGTTCTTAACAAACGTGTATTTGGTGTTCTTTGGTGTCTCATATTTCAGCCTCCAGGTTAGTTCTTCTCATATCAAGACAAGGTGGATAACCCATCCCTGAATAGAGGCAGGGGCCTTCAACATCACCTGTCTGCTACATACAATACTGTTCTCACATCTGTACAGTGACAGTTTCAGAACACTTCACACATCACACATTCATGCAACTCTCACAAGTAACACCTGTGTCTAGGAGTTGAATGACACATTGGAAATCCTATCACAGTAACTACACAGAATCAACACCTATGTAAATTCAGATGTCATCTCTTTGAAGAGTTACAATGTGTCATTGTAATTGGATTAGTAGAAGAGTTTATATGCCAAGAACGTCCCACACCAGTTGAACTGAAGAAACTACTCGGATGAGTAGTGAAACTTCTTCAAGGATTACTCAGCAAGTCCAGTTGTTTTAGAATTACTTATCTTAGATATAACAGCCAAAGCTTTTGTGATTTTAATGTGTTTACTCACCTTTAAGTTAACTCTTAGTATGATGTAGAAAGTAATATTATGAGACAATTTGTGTTTATTTTTTATTATTTGTAGGGATGCAACAAATCCATGGATTCTGTTCAGGATTCAGACAGGATTCAGCCTTTTGAGCAGGGTTCAGATTTGGGTGAATCCTTGTGTCTGGCTGAACTGAACCCAAATCCTAATTTGCATATATAAATTAAGGGTGGGAGATAAATCTCAAAACAAGGAGGTGAAAAAAATGTTCAAACGTTTTCCTCTCCCATCCCTAATTTGCATATGTCAATGAGGATTTGGTTTGGGATTCAGACCAATCTTTCACAAAGGATTCTGGGATTCAGCCAAATCCCAAATGGATTCGGTACATCCATAATTATTTGTGCTTTTTTAATTACTTCACTTTTTTGTTCAGCAATTCCTCAACAGCTATTTGGTTGCTAGATTTCAAATAACTTTAGCAACCAGGCAGTGGTTTAATGTCGGATTAAATGTCAATAATAAATATAAGAAACAAAAAGTAACATTAACAATTAAATTGTAGCTTCACAGATGTTTTGGTTGCCTGGGGCCAGTTTGAAAGCTAGAAAGAGGCAAAAGAAGCAAACAATTCAGAAACTATAGAAAATAAAAAATCAAGACCAATTAAAAAGTTGTTTTGAACCAGCCATTCTATAACATAGAATATGGTAATGTTAAACAACACCTTTAAGATGGACAGTTAATATAACTATTGGTATAAATAGTTTATAAATGTTTTTAGATAAGTTTTTATAAGTATGTGTATATACTGTACATGTACTGGGGTTCATTTGTAGGGAATTAACTTGCTTTTTAAACCCAACGATGTGCATCATGTTGTTCTGGTTGAACTACGTATATTTGTTCTGGGCAGTGTTGTTCTTGCTGTGGAACTGAACTAAGCTGTGGTCCCTTCATTGTTAGGTAGCTTATTGTCTGGAAGAGCTACCCAGGGCCAGAAATATGGGATAGGGGTAGGCAGGGTAGACACGTGCCTAGGGCACAAAGCTGGGGGGTGCCAGGCACATACCTGCTCTGTTGTTTTGTATCACAATAGCCTTTGATATTATGTCTGTCCAAGAAAACATCCAAGCCCCTCTTAAAAGCATTAACAGAATCAGCCATCACAACATCACCCGGCAGTGCATTCCACAACCTCACTGTCCTCACTGTGAAGAACCACCTACGCTGCTTCAAATGAAAATCCTTTTCTTCTAGTCTGAAGGGGTGGCCTCTGGTGCGGTGATCCTCTTTATGGGTAAAAAGGTCCCCTGATATTTGTCTATAATGAACTCTAATGTAGTTGTAAAGTGTAATCATGTCCCCTCACTAACACCTTTTTTCCAGAGAAAACAACCCCAACCTGGACAGTCTACCCTCATAATTTAAGTCTTCCATCCCTCTAAGCAGCTTAGTTCCATGTCTCTGTACAGCTCATTTATATCCATCTTAAGGACTGGGGTTCAAAACTGCACTGCATACTCCAGATGAGGCCTTACTAGGGATCTATAAAGAGGCATAATTATGTTTTCATCCCTTGAGTTTATGCCCTTTTTTATTCAAGACATAAATGTATTTGCTTTAGAAGCTACAGAATGAAACTGCCCAGAATTGGACAACTTGGTATCTATAAAAACCCTAAGTTCCTTCTCACTTAAGGAAACTCCCAACACACTGCCATTTAGTGTATAACTTGCATTTATTTAATTTTTGCCAAAGTGCATAACCTTGCATTTATCAACATTGAACCTCATTTTCCAGTTTGCTGCCCAGTTTCCCAACTTAGACAAATCACTCTGCAAAGTGGCAGCATCCTGCATGAAACATATAGTTCTGCACAATTTAGTATCATCTGCAAAAGTAAAAACAGTACTTTCAATGCCCACCTCCAGGTCATTAATAAACAAGTTTTAAAGTACTCATCATTCGATAGTCGAATGCTTATCGAATTTCGACGCCATTCAAGGGATTTTATGTGAATTTTAGTAAATTGCCCCTTAAGGAATGGATATTGAAATTTAGGAAAGATCCCTAATCTGGAAAACCCCAGAGTCTGGATAACAGGTCCCAAACCTGTTCAAAGAAGGAACACTGGCTAAGTATTTACAGGAGGTCTGGATGGTCCAGGATTGCCAAGGGGCCCAGGTATTCCTCTTCTTTTCAGTGAGGGAAAATAAGATAGAAACACTGCATTGTAGCACTGATCACTTAGAATGAGCCAGAAATGAATCAATTTATTAAGGAAACAAGATTGATTGCACAGCTTATTTAGAACGAGATAAAACTTTCTAGCTGTGGCATTAAAGCTTGTAAATGCGATTGCAACATCAATCAGTTCTAATAGCTCCTGGACAGTTCTTGATAACTGTTCTAAACAATGCATATGTATCATGCAAGATTTTTACTGACATATTGTTTTTATCCTGATTTTTCTTAATTATGTAGTTTCAAAATAATTCTTAGAGAATAAATGTCAGATCAAAATTGCCTAGGGTAAGTATCACTATGTACAGGTGTAAAGACTTGTGTTTAAGAAAAGCCTGTCTGATCCAACATATATTTTAGCCTTAATGTCCACAGTCTAATCTGTTTATTGAAATGATAGAAGTGCTTATCCGATATTGACGGCTGCAGTTTTTGCACATCTAACTAATATTTTCAAAACTCTTGTGGTGTTATTTATCAAACTCTGAAACGTTCTCAGAAATTTCTGAAAACTACCAAATCCACATCCATTTATCAATATATTTGGAAAAACTCAATCAAATCCCAAAAAATCCGAATAACGTCTTTTTTAAAATTTTGTCCCAACAATACAGTATTTAGTTCATAATTCCAGAGGAATCATATCCTCTGAAACACCTATGCAAGAATAATATGTACAAAAGTTACACCTATTTGCAAATATTTTTCATGTACTTATTTTCATTATTGGCATCAAACAGGCTGAACTTGTCAGGAAACAGACATGTCCTTTATTTAGGCCAAATTAACAGACCCAAGAGAAAAGTACCTTGCAACAATCTATTCATGTTTGGCATTTTGGCACATGCAACCTCCCAGTATTTTTGCATGAGGATGTATCCTTCATTAGAAGGCGAGAATTAAACAATTGAGCAATTAATTATTCTGTATGTAGAAATTACAAAACAATACAATAAAAGTGGCTAAAAGCACATTAAGAAATCAAAAAGCCAGTTGTGCCCTTATCTAGAATTATTGGCAGAATATGTTGATAAGAAACCAAAGAAATCAAAACCATTTAATTAAAATGAAAACACCTACTCAGCCTCCTTTAAGATCACAACATGTGTGCAAAGAGCTATGGATATAATTTCCAAATGACATATAACTTAAAACAACACATAATTTTTTTACGTTAGGTAGTAATTTAAGCTTGGCCTCAAATAATTCCTCAGGCTGACTCTTGAACTCTCACTTGTAACTCTCACTATCAATTGTAAGTATATTTCATAATGAAATTATGAAATATTTACAAGTGGCTTCTCTCTGTCAGTTTTAGTTGATTAACAAGACATTTTGCTTTACCTGTAGTCGATACAATTAGCAAAATGGACAGAATAAATAAGTCACAACAACGGGCCCAGGCTGTCTAATTTCAAATATATTTTATTACAACAATTATTTTGAGGCCACCCATATAAGGAATCTGAACTGGATATGATCATGGCTATACAAAAAGATAGGTCAGATGCATCATTTTCCCATGGCCCATTATAATTAAACTGTACGAAACTTTGCCACAGCAAAGCATACTTGTCAAACATTGCACCATAGGTATCATCCTTTTGAAGGAATTTTAAATTAAAATTCTTAGAATATACCAATTTTCTCCTGTTTTGCATAAGAATAGCCAATCATTTGCAGCATATGCAGTGCCATCTCCTTGTAAATTTCATCTGTAGCCAACTCAATTGTGTATGGCCAGATAACATTAATAATATTTTCCTCCTAACTGGTAGCTGATCCTCCATATTACAAGTACAGATCATTTAGTTACTGGATTTTGATTTTTACTCTTTATGAAAGTTTGATCTTGGCTGTTCAGAACAGTTTGTGGGACTCTGTACTGACCGCTCACTGCCAACTGTATGAAAAACATTCTAAATGGACATTTCTAAACTTCATATATGCTATTTAAGTTGCAAAACTTTCACACTCCTCAACTTTTCTTCCTTGGCATTGTATTAAATAATTCGGTATGCTACAGTGAAAAGTCTGACTGCTGAAGCATCACGTGCTGTAGAAATGGGATGATATTTTATTACGCCTAACTGAATTAGGCACTTCATCATTTTAAGATAGAAACGCATTAACTTAATACATGATTTAAATTTGAGCTGAATGTGGCACCCAGGAGACTCCATATCCCTTTGGAGAGTGAACTGCTTACCTATTTATGTTATGTGACAGAACGTATAAAATGATTTACTAGATAATAAAAATAAAGCCTCTGTGAGAAGAGTCTGTTTTAACCACATTAATTCGAAAAGTCCTTAATGGGCAGAATAAAGGGGTAGCTATAGGGAGCCACAGAAGAAGGCACCAGAAATCACATTGGATTTTAATTTAAAGAACAATTCAAGGTCACCCTGGATCATGGATTTCGGATTAAACCATGTTAGCAAACAACACAAATGGCAATTAGATTTCCATTATATATATATATTGACACGAAGCGCGTCGAAAAAGAACCGAAGCGCGTCGGAAACTACGTGACGCGCCGCGTTTGACGCGACGTGCGGCAAAAACGACGCGCGACTCGTTTCGCTAATTTTTAGCCAATTCGAGAATTTCTCTGGAAATTCGCTAATTTTTCGGCGAAGCGAAACGCGGGAGTTTCGCCCATCACTACTAAGCACCTCTTGGACATTCTCAATGGAGGGCTGTGGAATGAAGGCAGTGCTACATATACAGTTAGGCGGAGTTCCAGGAGTCACAACACAAGCTAGATTGGTGAAAAAGATAAAAACATAGGGTGCTTTCTGACTTTGTTGCGTGTTTGTTAAATGAGTCTGTAGGTGGAAGTACAGTACATTTTCATTTATAGACATTTATGGAAATGTATTGAGTGCACACACGCACACAGTCTTTATGAGCAGCACACAAAGAGGGCACAATTCTCTATACTTGGGGAATGCCGCTGATGTGCATGTAAAAAAATATCCCGCAGGAAAATGAAGGAAAACACTAAATGGACACAGAGGAGATTTTTTTTTGACTGTGTTGTCAGCACCATTATTTATGCTCTGTAGAGGAACTTATAAAACCCTCCTGGCACCCAGCAAAAAATAAAACTGAACCAAGGAGACAGATAATAGTGTTTGATATTGTGTATGTTTTGTGGTGGAACTGGGCAAATAATTGCAGGCTATTTTTTAACAATTGCATCATGATTATAATGGAAGTAAAATAATGCTTGCTTCCCAAGTGAAAGTGTAGAAAAATGAAAAAAATTACCTTGACTCAGTGGGAAATATGCTATTACAAGCAAAATAACCATGTTTTCCCTCCAAAAATGCAGGCTTTTTTCTTAATATTCTACCAACATCGATGGCACAATGGGGCAATTCCCTTGCTGCAATTGTGCTGTGTCTAATACCGTTGCATCTGATTCATAAAAATAAATGCAAATACATGTATTTTATTGCAATTATTTGGATGCAGTTGCTCAAAATATTTTCTAGGTTTATGGATAAATTTCCAGCATATGGCTGCAAGTGACATCTGTACCCCCAATTCCTTAAGCCCAACTGTGCAGCAGCAACTAATGCAGTGGGCTCAGGAAACCGTAGAACTACCACCACCTCTTAACCAGGCAGTAGTTCTGAAGTTCCCTGAACACCAAGGGGTCATTTTGCTGCATTCATTGTTCTACTTGCAGCTAACTTTAAAATGTTAATCACAGATTGGTTGCTATAACTGATTCCCCATGGGCAAATTTGCCCAGTGTTGATAAAATGGGGGACCCGAAACCCATGCCAATGCATAATTAGACAGAGAGGACAAAGGGGGAATGTGGGAAGAGCAGTGGGATCAAAGAAGGGAAGAATGGAAAATGATAGTAATTGCCTGCTCCGCCTCTATTCCATGGCAAAAATGGGGAGGGGGTGGCAATACATGATTGGTAGCTGAGATTTTTAAATACATTTATTGCAGGTATGAATGATTTAATAAAAAAAATTATTTGGGTTTTATGTTTAATAAAACAGGGACTTTTATTATACAGGTTTTTATGTCAGATGAAAAAATGTACATGAACAGTCATTAACCCTAGAGCACATGGGTGAACTGTACATATGGTGTATGATGTGCATATGGTATGTACATAGCTCTCAATTAGAGTTGCCACCTGGCCAGTTAAATGATTATTAATGCCAATGTTATTTATAGGGCAGAAATATAAAAATATAGGAAGGCCAGAAAACCTACTCCCAATGCCCTTTGCATCATCATCTGCTTAAAAGAAAAGTAAGCCTTTTTTTAAGCTTACTTGACATAGCCCCCCCCCCCGAACAACATAACGTTCTCCTTCCATTTAGTCTTATTTTGACTTATAATGGTAATAATAGATTATTGAACAGTTTGTGGATTCTTTTTCTAAATGTGAGAAGGGTATAAAATATATGTAGGGACCCTGAGGCTTTAATTGTACCTGTATGCAGGCAGCCTACTTTAGTATGGACACCTAAGGTGGTCCTAGGATTGTCACATTTTTGGTGAATCAAAGGGGGCGAGGGATGTAGAGGGGTGGATCTGGGGACATTCGGGCATCCAGTAATGTCAGGTCCGGTTACATTGGGGGTTGAAGGCCTAGGCCTCTTTAGTTTGGACACCTAAATTAGTCCTAGGGTTGCTACCATTTTAGTGGATCAGGGGGTGGGTGACATCAAGGGTCAGATCTGGTGACTAGTGATGGGCGAAACGGGCGCGTTTCGCTTCTCTGGAAATTCGCGAATTGTCAAAAAATTCGCGAAACGAGTCGCGCGTCGTGTCAATCGCGTCGTTTCCGACGCGCGTCGCGTCGTTTCCGATGCGTCGCGTCAAAAACAACGCGCGACTCGTTTTTGGTGGCGAATTTTTTCTTTCGTTTCGTGAATTCATTCGCCAGCGGCGAATCGCGGGAATTCGCCGCGAATTCGCCGCGAATTCGACCCTGGCGAATAAATTCGCCCATCACTACTGGTGACTTCAGGGTGGATCCACTGAAGTTGGGTCCAGTGACATTGGGGATAGGATCAACAGCAAGAAGCATATTACCTCCAAGGAGGAAATTAATAAAGAAGTTAGCTGTTGTTATGCTGCCCGCCGGGCATATAGCTCTTTAGTATACTATTGATAGCCCACAGTTCATTGGTTGCAGCATGTATATCTTGCTAACCAATACCTCACTACCACTAATTTCATGTTAGTCATGTGACCATAAGGCAGCCGTTACTTCCCTTCACAGTGGCAACCATTTCTACCTTGTTCAGCCGAGGGTGTGAAGGTATTTTGTTTTTACCTCAAGGAGTCATCTTTTAGATTACAATTTCTTGGATCACTTCTACAATAAACGTCAAGGAATTAAAGCTCATCTAGAGGCTGTGTTCTTGTGAGTAAGCTACTGCTAAATGTAGGTTCAATCCCATTTCCACCACGACTTACTAGAGGCAGAATAGTTGTCCTTTTAACAAATATATCGGTTGACAAATATTCACTAGTGAACTATCTGATTGGTACCCACCAGAAGGAATAAAGGTTATGGTACAGAGACTGGGAGTAGTTCCCACACTACTGATTTACAATTGACACACTGAAAGCAGCTTAACGTTTACTATGTTTCTACAGCTCATCCAAGGGTAGGCTACATATAAAAACAAGCTTATGATGCCCCTTTCTTCCCTATTTTTGGGCTCATTATTGTCAGGTACAAATATTTGAGTCAGTTCGAGGAGTACGAAAATTTGCATCAGTCAATAAATGGCACACATTCAGGTGTAGTTCCAAATGAATAGCATGCTAGTAAGAATGTATGTGTAACTGCACTTACAAGGTGATTGAAATCCCCACTTGTTTCAGTTCCGTTTACTCTCAACAGTGGCCCCCAAAACAGGTAAGCAAGGTGCATAATGGGGACCAAACATGGCTTGTTAAGTCAGTCTTTTATATTTTACATATTTCTCTCAATTAGAAAAAAAAAGAACTCACAAAAATGTTGTTTTAAATAAAATATTTGTAGTATTTTAAAGGAAATGCCAACATATAAATGTTTATGGTTCTTAGATATAGATCCATTTTAAGATATGTTATACTTTAAGATATAAGAACTCTTTCCGTAAAAAGCTATTATCCTCACACTGAGCATGAAATGTAACTACCTGCAGTTAGACCATTCAGTCCTTGTTACATGCAAACTGCTCACCTCCAGCACCAGAAAAATCAGTTCTTTGACAAGACAGGGCCAAATCTAAAATAAATTACATATGTTCCCAGGTGCCCCTAGCCTTATCAGTTGCTTGTGCATGCCATTAAACTGAAAAGCACACTGCAATGTTATCCACTATGCCACCCTGGGACCTTGCTTTGCTGCTTTATCAGTTATCTGCTGATGTTCCTTACAGAGAAGTGATGCTGTAAAAAGCTGCAGATAAACTCGCTCACGGATCTCTTCACTGAGCAGAATGACCATAATCTGTTGAGTGTATCAGGAAGGATTTTTGTGAGCGTTAAAATAGATGTGTCAGGAGAAAATACTTTTGGCTTTAAAAAAATAGTTAACTCTTTAAACAGGGCTCAATGAGTCTGTTGGAATAAAAAAAAAATCAGCGCGTCTTCCTCCAACTGTGCAAAATCAGTTTCAGTCTGTAAATTCATTTGCAGGTTTTGAAATCAAAATTATTATTAATATTAATCCAAACTGTAACATCTTAATTCAGGCAGGGCTATGGATTTATGGTCCCTCTTCCAAAAGTAGCAGGTTTTCTGCTTCACATAAATAACAGCTAGAGAGTGGCAAAGATACTGTATTATTTTACTGTAAGTTTTTATCCATTAAACAATTATAACATTTGCCAATGAAAATTATTATTCTCTTAAACATCTTATCGTGTGATGATCATGTAATTGTTGCAGAAGCAGAATATTTTTACGAGCAGAATCCGTATTCAATAGAATTTACATAATTTAATTGCACATTAATACTGTAAAACTGCGTGTCTGCTTGTTCTGAACATTTACTATATATATATATATATATATTATATACTGTATATTACTGATGCCACACAAATGTTATAAACTACAGTATCTAGAAAAAGTTCTTTAAAAACTCTCTAAGGCTAGAGCCACACGGGAAGATTTCAGGGACATTAGTCGCCTGGCGACTAATCGCCGCGTCTAATCTCCCTGAATGGCTTGCTGGTATCTCGCACCTGCTAGTCGCCTGTGCCTATTCACACGTGGCGATACGTTTTTCAAAGTCGCTCGAAATTCTGACTTTGAAAAACGCTCCGCTGCGTGTGAATAGGCACAGACGACTTTAGCGCTAGCGGGTGCGGGAGATTAGTCACCTCAAAGAAGCGGCAATTAGTCACCTGGCGACTAATCTCCCTGAATCTTACTGTGTGGACTAGCCCTATCAGACTAATTACCACAGAAAAACATTTCTATAGGCCATAGTTGTATATAGAATACATGATGAAAATAAGAAACGAGAAAAAATTATTTTTTGATGCAAAATGTAAAGAAATATAGAAGGGTTAAAATTAAAAATGTAAAAATAATGTATTGTACTGTACCTCACTGGTAAAACAGATCGGTTTTCCAATTGCAATTGATGAGTAAAAGACACTGGTTAAATAATGGATAACAAACTCTGTAGAACACCATTATATTATAGAGAGCATATCTGTTATGTGATCTGAGCTTTTCCAATGGTGGCCCCCATGGCCACACAGCAGCTTATTTATAAAAACAAAAGTAGTGTCTCTGAAGAAAACACACAGCTTTTACCAGTGCAGGGCAAAAGTTCATTATGTTTTAATTACTTTAAAGCACTTTAATTCTTTGGTGTTACTAATCCTTCAACAAAACTGGAACTCAGAAAAATAAACACAGTTTCTAAATTAGCTTTTGGCAGAGAGCCCAGAACAGCCACCAGGTGCAACTAAGATACTTTGTAACAATTTTGACATAAGCAAATCTCTCTTCGGAAAACTTACAGCTTAAAGGGCAATTCAACTTAATTAGCAAAACTGTAATAACAAAAAAAAATCGCAGAAATATGTTCAAACTTTCATAACCTGCCAAATTTTGTAAAACGAACATGTAATAAGGGGGTGTGGTCACAAAAATAGGCGTTGTAAAAAATTTGCTTCACTACGAGTGCAAATTTTTTATCCCTCTTTTTCTTTCCAAAATGTTTGATATTTCTGTATAGTATGATGAATGGGTTTTATGAATAGTCTCGTAGATAATAGTCCAACTACTACATAATAGTTTTAGCCACAGATGTGGGACTGATCATGAGTAGCCACTCCTGAGTACTGTGTGCAAACACTCTATTAAAAATGCTGTTTTTCTAATTATATTATTGTATGATATGCACTTGGTTTGCCACTGCTGAAGGAGCTGCACAGTTCAGATTTGGCAGTATTATATATCCAAAGTCCATACTCATCAATTTTACTAAATAGACTTTAGGGGTCATTTACGACCACAATAGCCATGTTTTTTAACCACCAGTTTTCACCTGGACAGCCCGAATTTTTGAAGGTCTGTCCGGGTCAAAACTGACTGCCAAGTTTTTCCAACCGGAAAAAAAATGGCCAGGATTCCCTATGACTGACATGGTGATTAGGCAATTGCCAGGGCATTGCCCTGCCCCCAGGCCCGGATTTGTGGAAAAGCCACATAGGCCTGGGCCTAGGGAGACAGCAGTGGTGTAACTACTCCCTGGTGGGCCCCAATACAGGATGGGCACCTGGGCCCCCCTGTCGGGCCGTTACCTCTATAAATCCCATGCTAGAGTGTTGATGGCATGTGTGCTGTAAATCTTCCCCTAGATAACCGCCTACCATAACCATTTTCATGGCTCCGATGTGCCCCAAGGGAGGGGGGCCCTGGTGCAGTTGCACCCCCTGCACCCCTGGTAGTTACGCCACTGGGTGACAGGATTTTAGGGGGCGGCATGCTGTCCAGCCACACCCACATTGGTTCAGAAACACTGGGGATAAACAGGAGATACAATCGTTTTTATATTTCCCATCCAATCCCCATTGCTCAAGTCCTGATGATGAAAATTTGCGAATAAAGGGCAAGTATGGGGGCGACTAATGGCAATGGGCATAGGGGCGCCCGGTAGGTAAATCCGACCCTGCCTGCCGCTGACATCATGGCTTCAATCTCATTGCAGCAAGACATGCCCCCATTGCATTACAGCTTGCCCCCTGCCTTGACTTACACAAATCAAAATGTGGCAACCCTGATACAATTGCATCAATGCACAATTACATTTGTGCTTTGACGCAATTCAGATCCAATTGTTCTTTTCTAATTCTGAGTGTTTTCAATTCTACTGTGACGTGTGTGTGTGTATGAAATGAGTGTGACGTGTGCAGTTGTGCTCTCTGCACTAGAGTTGTTCCCCCTCAACCCACTCTGATGTGAAAGGGGTAAGCACTGGGTAGGTAAGGGGGGTGGTATCATTGGATCCCTTTTGTTATAAATGAATGTAAAGCACTATACAGCAGCTATATTAACAAAATATGATCCCCCAAAATTGTCCTTGCATAAAGCACCCCTTTTGTTTGTACACAGTACTCAGGAGTGGCTGCTCATAAGACCTACACATCATACTATAAGGAATGTACACATGATCAGTCACACATCTGTGGCTAAACCTATTATGTAGTAGTTGAATTACAGATAACTATGAGATTACTCATAAGACCCACCCATCAAACTATCCAGAATATGTACACACATGATCACTTCCACATCTGTGGCTAATAGGGATGGGCGAATTTGACTTGTTTCGTCAAAAATTTGCCATCAGTGAAATTTTGCTGATGCCCATTAAAGTCTATGGGCATCGAAATATTTTTGCCATGTGGCAAATTTATTTTGACGCACAATGCCATTCAACTCTATGGGCATAATTTCCGTGGCGAAACAAGGCAAAAATATTCACCCATCCCTAGTGGCTATACCTATTATGTAGACTCTGAGAGTTTGTCAGACATCATTGAAGGGATATTAAGCCTATTATAATGATGTTAGTGTTAGGCTGCCAGATAGTGGGTATGTTTACCAACATTGGAGATAAATATCTGGAGAGATTTCTGGAGATGTTGCCCATAGTAACCAATACGTTTTTTACCTTATAAGTGGCTGTTTAAATCTAATTGCTGATTGGTTGCCATGGGCAACATCTCCAGAAATCTCTCCAGATCTTTGGGGCAAATTCACTAAAGTGCGAAGTGGCTAACGCTAGCGCTAATTTGCCAGCGTGACGTCATTTTGCAACTTCGCTAATTTGCCAACACTGACTCTGAATTTTCACTAGTGAAGATGTCCATTTTACTGAACGTTAACTCTTGCTCTAGACTTTACTTCACCAGGGTCAGGCCTGGCAAAGTTCAATACAATAGATAAGAGATTGGAAAAAAAAGTTGAAGTTTTTTCTAAATCCCAAAAAAACGCTGGTGTGTTTCACTTTTTTAAGGGTGATAGGCTGAAAAAGATCAAATTTTCTTTAGGGTAACCTCCTTCCCCCCTACATTTCCTAACATATGGAAACTCAACTATACAGGGTGCACATATGTAGGGCAATAGAACACCTTTATTTGAGTTATTAAAGGTTTCCTGGGCTTGGATAGTGTAATGTAGTGGCTGCATCATATACGTCTATTATACATTAACTTTGCACTTTATCGTTAATTTGCCTGACGAAGTAACTGTAGGGCAACTTCGCTACCGTTCTCCTCCCTGAGCGCAACTTTGCATTTTAGTGAATTTGCGTAGCGCGGGGGAAAATACGTCTGGTGAAGTGAGGCGAACGCTAGCGAAGCCAGCGCAACTACACAGGTTGGTGAATTTGCCCCTTTATCTGTATCTCCAATGTTAGTAAACATGCCCCAAACTGGCTAGTAGTGATGGGCGAAACGGCCGCGTTTCGCTTCGCCGAAAAATTCGCTAATTTCCAGAGAAATTCGCGAATTGGCGAAAAATTTGCAAAACGAGTCGCGCGTCGTTTTTGACGCGCGTCGCGTCGTTTGGCTTGTATAAGGGGGGTACTATTGAGATAGAAATGGTGTATTACTAAGAAATAACCAGGATACTACTGAGATACAACTGGCATACTACTGAGTTACAACAGGGGTACTACTGAGATACAACTGGGGCACTACTGAGTTACACTTTGTGGCTAATGAGATACAATTGGGGTACTACTGATTTACAGAAGAGTCTAATGAGATACAACAGGGGACTACTGATTTAAAGCAGGGGCTAATGAGATACAACAGGTGTACTACTGAGCTACAGCAGGGGCTAATGATATACACCTGGGTTACTTCTAAGATATAACTGGGTAACTATTGAGATAAAACTGATGTACTACTGAGTTACAACAGGAGAACTACTGAGATATAACTGGGGTACTACTAAGTAACAGCAGGGGCTAATGAGATACAACTGGGGTACTACTGATTTGCAGCAGGGGCTAAGGAGAAATGACTAGGGTACAACAGTGGTGAGACAGGTGGAGAGAGGCCAATGATGTGAGAGCAGTGGAGAGAGGCCAGTTTTGAGTGGCCAGTGGAGAAAGGCCAGAGGAGAGAAACCAGTTGAGAGAGGACAGTGAGGACAGTGGATAGAGGCCACTGGAGATAGACCAGCAGAGAGAGGCTAGCAGAGAGAGATCAATGAAGAGAGACCAGCAGAGAGACCAGTGGAGTGTGACCAGTGGACAGAGGCCAGGGGAAAGATGCCAGTGGAGAGAGATCAGCAAAATGAGGACAGTGGAGAGTGACCAGTGTTGAGAGGCCGGTGTAGAGAGGCCGGTGTAGAGAGGCCGGTGGAGAGAGACCAGCAGAGAGAGGCCAGCAGAGAAAGATCAACGGAGAGAGACCAGCAGAGAGACTAGTGGAGTGTGACCAGTAGACAGAGGCCAGTGAAGAGAGACCAGCAGAAAGAGGACAGTGGAGTGAGGCCTCTGAAGAGAGTCCAGTGGAGGGAGACCAATGGAGAGAGACAAGCAGAGAGAGGAAAGTGGAAAGAGACCAGCGGAGAGAGTGTCCTGTGGAGAGAGACCAGTGGAGAGAGTCCAGTGAAGAGAGCCCAGCAGAGAGAGACCAGCGGAGAGAGGCCAGTGGAGAGTGACCAGTGGAGAGAGGCCAGTGGAGAGAGTCCAGTGAAGAGAGTAAAGCAGAGAGAGACTAGCTAAGAGAGGCCAGCAGAGAGAAACCAGCAGAGAGAGACCAGTGGAGAGAGAGAACAGTGGTGAAGCACAGGTGGAGTGAGGCCAATGGAGTGAGAGCAGTGTAGAGAGGCCGGTGGACAGAATCATGTGGAGAGAGGCCATTAGATAGAAGCCAGTGGAGAGAGAGCAGCAGAGAGAGCTCACTGGAGAGAGACCAGCAGAGAGACCAGTGGAGTGTGACCAGTGGACAGAGGCCATTGGACAGATGCATGTGGAGAGAGGCCAGCAGAGAGAGAGGTCAATGGAGAGAGACCAGCAAAGAGACCAGTGGAGTGTGACCAGTGGACATAGGCCAATGGAGAGATGCCAGTAAAGAGAGACAATCAGAAAGAGGACAGTGGAGTGATACCTCTGAAGAGAGTCCAGTGGAGAGAGACCAATGGAGAGAGACAAGCAGAGAGAGGAAAGTGGAAAGAGACCAGTGGAGAGAGAACAGTGGTGAGACACAGGTGGAGAGAGGCCAATGATGTGAGAGCAGTGGAGAGAGGCCAGTGTTGAGCGGCCAGTGGAGAAAGGCCGGAGGAGAGAAACCAGTGGAGAGAGGACAGTGAGGACAGTGGATAGAAGCCATTGGAGAGAGACCAGCTGAGTATGACCAGTGGACAGAGACCAGGGGAAAGATGCCAGTGGAGAGAGACCAGCAGAAAGAGGACAGCAGAGTGAGGCCTGTCTAGTGGAGAGAGACCAACAGAGAGAGACCTATGGAGAGAGATAAGCAGAAAGAGGAGAGTGGAAAGAGATCAGTAGAGAGACACTAGCGGAGAGAGTGTCTGGCGGAGAGAGACCAGTGGAGAAGAACAGTGGTGGGACACAGGTGGAGAGCGGCTAGTGGAATGAGAGCAGTGGAAAGAGGCCAGTGGAGAGTGACCAGTTTTGAGGGGCTGGTGGAGAGAAATAAGTGGATAGAGGACAGTGGAGAGATACCAGTGGAGAGAGATAAATGGAGAGAGGCTAGAGGAAACAGGACAATGGAGAGAGACCACTGGAGAGAGACTAGTGGAGATCGACCAGTGAGGACAGTGGAGAGAGGCCATTAGAGATAGACAAGCAGAGAGGCCAGCAGAGAGAGACCAATGGAGAGAGATCAGAAGAGAGACCAGTTGACAGAGGCCAGTGGAGAGATGCCAGTGGAGAGAGACAGGCAGAGAGAGGAGAGTGGAAAGAGACCAGCGGAGAGAGTGTCCAGCAAAGAGAGACTAGTGGAGAGAGGCCAGCAGAGAGATTCAAGCAGAGAGAGACCACTGGAGAGAGAACAGTGGTGAGACATAGGTGGAGAGAGGCCACAGGAGAGTGGACCAGTGGAGAGAGGCCTTTGGAAAGATGCCAGTGGAGACAGACCAGCAGAGAGAGACAAAGAGAGACAAGCAGAGATAGGCCAGCAGAAAGGGTCCAGCAGAGACAGAACAGTGGAGAGAGACCAGCAGACAGTGGAGACACACCAGAGGAGAGAGGGCAGTGGAGAGAGACCAGTTGAGAGATGCCGGAAGAGAAAGCTCAATGGAGTGAGACTAGTGGAGAAAGGCCAGTGGAATGATGCAAATTGAGAGACGTCAGTGGAGAGATGCAAGGAGGAGAAGCAAATGGAAAGATGCCTGTGAAGAGAGGCCAGTGGAGAGAAACCAATGGAGAGAGGTCAGTGTAGAGATGCCAGTGGTGAGAGACCAGTGGAAAGAGGCCAGTGGAGAGAGATGAACAGAGAGAGGCTAGTGGATAGAAACCAGTGGAGAGAGACCAGTGGAGGACGGTGGAGAGAGGACGGTGGAGAGAAACCAATGGAGAGAGGCCAGTGGAGAGAGACCAGTGGAGAGAGCAGTGGAGAGAGACCAATCAAGAGAGGCCAGAGGAGAGACATGTGGAGAGACCAGTGGAGTGTCACCAGTGGACAGAGACTAGTGGAGAGAGTCCAGTGAAGACAGTGGATTGAGGTCATTCGAGATAGACCAGCAGAGAAAGTCCATCAGAGAGAGAGAAATGGAGATAGGCCAGTGGAGAGAGACCAGCAGAGAGAGGACAGTGGAGTGATGCCTGTGGAGAGAGCCCAATGGAAAGAGTCAAGCAGTGAGCGACCAGCAGAGAGAGAAAAGCAGAGAGAGAGAGAGAGGCCAGTGGAAAGAGACCAATGGAGAAGGATCAGTGGAAAGAGGACAGTGGAGAGAGACCAGTGGAGAGAGGACAGTAAAGAGAGACCAGTGGAGAGATGCCATTGGAGAGAGACCAGTGGAGGGAGGCCAGTGGAAATAGGCTGGTGAGGCCAACCTGAGTGTAATGCTTGAAGCAGTGGAAATTTCAAAGTTAAAGGTCACAACAGAAGAGCAGTCAGAAAACTTGATAACCAAGAATGGTTAACATCCTTAAATAGGCCTGGGGGAGTTGGATGCAAATGCAGGAAGATTGTACTTGGGGGGGTGGTTATTTATTAAAAGTCTGAACAAAAACATATTGAAAATCTCCTGGTTTTTTTTTTACTAGATAATTAACATTTTCAGAGGGAAAAAACAAATATTTTGAGATTTGTTATACCCTAAAAATCTAATTCTGAAAATACTCCTGCTCAAACTGGTCTTACAAACGTGTACTACATACAATACAGTTTTTGTACTGTGACTGAAATGTATTTGCACTTTTCTGACATATCATAGAACTTTTACTTGGCTTGTTGTCATCTTCACAGATGCTTTTTTTTTTGTTTCATTTACGTCTGGCTGCTTTGTGGTGCCTTGTGCTTAGTTTAAGTTTTTTTCATGTCTGACAATTTTATGGCACAGGTTTTTGAGGAGCCAACCAGCAAAAATGCTTTACTAGTGATATCTAATCACCCAGAACTTATAGCAAATGTGCAAGTCCTTAAAGCCCTGGGCAATAGTGACTGTAATGTTATATCATTTAATGCCTGGAAGAGGCATTCCACGTGCTGCTGCCACCTGAGGCACCAGCCCTGATTCCGGCCCCTCCTCCCGCTCCACGCTTCTAATTTTTATCGTTGGAGCTATTGCACTCGCTGCACTAGAAAAGCCGAATTTCTCTTAAAAAATGGAAATTCATCTCTTAAAATTACCAGAGACGTCCTTTTGGCGCCCCTGGTAACTGGCCACTCCGTGCCACCTGAGGCAAGATGCTATACTATATTAATAGTGGGTTGAGGGTGCTTCCTTAAAAAACGGTACCAGTAACAGAAAAGGCAAATGTGCTAAATCAATTCTTTTCTTCAGTGTATAAAATAGAGGAGTCTGAATTCCCCACTTCATAGCTGCACTTATGGCTAAGCTCAATCTAGTCAGTGACTGACTGATATGATTCATAAAGTTTCAATAAAAATTAATGTAAACAAGGCTCTAGGGTCCGATGGCATCCACCCCCGGGTTCTAAGAACCTAGTTCAGTTTTAGACTGGCCCCTATTTCTGATTTTCTCAGATACACTTTTATCTGGTATGGTACATATGGACTGGAGGAAATCTGATGTCATTCCAATATTTAAAAAGGGATTATGATCTCAGCCTGGCAGTTATAGGCTAGTAAGTTTAACATTTGTAGTGGGCAAATTATTTGAAGGCTTGCTAATGGATCACATTAAAATTTTTGTCCTGGTGAATGGCATCATGAGCAGCAATCAGCATGGCTTTATGAAGGATAGGACATGTCAGACAAATTTGATTGCCTTTTATGATGAGGTAAGTAAGATGCTAGACAGTGGGGGTGGCAGTGGATGTGATCTATTTGGATTTTGCCAAAGCAAACTGGCTACAGGATCGGGTACAGAGGGTGGTTGTTAATGGTACTGTGAGAACTTACCCTTGTGGTCTAGTGGGCCGGTGGGGATCCCTGCCGCACCTCCATGCGCTGGTTTCATAAGATGCGCGCAACGTGCACTTCCATTTTTTTTAAGGCTCATTGAATCTGGCATGAGGACGTCAGCGCACAATGGCGTGAAATTCAAATAGTATTTAAGGGACTTTGTAATTGTGATCTTTGCCTGTTTTTTGGTTAATCTTCTTGAGTTCCTGAGTACTATTTCTGATATTCGGATTCCTGTTTTGACCCCTGTCTGTCTGACTCGCCTGACTTCTGTGATCCTGACCGTGGCCTGTTATTCGACTATTCTGAAATCCGTAATCCGACCTGTGCATGTTTGTCCCTTATGACTGATCTCCTGGTTTTGACCCTTGCTTGTCTGACTCCGTTTGAACTCAACCTGAACGACCTCTGTCAGTCTGACCATGCTTTGCCTACCCCCTTGTACCATGACCTTCTGCCCAAAGACTTTGCTTAACGATCGTGCCCCTCTGCTTGTCCAGAACCATTGCTTAGCTCCTCTCTTTAAAAGATCTGGCGGCATCCAATTAGCCGAGGGCTCCTCACGAGGTGAAAGGCGGCTGTTAGAGGCAGATGCAAGAGCTGAGACCAGGGAGCCTAGCATTGGTTCTGGATTTTGGGTGCTGCTCGTGACAGGTACATTCTCTGCTTGGAGTAAGGTTCTTAACGGGGTCCCTCAAGGCTCGATATTGGGTCTACTTTTTTTTAGGTCAGGGTATTGTAAGTAATGTGTAACTGTTTGCAGATGACATAAAACTATCCAGCCCAATTAATTCCATCCAGGATGTGGCACTTGCAACACAATCTTTACAAACTGTCAGTCTGGGCAGCTAAGTGACAAATGAGATTCAATGTTGATAAATGTAAACATTTCCTAAAAGGGCTGCTGTTAAACACTACAGGTTCCTAATTGGAAGTTCTTACAAATGACTGAGACATATAATGCTGCACTGATAATAATTCTAGAGAAAGAAAAGTATGCAAAACATAAATATGATCTTTTTAGGTGATATGGCTATTCGTATTGTAGTAACCTGCTTGTTTTGGTTAAGTGCATTCCTGCTGTTTTGCCATTGTCTTATGATTCATATTCCTGTTCCTGTTTCCCTCTTCCTGTCTAAGCTGAGAGGAAACATCAAGCAGCCACATTCATTTATAACAAAAGAGATCCAATGATACCACCCCCCTTAACTACCCAGTGCTTACCCCTTTCACATCAGAGTGGGTTGAGGGTGAACAACACTAGTACAGAGAGCACAACTGTACACATCACACTCATGTCATACACACACGTCACATTAGAAATGACAACACCCAGAATTAGAAAAGAACAATTGAATTGTGCATTGATGCAATTGTGTCAGGGTTGCCACCTTTTGACTTTTGTAACTCAAGGCAGGGGGCAGGCTGTAATGCAATGGGGGCAGGTTGCTGCAATCGGGTTGAAGCCATGATATCAGGGGCAATTCATAGGTAATCCTGCCCATTTTTTTTCCCGGTTGGAAAACTGGGCAGGCAGTTTTGACCCGGACAGACCTTCAAAAATCCGGGCTGTCCAGATGAAAACCCGACAGGTAGCAACACTAGGCATGTCTAGGTGATGAATTGTGGTTAAAAACATGGCTATCGCAGTCATAAATGACCCCTAAAGTCTATGTAGTACAATTCATGATTATGGACTTTGTATAAACAATACTGCCAAATCTGAACTATGCAGCTCCTTCAGCAGTGGCAAACCAAGTGCATATCATACAATAATATAATTAGAAAAACAGCATTTTCCATAGAGTGTTTGCACACAGTAATCTGCTCATGATCAGTCCCAAATCTGTGACTAAAACTATTATGTAGTAGTTGGACTACAATTATCTACGAGACTATTCATAAACCCCATTCATCATACTATACAGAATGTCTGCAAGCATTTTGGAAACAAAAAGAGGGACAAAAAACATGCAAGCATAGTGCAGCAAATTATTTACCACTCCCATTTTGTGGCCACACCTTCAATTACATGTTCGTTTTACAAAACTTGTCAGGTGATGAAAGTTTTAACATATTTCTTCAAATTGTTACAAAGTATCTTATTTGCACCTCCGAGCTGTTCCGGGCTCCCTGCCAAAAGCCAATTAAGTTAGAAACTTCTTTTGCTGGCTGGAGAAAAGAGGGACTTTCCAGTACAAATGAGGGACAGGGGGTTGAGCTGTCAAAAGAGGGACTGTCCATCAGAAAAAGAGACAGTTGGGAGGTATGTATGTGATAAGTCCGAAATTTTGGCTAAACCTATTATGTAGTAGTTGAGCTATAGCTAAGCACATTATTAAAAGACTGCTAAAAGCTAAATGGTGCAAGATTAGAGCTTGGAGGAGACACTAGAGCCCAACAATCATATTCAAAATGTATAACTGACTCTGAGAGTTTGTCAGACATCATTGAAGGGATATTAGGCCTATTATAATGATGTTAGTGTTGGGCTGTAAGATAATAAGTATGTCAAACTGGCTGGTAGTGGATTAAATGATTGTGTTGTGTTAGTTCAGGTAAAGCAGTGAGCCAAGCACAGTACATTTATTACAACATGGCAGGTGGGTGTGGCTGCTTCATGTTTTCTCTCAGCTTAAACAGGAAGAGGGAAACAGGAACAGGAATATGAACAAAACAGCAGGAATGCCCTTAACCAAAATGTCCACACAAACAGGTTACTACAATATTTTTTGTACTGGAAAGTCCCTCTTTTCTATGCACCGTACAGCCAGAAAAAGAAACAAAGTTTCTAACTTAATTGGCTTTTGGAAGAGAGCCCAGAACAGCTAACAGGTGTAAATAAGATACTTTGTAACACTTTTGAGATAAGAAAATAAGTAATTATAACAGGAGAAATAGTTTAAAATTTTCATAATCTACAAAATTTTGTAAAATGAACATGGTAATCAGGGGGTGTGGCCACAAAAATGGGCGTGATCAAAGAAATTACCTGCGTTACTTGCGAAAAAAAATGTTGTCCCTCTTTTTACTTCCAAAATCTTGGGAGATATGTCCTATGCCCTTAGGGATGATGCAGACATGTGGAGCAGAGCTGGCAACTTTTAATCTTGTTTGTTATATGGCATTAAGCTTTGTTCTTATTGGTTCAGTAAAGTGACTGACAGTATTGCTTCACAAATTGATTATTTCATCTGTTTTGTGAAACTTTCATTTTGTTGAAAGAATGAATCCTATACTATAAAATCTTGCTTTCTGTCACAAATATCTATTTTGTCATTCAAATCTAGCTTGACATGCACTAGTTAGTTACACTTTTATATATTTTGTTCTTGTTTGTTTTACATAATTCATTCTTCTGTAAGTAACTGCATATAAGTGTGTATGTTACATGGAGGTTATATATTTGTGAGACAAATTGATTGTTAAAATGTACAGAATGGTTTATAGTTTGTAATATAATGACATCCTTTTGTGCACTAACCATATTTTGTTCTGATTCTTTAATAGAAATAAGTCTTTTGTATATTTTGTATTTGTGTATATGATCACAAATAGTTATATACCATGTATTGTGTGTATTAGGGATAGTTTTGTATACAGGGACATGTATTTGGGGCAAACAGCACCCTTCACTATTTAATGTCCTATGGATTTTTGGAATCAGTTTATTTGTGTGGAGAAAATTCACCTGGCGAAATGGCAGGAAACTTCTCTTGCACTGAGCTTTTTTTGCTAGCAAAGTATCTTTTTGGTTTTTTAGTAAATTGTTGATGTCCTGCAAATTGTTAATTTGGGCAAATATCTGTTAAAAATCCAATCCTGCTTTGCTCTTTAGTAAATTTGCCCCCTAATTTCTGAAACTGACCTTATAGAGATAGCAAGTTGTTTTTGTAACCACAGTTACATAGAAACTGTATGTGTAGGATGGAGACATAAAGCGATAGTTTATTCTCTAGAAAAAGCATATTTTGTCCCCTTTTTGTTGGGTCTTATATGAGACACGATCCTTTGAGGTATAAAATCCCTTTATCTGGGTAACAGCAGAAAGGCTATAAAAACTCATACAGTTGAGGGTTAAATCAGAAGGGAATATTCTACATTCAGATCAGAATATTCTACCTCCAGATACTTGTTTTCAATACAATTTGTATAGTAGCATCAATTTATGTGTCTTCATGAGGTCCAGTTAAAACTGCACAACAAATGGCACGCTGTATTCAAGCATGCATTAACTGTAAAACTTCCATAGACAGAGAAATAGAACTGCAGCCAAGGGGCCAACAGTTTTACAGTTGGGAAGGGACGTTGTTTCCCTTCCTAAGTTAAAGTGTTTCCTGGCAGTTCTGTAGATAACCAGGGGTGTCAGGTTTCCCTAGTTCCCTAGCACCATGCGCTCTTTTCGTTTGGACTTCACTAAAAAGGGGTAGCTGGAAATTGATCATAACACCATCAGTGCAAAAACCAATCCATCCAATGGCCTACTATCCCATTGGTACCCAAAGACCATGTGACAGCCCCCAACCCTGCACAGTGTCACTGGGGTTTAGAACCATAAATGACCTCAGGTTTAAGTCAAAACCCTCAACCCCGCAATAAATTGGGAAACAAAAAGTGGGGAAGACATTCCCTGAGATAGCCTGGCAAAAAACATTCCTAATGACACATAAGATGAGCCTAAAGCACAAGAGACAAATTTCAAATTATCATAAGATGGTACCTATAGGTCTTTAGACACATGTTGGAGGTGCCCAACCCAAATTTGTAACATCACCAGTATACATAGTATACATTTTGTCCACCAGTTTACATTTTGTCTCATTCTTAATGAATCAGATGAAAATTGAGGGTAGGAGTGGCCAGATATGGGATAACTTTGACGTAGTTGGCCATCTTAAATATATTGCAATATATGCACAAATAATCCCTGTTTTGTTTAAAGGGTAAGTAGCAGTATGCACAGAATGTCTCAATGTCTTAAATATATTGATAATGGGTTGAGTGCGGAGGACC
>CM044440.1:77305810-77329770 GCA_024363595.1 Xenopus borealis
CAGCTGTTAATGAAGGGGTGGATAAATGTATTTGGGTATCATCAGCATAGAGATGATAATTAAAGCCATATGATTGAATGAGATCTCCCAAAGACAGAGTGTACAGGGAGAACAACAATGGACAAGAACGCAGCCCCACATTAAGTGGAACTGGAGATACGGTTTTGTTATTATAGGAGACAGTGAATGATCAGTTAGAAAGGTAAGAAGAGAGCCAAGATGCAGCCTGGTTACGGATGCCAAGCGAATACAGAATCTACATCAGGAGATAGTGGTCAACTGTATCAAATGCAGATGATAGATCAAGGAGGATAAGGATGGAGAAGTGACCTTTGGCTTTAGTAACCTGAAGATCGTTTGTAATTCTGCACAAAGCAGCCCAGTAGTGATGGGCGAATCTCCCGCGATTCGGGAGCCTAGAGATTTGCGAATTTCTAGAGAAATTCTCGAATCGGCGAAAAATTCGCGAAACGAGTCGCGGGAGGATTTCACTAACTTTTATAGTGAATAAAGTCTGCTTGTGTATTGGATTTCTTCCACATATGTTCAGCAGATCTTGTACAGGAGCGTAAGAATCTGGTTTGTGAATTCAGCCAGGGTGGTAGGTTCTGAGTACGTGTACACTTAGCCTTTAAAGGGGCAAATGAGCCAAAGGTTGAGGATAGTATTTGATTATACTCGCTTACCAGGGTATCAGGATCAGACATTTCCTTAAGGCAAATGAGACTGGACCTTAAACACAGAGCTAAGGCTGGATCCCGAACCAACACAGTAAATTTCACCTATCTGAAGAGTTACAACGTGCCATTGTGATTGGATTAGTGGAGTTTACATGCCGAGAACTTCCCACACCAGTGAGTTGAACTGAAGAAGCTGCCTGGATGAATGAAAATCTCCATAGTCATATTGCCATTCATTGTGGAGAGAATACTCTAAAACTGGTTCGGGAATATGAAAGAACATCTAGAAAACTGGCGGACTGCTTAATTTAATTTCTTTAAATACAAATTCTTCATTAGTTTTCATCTGAATTTTGACCTTACACATAAAATATATTTACTTTCAAGGCAATTTAAATCAACAATATCTACAGTAACTTAGAATGTAGCAACAGACAAATGCGCGGTGCTGTAAACAAATATTCTAATTAAATTTTAGGCTACCTTGACCACCAAATTGGCTAAATCGAATGATTTGAATGAATTGAACAAAATCATTCGACCATTCAATGGTCAAAGTGCCTGCTCTTTAAAAAAATCCTTTGCTTGACTACTTCGCCAGATTAAACCTACCAAGTTGCTATATTTTGCCTATGGGAAGCTCCATTTCCAACTGCAATGGAGACATTTACACCTCACCTTGAAAGCACACATTTTTTTGTATTTTGGGACACAAGGGCTACACTAGGATAAATATGTTTTGCAGTGATAGATTAAAATCATTGCTTCACTTTTATTTCAGCTTGCTATAAATGTATAATGAGCAGTAATAAATGAGGATAAATGCTTCTGAATTAAGCATGTGCATTTTATGCATGAGATTTCAATAATCTGGTGATCAAGGAACCCATCACTTTCAAACTTATAAAATCCACCTGCTGCTGGGTTTATTAGTAACCAAATAAAGATATGCACTGTAAGATTGCAGTGCTGGATGTTGCATGCAGTAGAGCTGTTTAATAATCGGAGCAGTAGCAAGGGCTTCATAGCATCTCGTAAGCATGTGTAAATTAACGTAAAAGGCCATAAAAGGTCAGTTTACTATTACATTAATGTTTTACATTACCATGAAAAGTAGACAATGATATTCTGAGGCAATATGAAATTGGTCTTTAGTTCAAAGTTTTTGTAATGTTTGTTCAGCAGCTCTCCGGTTTGGAATGTTAACAGACACAGGATTACAGGTTACTAGGATCCAATTTACACTAGTAGCCAGGCAATAGTTTAAATAAGAACTTGGAATAGGAGAGGATCAGAATAGAGAGCACATACAGTAGAACCCCCATTGTACATTTCTTAGGGACCAGGAAAAAAACTAGCAAAATCCTGGAAATCAGGGAAATTTGTTAAAGCAACTTTTTTGTCAAGTATTGAAAGGCTATAAATATAGGAGTCCGTTTTACTTTGAGATACAATATTTACTTTGTTAATAACAAGGGTTAAACATTGCATGTACAAGGCCTCTCTGTCAGTCACATACACAACCTAAAACAATAAGTGATTGATGCATTATATACGGAACACACTTATTGAAATTAACAATTTACAGGCAGAACCATGGCAAAATATACATCTGGTTAGCATGTTATCCTCTTAATAACACGATTTTTGGGAACATCAGAACAAAGTTTTATGTAAAATACAGGAAAACATTAATTAAAATCAGGGAAATGCACCCACTGAAATTGATGTGGCCACAAATACAAAATGTAAAATGTGGGAAAACTTAAAATCAGGGTACTTAAAATCGAAGTTCCACTGTAATACATATAACAATAATATTGTAGTTTCATATAGCAATAGTTTTTTTGGCTGCCGAGGTTAGTGACCACCATTTGGAAGCTAGAAAGGAGTAGGAGAGGATGACAAGTCAAAAAGTATGTTAAATGAAACACAAAGGTCAATTATAAAATTGCAATGATTAGATCATCATTTAAAATACTATAAGATGCAATATAAAATGCATCTAATTTATATTAGTAATAGCAGAGAAGCTAACATGGATGAGAACTGAATTGGGTACAATTCGGAAATTTCAGGGAAAAAATAAATTTATTTTTTTATTTGGTATGCTTAAAAAAAGCATAAAATATATGAAAAATTTGATAACTATTAAAATCACAATACAGTTCAACAGTTGTGTAGAGAGTTTATAGAAATGCATAGCATTTGTTATGGAACTTTGTTCTAGTTGGCGTAAATGCATTTTTGTATAATTACACAAGGAGACTGAAATAGTATTCATGGGCAAATCAATGCTAGGTCTGATTTTCACCTAAATATAGAATAATGTATGTCTCAAACACAAATGAGGGACCTTTTCAATAAAGGCAACCTTCTGTTTTGGCCACAGTTCTATGAGTTCTAGCCGTGCATTTTTGAATGACTGAACAATAAACATTCTTTGCAGTCCTACTTTTATAACCAGGAACATTCCGCAGCCAATAATGATGGTCTCAGGTGTATTCTTCACACTGCATTTCATTGTTATACTTTTATTGCAATAGGCATTGAGTTATGAGCCCAGTGAGATAAAAGGCGACATGTTCAAGTGCACCCTACATTCTATACACAACATGATATATCAAAAATTCAAGACACATTTTTTTTTTTTATTTAGGTTGAAATTATGCAGTCCATTGTTTTTCCTTCTGGCCCTTCATAATTTCAAGATGACTTTCAACTTAATTTTAGAGAATATTGTCCAAAAGAAAATATTTCGTTTAAACTGCCAGTTTAAAGACATTATACATGCATATCTGAATCAGGCTAGGGAAAGGGGCAAATTCATTATAGTGCAAAACTTCTAACACTAATTCGCCAGCGTGACGTCAAATCGTAACTCAAATTTACGCTAGCGAAGTAGATAGACTGGCGTCCTCTTTATGGGTAGAAAGGTCCCGTGCTATTTGTCTATAATGTTCTCTAATGTACGTGTAAAATGTAATCATGTCCCCTTCCAAGCGCATTTTTTTCTAGAGAAAGCATCCTTCTAACCATTTATTTGGACATCTCTACACTCTCGCCAGCTCATTTAAACCCCTCTTAAAGGAACAGTTCAGTGTAAAAATAAAAACTAGGAAATTAGATGTCTTAGATTAGTCTGTGCAACTCCCAATAGATGAACCCATAGAGTTTTTTTTTGCTTGTGATATTTTACTCATGAGCAATGGCTGCTAATAGTGGTTACCAAGTTAGTAACTGTAATTCCCCGAGTTTTATTTCAGATTCTAAACAAGAAGCCTTAAACTACCCACTGTGCCATACAATCTTTAGAGAGTAAAGCAGTGAAAGTTCCAGGAATGATTAATATGTAATTTTTATGGAATGGAAACGGAGATAGAACTGTACCCTACATTATTTAAAGTTTAATCAAAGGCAAATGATCATAGATAGTACATAATAGTTATAGTTCCCTTGCATGAAGTATGTCCTCATACAGAATCCTAGTCCTGATCTCTGGAATAGTACAGTAAAAGAATGACAACTGTATATTTATATCCGTGACATTGACTAATGCCTCAAATCTAAAAAAAATTTGACACAGCTGTTGAGGCCCTTGTAAATAATTAACAAGACATTTCAAGCAGGAGAGAGGTGGCCATTTCAAGAAATCAAACCCCATTTGCAAAGCTTAACAGAGAGCCAAAAGGTTTTCAGAAATGCAGAAGATAAAACAGAAAATCTACCAGAAGCTGAATCTATCTTGCCTGGAGCTTTATATCCCACTAAAGAAGTGCATTATCCAAGGGATTGCTATTGCTGTCCTCTGCTATTGCTGTATAATTTAGAATGGATATGTTACTCTGATATCCCACTCATGCCAACTGCCCAATGAAATTGTGCCATTCTATAATGTCAGAAAGCTACTTAGCAAAGAACAAAACATGTAGTTATGGTTGTTCAAAGGTTCAATGCTGTCTAGAGGCCCACTTACCTAACCTACCATGGCAGCATTACAGTATATAGCATTGGAGAAGTTCATAACAGTGAAAATATCTGCTAACATGAAACAAGATCTGCTAACATGAAACAATGGCACCACCGGGTACATTAACTAGTAATATCTAAAACTCTTTGCATGTTATGGCCATCTTCTGTCTGTTTCTGATTCTTTTCTGAGACAGCAGAGACACAGATCATAGAGAAGTATGCACAGTTCAAACTATGTCTTGAGTAAGCTTCTAATGAACCTGCTCCTGCAAAATCTGTGTTGGCAACTATCAGAAAAGGATCAGAAACAGATACAAGATGCCCCCTTTGAACTCCACTGCACAAATTGGCAGATTTATAGCAGTTCAGGATACAGGGAGACCTCTGAAAGGAATAGATTCTGTGGGTAGGGAGCTTGGGGGGGGGCAGTGGAGCAGGCAGTGGTGGGAGATGGAGGGGGTAGGGTTTAGTTGTCCTTTTAGCTGTTTTCTATGGGCATTTTTATTTCAACAATTTTCTATTGATTGATTAAATACTAATAAGGAAATGAAAACAGGAAAGGATGTTTGTGCTTTATTTTATGTTTGTTAATATATATTTATATGAATATTTGTTTTTATATTGAGCTACTCAAGCACACTCCACTGTACAGCAGAAAATAAATTAATAGAACAGACCGATCATTACAATAATAGATACAAATACAGTGTTGGACTGGGATTCCAGGGGCCCACCAGAAAACCTTAAGCCAGGGGCCAAAACTTTTCAAACTATTATTCCTTCTTTCCTCACTTAACCTCTTTGTTCTCCTGTTCTTTTAGATCTACTTACTATACTTTATTCTTCCATCATTAAGCCTCTTTTTCCACATAAAGAAATAGGGAATGAACATGAAATAGGCCAAATTGTTAGAAGCAAGAGGGCCCACTGACACCTTGGCCCACCGGGAGTTTTTCTGGTATCCCTGTGGGCCAGTCCAACACTGTACAAATATATAAATACAAAGTACATTAACAAACACAAATAAATACAAAGTACATTTGCATTAAAGATTTCCCACAGCTAAGGGTCAAGAGGATGAGGTTCCTGCCCCTTAGAATTTGTTTTAGTAATTTAAGGGGGGGAATGTAATTAAAGTCACAAAGAGCAAAACATTACGCACCAATAAGATTAAAAAGCCACATCTCGCAATGTAATTTTGTTCCTTAAATGGTTATTGCATTGCGAATAGTTTTTGCATTACCGACTAATATTACATTCCCCTATAAGGGGCAGATTTATTAAATTCACATGAATAATTCGAAATTCGATCGAATTTTCAAATAGATTCGAATTCGAGTTTTGAATACGCAAATTAGGTAAAAAAATTGAATAGCAAAAAGCAATTTGAACGATTGAACTCTTCGATCGTACGAATGGTATTTGAGCAGGACTTAGGTTCAATCTGGCGAAGTAGGCATTCAAAGGATTTTCAAATTTTTTATTCCTTCGATCATCGAATGATCGAATGATCAAATATCCGATCATTCGATCTATTCGATAATTTGGTATTCGATGATCGAAGAGACCAAATTTGAATATTCGAATATCCGATTAAATCGTACGATCGTAATTCAATCATATTCGATCGAACTACGATCTATTCACGTAAATTTTGTAAATTTGCCCCTTAGTGTTTGAAATAGAGAAAAACTCAATTATTTGTTGAATCTACTCTATAAGGAACATCTTCCTTGATAAGTATAGTTGACTTTGGCATACGTCTTCTTAAGCAAAGGAAAAAATTAAGGAAGGAAAATGAAGTGTTTAAGGCCAAGATAAATGCCGCTAATGATGCCAGCAAGTGTGGGAAAAACTTAATTATGTTTGATTACTTAGACACATTTCAGTCCTGGTTGATTAGTTAGCCTGTAGATAAAGGCATTTAATGAGTTTTAGTCTATTAAGACTTAGATTATGTTGCCTACTGTATTTATTTCAGTCTTTATTATAACTGTTCTAAGTGGCCTACTGTACAACAGTGAACTCGTGAATAAGCAGTGTTTATTATATACAATACACATAAAAAAGTAAAGTGAAAAGTTAATTGAAGTTAGTAGTGGCACTAAATATTTAGACATTTACCTGTACATAGTATAGACTTGGAATTAGACAAAGCCATAAAACATACCATTTCACCTTTTTTTCCATCATTACCCTGCTCTCCCTGTATGCAAAATGCAAAAAAAAAAAACAGTTATACAAATGGGTATAAAAGCAAGTTTGTACCCCTTCCCCTGGAAATCAATATTTTAATGATGGCTTAAGATTTCTACATACTGTGCACATGTGCTGTCCAACCAGAGGGCCATAAATCATATGTGGTCATCCCAGAGAGTTATATGGCTACTAGACTCTGCTGAATCAAATCTTAGGTTTGAGTCAACTAAAACCAGCAGATTTTGAGGTCGCTATTGTCCATTGTTTAAGGTACAATGTCTGGGTAAACCAGTAAACATGTAGTAGGTATTGTTCCCAGCAAATATCCTTGGAATAAACAGAAAGCAGATAGACAATACAATAGATTGACAATTTATTTGAGCATCAAATAAGGTTTGTTACAAAGTAACTTAGAATTTTGTGTTTTATGTCAAAGGTTTGCACACATTATTGCACATTTCAGCACCTGGGCTAAGAACTTTGGTTTAAAAGGGAGCCCACATTTAGGGGCAAATAGGTCAGTGAAAATTCAAATTAAATCTGAATTAAAAAAATTAATTTTGGGCTACTTCGACTATCAAATAGCCCAAAATTGGATTAGAATTGAAAAAATGCAAATATTTGAAAATTTGAATTTCGAAGTACTGACCCTTTAAAAAAGTTTCTAATTTGACTATTGCCACTTTCAAGCTGCCGAATTGCCATTTTAGCCTATGGGGAAGCTTCCCTGCAATCTTTTCTAAGTTCTTGAAAATCTAATTCAAATTATTTTAATTTGAATGAAAACGACCCAAAAAAATTTGATTGTTGAAATTTCAGTTTTTTTTTTCCATTAGAAATCCGACCTTTCCTAAATCTGCCCCTTAGTATCAGTAGTTTCACCTAGGACTCCTGAATGAGTGCCATGATGTTTTGGATTTGGATCATTAATTGATTTTTGGGAACCTAAGGATCACACCAAAAGTTGAGGGGCTCCCTGAGTGTGCTGAACTAATGCTGAACTGGCTGTCCTAATAATTACACTCATAAGAAGCGAAGTAAATGTTAGTAAAGTCTATCTTACTTATACTTATGTACGTTATTATTACGTTATTGGTCATTAACAGTTCGAGCAGAAAGTTTAATTTTTTGATCCTGTGATTAATTGAGTAAATAAAGGTTCATCCCTTTATTACTCATACATATAAGCATACAATATAGTAAATTCTGAACGGTACTGCTCTTTAGCAACACATATTAGGCTGCTGCCACATAAGCTGATTCTCACTAGCCACTACACTGGCTTTAACCTTCATCCTTGTCTGCACCCAGAAATCAACATTTTTCTGCAGGCCAAGTATGAGACACATGTAACATTAGCCTTAGGGGTAATTTATTTTTTATATTGATACATTGGCCACAATTTCAACAGGTGTATTACCTCTTCATGACTGCAAAAAAAAAGTGAGGACAGCCCACTCATGACAGGTAAAAGTCTGTATTTGTGTAACAGTCAAAGATAATATATTTTTCTATTTAAAATATACTGCACAATCCTTCTGTGGCTTGTCAATATAGGGAATCCTCAACAATTATAATGAAAATACAACTTTCTTTTGGTATCGTTGTACTAAATGCCTAATATGGACCTTGAAACTGAGATAAGTTCCTGTAATTTCAAGCCTGCCTTTGAGACAGATTTGTTCCCAGAGTTACAAAAGTGTGGAGTTTTGGACACCTGCTATCCCGTAAGAGAGGACTGTACTTTTTCCATCTATCATTGTTTCTTTTCTGTCTAATTAGAAGTGTCTCTGCATCAGTCTACTGACCCCATTTTGTAATAAAAGGATTATGAAAAGTCTAGTTATAATAAAGGTTGAAAAATTCTGCCATTTTATTTTCCTGAAGTGTGTCTCCTGAACCATTATTATATCTCCTTTAGGTCTCTTAAATTCATTTAAAGTTTGTGATCATTTCAAGGAGTACTGAGACCTTTGGCACCGCATGTAATAATTTTCAAAGTGCTGAATGTGTCTTTTATCTATTTTCAGGATTTATTATGTGAGAGAATAATACCACCTTTTAGGAGACCCTAACCTGCAATATATCCAGGCAACCTTTCAAATTAAATTTAACAATGCTCTTCTAGACTGTAAAATAGGTAATGACAATGAAACACATTAATGAAAAAATACAATAAATATGCATATAAGCAAAAAGGGTATGAATGGGTAATTCTTATACAGTGTTCTATCTGCCTTTTACTTTAACCTATGCATTAAGAGATTCTATAATATCAAACACCACTCATTTCAATTAATGTGCCAGTCACAGAGAAAAGGATACATGCTCTCTCATCTACAGAATGAAGTCAATGAAGTATGATTTTAAAAAGAATATTTCCTCTAAGTTGTAAAAAGCTGATCCCTTATAGGTCAGAAGTAACCCCATACAAGCTAGTAATCCCTTGTGCTTTACAGGCATGAATGTTACAGATGGATATAACTGCTACAAATTAAATTTCTAGCAATAAAGAGTAATAATAATTTAACATCAAGTTTTGAATCCATTCACTTGGGAGCAGATTAATAAAACATTAAGGCAAAAATATATCCATCATCTCAACAATATATATGAATTGTGTTTAGCAAATTAAAATTCCAGAGAATTCAAACACAAAAAACTACCACGTAAAACCTTTTGATATTCTATAGAAGTCAATGGGGGGATGTACCTGAAACATTCAAGCAAACCGATAATCAGTTTTTTTTGTTTTTTTTAAATATTTTTAAAATAGTAGGAAGTACTGTACAGTACACTAGATTTTTAACAGTTCAAAATGAATGGAAGAATGGAATTATGATTTAGGATTTTTTTTCCATGATTAAACACACCATTAACCCATTTTAGTTTTTTCTTAAATATGCTAGTGATTGCTAATAAAAGTGTCTCAAATTTAGTCATGATTTTATATATATATTGATATAACATAGCTCAAACTCTCCAGACTGCAATAAAACAAAGCCTTCTGGAAAAGAATGGTGTGTAACATAGGCTTATATGCAAGAAACAAAAATCATTCTTGCAATATAATTCACTTAATCTGCTCTATAACAATTGAAGTTACTGCATTAATGTTATAAACATATTATTTTTTTGATATTAGTGCCCAGAGAGATGTAGTTAACTCAGCCTGCATTACTTTATAAATAAAAATTATGTGCACCACCTTCTGTATTAGGTCTAAACTCCATGGGAGATTTTGATCAGATTTTTGGATCAGATTATAGCGGATGCTACAAAATCTGATCCACCACAGCTGTATTTTAATTTTGTATTAGATTAAGGGCAGGACTACATGGAAGATTGTGTATTAGATTAAGGGCAGGACTACATGGAAGATTGTGGTCCGTTTTCTACAAATTCGATGCTGGGAGTCAAAATGCATGCTACAAATCGCATGTGAAAAAAACAAGGCAAGTAATAGAAAGTCGGATGGTGCAAGCTGCGTCTTCATCCCACAGTCCTGTCACGCCGGATCAACCCTGCCACACCATCAGACTTTCTATTACTTGCCTTGTTTTTGTTGCATGTGACTTGTTGCATGTGTTTTGACTCCCAGCGTTGGATGTGCAGAAAATGGAATGAAATCGTCTGTGTAGTTCTTCCCTTAGTTAGAGGGAGTCTTTTTTGTTCATGCATTTGCAGCCAATATATATTAATGAGAAAAAAAATCTTTCTGACACTATAAGTTTTTATCAGCAGCACACTGCGTTCCCATATACTAGGGTTTAAAAAAAGACCAGACCATAAAGTCCAAATGAGGCCCAGCATCCATACATACACACACTGACACTGACCCCTCTATACACTCACATAAACTATATATACACATATCTATTCTAACTGCAGATCTTAGTATCACAGTAGACTAGGAAAACATTCAAGCCGCTCTTAAAAGCATTAACAGAATCAGCCATCACAGCAACAGGGCAATCCAAAACCTCACTGCCCTCACTGTGAAGTATCACTTAGGCTACTTCAAACGAAAGTTCTTTAGTCTGAATGGGTCGCCTTTGGTGAGGTGATCCTCTTTATGGGTACAAAGGTCCCCTGATTTTTTTCTATAATGTCCTTTTTGGCTGTGCAAAATAAAAGATGTTTCTAATATTATAATAGTTAGCCAAAAATGTAATGTATAAAGGCTGGAGTGACTGCATGTGTAACATTTTAGCCAGAACACTAACTTTTTTTAGAAACATGTTTTATTTTGCACAGCCTATCTATTTAACCAGTTTTTATTTTTACTCTGAACTGTTCCTTTAAAGTACTTTAAAATGCCTTGAATATGTATATGACTGAACTTGTTGTGGTACTGTATTGGTATGGCGTAAGCAGACTCTTCTAACTTCCATAAATCATTCATAGTGAGTGTTATGTTAAACAACTGCATTTAGATTCATTTTTGACTAATATACCAATTACGCAGAATTATATGTGCCTTTTGCTGGCTGCTAATGAGAATATATTAATTTAATTTAACACAGGAGCTTGACTTTGTCATGCTTAAATTAGTAATTTTATACTCATTAAAAATACAGAATGAAGAAGAAATAAATGTTTTTATGTAAGCACCCAGAACAAAACTATTCTTCTAAAGATTTTTCTTTTAGTTTTTTTATGATCAAAAATATATTTTCCGTAATAACATTATGATGAAGTGTGGAACTGGGAACCCTAGAAATGTGCCTTTTCAAGATGAATCTATGTATTTAGTGAAGTGGATTAACACAAATACAATTTAGAAAGCGTTGTCAGACCAGGGCACATGCACTACTACAATTTGTCCATCAAAATGAAGGCAAATGACATATGGAACTGTAGTTTTGAGCCAGTCCATTTCATAATCCCGAACATGCAGTTGCTCTTATTGTAAAGACTGTAAATCACAATCTTTCACTGTAACTACTACAAATCTGATCACATTATTTACCAATATATGCATCCACTCCAATAAAATTAAAGACAGGAATATCACAGAGCAGCATGATACTTTGATCATAAACACGTTTTATACATATCTTAAAATACTGTATAGAAAACAAGAATTAAATGTAAAGTGAAACTTCTTCTGAAATTGATAATTTGCATTTATTTCATCAACAGGAATAATTGTAATCCACATATTTTTGTGTCCTGCACATTAAACTATTATTTTTAAAGATTCTCTTATGAACCATGTTGTGCCTGGCAAAGATTTATACATGCAATTTATCTTCCCATTTCATCCTATACCCTGGGAATGATACTAACCTTATAACATGCTCTAAGAAAAGTAACAAATAGTTAAATAATAATAATATAATTCATATATAATTTATAGATTCCATATTTGGTAAGAACTATGAATGGATCCTCAAATAGTTGATTGTTGCACTCTAGTCTTTTATATTACAGGAGGAAAAGTAGACTTCAAAAAACAGCAAATAACCAACAGTAACTACAAAAGCATCTCCCTTCAAACAGATTAATTGTTTATATTCAGGTTTTAGAATTTAGAGTTTAGAATATAAAATCTATATATATTAAACAATGCTTACAAAATGCGAAAACCCATATAAAATGTATTGTTGTTGTTGAGCAAAACCTGTATTACTGGTAGTTTGAGTAACTTTTTCTTTGTATTTCCTATAACATTCCACTTTAATAATATGTACTTTCAGTCAGAACTCAATTTCTCTCCTAGACTGTCAAATTTGCTTGTAATACTTCTCACAACATAACATAAACCTAAGGAATAACATCAAATCAAGCATTTTGTAAAAGTTCATCAAAAATTTTATCTGCTCATCTAAGCCCATCTAGTATGATGAGAGAGACCTTATAAACCATAAAACAATCCTGTCCATTTATTGGGATTCATTTATTTTTATTGTCTTTCTTAAGGAGCATGAACAAATAAAAAATAAAGGTGCCTGCCAAGGAGGAGTTTATGTGTTTGTACCTGCATAATTAGACAAAGATAACTTAGATAGTTCATAGAATACAATTCATAATCTCATTAACTGCAGTTAACAGATTTATATGGATTGTGCTGGTCACAACTTAAATTTTGCCTGATTAAAATGCAAATTCATTGTTCTCATTCTCCGAAGACTCATAATTAAAGTACTGACAGATCTTGAAGCTAGGGGAAATCTGGTTACCTAGTTAATTCCACAAAGAGTTACATAAAACAGAATGAGAAATCAATCTGACAGTCTAAGCATCCTTGGAGTATAAGGTTATAATACATATACTGAGATTTATCTTCCCTAAATTTAGCAAGCGATCTTATTTTAATTAAAAAAATTAAATGAATTATGTACATAGTTAGGTGGGGCACACTGACCTCTTATCACAGATAAATTGGAAATTGCAGCAGTCATTGGAGCCATCATTACTCACTACAGTAAGACAGTCTAGACAACTACTACTGAAACGGATACAGAAGATGCCCAGAAGATACGGCTAGTGGGGGGGGAGTAAACAATAAAATATATAATGTGCCTATAGTATAGTATCAATCAATTATGTGTGTATTGAAAAAGTTTGGGTTAAACCCTTATAGAGGCCAGAGAGAGGCGATAGTGTGAGGGCTTCAATCATGCAGTATCCTATTTGCCCAAAACAGACACAATTTTCAGATGCAAATCAATAAATTAATTTGTTTCCCACATGGGTCCTTAGCAGCAATACCACGCTTCCCAGTCCCAGCGTTTAAGCGATGTTCATGTTCAGTCCATAAGAAATCAGGTAGCCAATGAATTTTGCTTACAATGAAATGGCTGCCAGGTGCAAGCTGCCATTTGGTTTAAGATAATGTGATGGTGCTGGCAAACAGAGGGAATATACACAGTACAAACTATGCCATTTGGTTTGGATGAGGTCCCCAATTTATATACATGTGCATGGCAGGAAAATGTAGGGTTTACATATCCTTTTTTAGGATTTTATTGTTCATCTACCATTATACAGTAGCATCACTATGACAATTAGGCAGTGCTTCAGATAAACTGTACTATTATCAGTTACCTTTTATATTAGCAATTCCATGAGCTTCATCTAATATTATTGTTTTGTTCAGTGCTGACATGGTTTGCCTCTGCAATTCTCTAACTGCGAGAACAGTAAAAGTTTGGAGCTTCCTTCTCATAAAAGTCTCCTTAGTTGTGTACCCTGATGTACTGTTGTAATTGATGCTATCCCACGCCAAAACATGGTGTTGTTCTAGGGTCTAACATGAATGAATCTCTTACTTGTAGATGGCTAGTAATGATGGGCGAATTTATTCGCCAGGGGCGAATTCGCAGCGAATTCCCACGATTCGCCGCTGGCGAATAAATTTGCGAAATGCCAGCTAAATTTTGGCTGGCGAAAATTCGCAGAAAAAACGAGTCGCGCGGTGTTTTTGACGCGATGCAACGAAAACGACGCAATGGGCGCCGAAAACAATGTGATGCAAATTTTTTGGCAAAGCAAAACTGGGGAGATTCGCTCATCACTAATGGCTAGCTATAAACTCCACCAAGGCAGCTAAATAATATTATACAGTTATATTAGGCTCCAGCTCCAACCATTTGTTGTTTGTTAAAGTGAAAAAAGTGTGTGCGTGTGTGTGTGTGTGTATATATATATAATTTTTTAATTATTGTAAGAACAAAATTGCTGAAAAACAGTACTATGAAGGTGTGCTGTTCTGAGATAGGTTTTCTTATATTAGGCTATATGAAGGATGACTTTATGGATGAGGTAGCCTATCAGCCTGCGGTGTTTCTACATAAACAACACAATCCCAATTTACCAACGGAGATGAACAATCATATCAAGCAAAAAGGAAATTTGAAACAGTTGATGTATGGATTGTTTTCTAAGCATGTAGCTAAAATGGGACTGAGAAACCGTAAACATCAATCCCCATTCCCCAGGTCAAAAATCAATGAATGAAACAGAATTGGCTTTCAGTGTTGTATGTTTCTTCTTTTTTCAATAAGAGGTTTACAGGGTCTCATAATAATACCCACAGACAAAATAAACAGGTTTCTGAATGCCTTGAGGTTGTATATAGAAACAGTATGTTAGAAAAAAAAATTATGGTCACTACTCCTATATGAACTATAACAAACAAGTTGTGCCACCACTAATTTTTAAAAATATTATATTGAGTGCAATGAGGCTGTGACCACACAATACATATAGACAAATGTATGTATCTATATGTATTTTGTGGTCACAGCCTCATTGCGCCCTATCTAATAGTTTTAAAAATTAGCGTTGAGCACAATTTTCCCTTGTTTGTTATAGTTCATATAGGAGTAGTTCCCACCCCTCCCAACTATAGTCAGATGATCCCACTGGTGTCTAATAAAAGGGCTACCGAGTGTGGGGGTTTTACTTTGAAAGCAGCAAGTAAGTTGCAGGTAAAACTTAGTCCCTTTGTAAAAAGTCTAATTAAGTAATAGAATTCTTAATGAATCAGATGCAATTTGAGAGAAGGACTGGCCAGATATGGGATGACTTTTGGCCTGCTTAAATATATTGCATTATATGGACAAACAATCCCTGTTTTTTTTTTAGGGTAAGGCATTTTTAGTAGCTGTATGCACAAAATGTCTCGACATCTCAGCAGTGCCTCCAAATATAACCCTAATTTGACTATTGTCTCTTTAAATAAAATCTTCCTTGGAAATTCAGGGGCCCTGAGTTCCTTTTGCATATAAAAAGTACTGGGAACTGGGAATTACAGCGCCGTGCCTGCACCTAGGAAGCACCGAGGAACTTACCTCAGGGTAATTCCCTAGTAAAAACAAATATTCACTTTATATAAAACAGTAATAAAGAACTAATAATTGCTTCAACATAGCCCTTTTGATATCACAGTCCCAATCCTTTGGAAGGGGTTAATAATCCCACAGTTCAAATGCAATGTCCCTTCCCCAAAGCTCTTATTCCCACAGGTAGCGCTACCTTCCCCAAAAGTACCTCTCCTTTGGAAGTTAGCAGCTCTCCCACATAGCAGGTAAAAATACACCAGACCTGTCTTCCTGTAGGCTCACAATTGTATCCGTGCCAGAATCCTCCTTGAGGTAGATCACACTGGAAATCATAAGCAACTCTGCTGCAGAATCACTCTCACCAATGGTACTTTTCTCCTTCTGAGTTTCTAGCAGCGTGGCAGGGAACAGGAAGCCTCTTTCTGCACTTCCACAGATTCTACAGCTCGAACAGCTTTACAGGTCTTGGTTCCAGCTGGATCTTTCTGCGCACACAGATCCAGGGCCTACACACACAGCTCCACAGTCTGGCACACCCCCTCTTCCTAAATAGGTCTAAACAGCCTGTAACTAGGTGGAATTATGTCACAGACAGAGAAACAGGTGAAGGATTTCTCTTCTCCCCTACATTCTTGTTGTTTTTCTTTCCTGATACAGTTAGAAAAAACACTAAAAAGTCTTTAAAGGAGAAGGAAACTCTTCTTCGACTTGGGGTGCCAAATGTTAGGCAACCACAAGTGATTTATATACTTACCTAAAACCCCGGGCCGGAGCTCCAATCAGCACAAAACTGCACTGTCCGGGGTTATACCAGTGAGCACCATGAAGCAATCCTCTTCCGGCTTCTTCTTTCTTCTCGTGGCTGCACATGTAGAGCGAAAAGCTGAGCTTTAACTTAAAAGTCAGCTATTTTGTTCTACTTCGCATGTGTCTGCCTCAGGAAATTTGAAGAAAGAAGAAGCCAGAAAAGGATTGTGGTGCTCGCTGGAAGAACCCCGGGCTCGTGCAGTTTTCTGCTGATAGGAGCACTGGCCCAGGGTTTCAGGTAAGTAAATACAATAACTTAACATTTCTAAGATTTGGCACCTCCAAGTGAAAGAAGACTTCTCCTTTAAAAAGTCCTAAACAGGTTTGCACTTTTTAATATAATCTGTAAGCGATGCCAATATCATTTCATAGTAGAGAAATAATAAATGCTGTATTGTTGACATAATATTTGATCGCTGTACTGGCCTTCTGTTATTAGCTGCCACACAATATTTATTTTGTGGAAGTTTCCTGCCCATTTAAGCAGGCAACAGAATACTTTTCTTAGCCTCTCAAGAGATCAATTTCCTGAGTCATATAATGCTATTTATAGGCAGAACGTACAGTTGTGTAACAGAAACCTCCTTTGTAAAAGGCAGCATTATAAAACAAATGAATGAAGTAAGATAGTCAATTACATCTAAGTGTTTCCAATAGTTAATGCAACAACAGTCTGACAAATATCGTGCTCCATTAACTTTAAAAGTAAAAATTTTATTGAGTTATTATTAATACACACATGACTCATGGGGTGTTTTCATATTTTCACATTTTCATTTATATCAGAAGCATATTACATAGCTCTTCAAATAGAATTCCTGTCAGGCGATCAGAATGTCATGCATTGCACTGAATCGATTTCCTTTGACAACGCTTTTTTTTTTTAATTACCTTGCCCAAGTGTAGTCTTGTTCAGTATTAAAATTGAAACCCAAGCAACAAGTAGTTCCCATACCACTTTACTGCAAAATATAATAAAATCTTAATAAAACAATTACCTGTTAAATGCAATGTACAGTAAGCACTTACAGTGTACAGCCCCAAGTAGCAGGTTGTAGGTGTAGATGAAGCGCATTGTGGGTGAAGTAATTCTAACATGCTACACGTACCAGATATTTTTGTCCCTCTTTCTAATTTTCAAATACTGTGAGGTACATCACCTTCACCATCACCCACTGCAGCGCTCCACGCAGGAGCGCTGCAGTGGGGACTAGGCTTGTAAGGAGAAAAAAGAGGAGACTCATTTCTGCTGGCAGAGTGTCTTTCACCTTTCCTACCCTGGACTAACCCTGAACAGTGATCTGCAACGTTTCAAAGTGATTTTTTCACCTTTTAAATGTGAGTGCACTGATTATTATTTTTATTAAAATTTTGTTGTATTACATATTGCACTATGGGAGGTCTGCTTTCCTTTCACTAAGGCAGGAGAAGCGCTACAGGAGAACATCACCTAAGGTTTACTATACGCAACCACATCAAGACTTGGTCTTGTAAGTAGGCATTTTTGCCACACTTTATCCAGCACGGCTGTGGGAAACCTGGTGAATACTAATTAGAAGTGGAAATATACCCGTTGATTAAACATACACCAACTGCAAAGAAAATTATTTCACTTAACCATTTAATGTTAAACTGACACACCCCAAAGCTCTAACAATAACACAACACTGCACTATATAGTGCCTTTTTCCTTTTTTTTTCCTGATTTTCCCCCGTTGCCATAGGCGCTGATCCCTATTTGGGCTTATTGAGGTTGTAGGTGTAGATGCAATAAAGCACAGAGTAACTGCTGCAAAGGTGCCTTTATTAACACGACATGTTTCGAGCTTGTTAGCTCTTTATCAAGTGTATATATAAACCAAACAGTGTACACACATTAAATACATGAGGTCCCTCCCACCCTTCGTGTGATTGGTCAACCAGCCACTGCTGAGAGGATTTGCAGCCTGGGTGGTTTTTTTTTTGTAAGTTCAAGTAACACACAATCGTATGGAGTGAAACCTAGAAACCGAAGTCATTTCCAGAAGGAATGTAGTTCCAGCGATACATCCGATCCGGGCTTTCTTGGATAAAGTATTTGTGTCATTGATTCATTTAAAAGTGAAGAAAAGTGTCGAATTTTATAAGTAGCTATGCTGCCAGTTAATTGTAGCAAAATATTACTAGAGATTCTTACCATACGGGTGTATGTATTCGGTTCAAGGGCAGCTCTATCTGTTAGGGGAGGAGAAGAATATCGCGTTAAATATTATAAAAAACTTGCCACACTCCATTGGTCATTTAAGCCTAACGGTTCAAGAACACACAATCATTTAATCCATAGGGCCTCTTTCTGTAAAAGCAATTTCTTTTTATCGCCTCCTCTTTGGGGTTCCTGGATCACTTCTAATACCTATTCTCACATGCGTGTGCCCAGTTGGCGCAGTGACTGGCCAGGTTGCTTAGGACGCCTGGCTGGCTTGGATCTGATATTAAGTATTTGTTTATTCTAACTTTTAGCAGCATCAGTGTTGCGTTTTATACCACCATAATGGTTGCCTGAGCCAAGAACTAAATGCACAATAAATGTCCATCTCTTATATAATAAAGTCATACTAAATGCAGGGATACTATACCGCCACCATTTCAACTTTAGAATACAGGGTTGACACAAAATGTTCATTTTGACAGTAGTGATCTTTAAACAACATAAGAAGGAGATCATAAAGTGTGGTTGCTGCCTTTCACTACTACAAGTACTTTGGTAAACCACAGTTTGCTATTCTGCAGACAGTGTTTATGCTCCATGAGTATGTTTTTTAGAGACATAAGGAGATGTTTAGACATAACTCAATAGGCAATGGACAAGACACTTACAAGACACTTCTTGTGTTCCTTGATTCTACAAGTACTTAACAGAACATACATCTGTTTGCCAATACACTGAACAGGTCTACAGTAATAAAACAAGGTCCCATTTCTCCTTAGATATACAGCCTACAGAAAGCATGCACCAAGAGTGCATACCAAATGATCTTAGCAAAATGTCTAAGCTGTAAATCCTTCTCTTGAATAGAACTACTGAAGGGCATGTTGATATGGCAGTGAACAAATCATCTTTTACAGTAGTGAATGTAAATAGAGGCATTTATACAATAAAAACTACGTTATATATATATCATCTATAAGGGTAAGTGAATAAATTAAAACAATTCATCTTTTCGCTATTCTTTAAAAGGCAAACACACTGGAATTAATAGAAATGTAAAGACACACCAGTAATTAAAAGTTAAATAAGTTGTAGTTATTATCGAATCTGTCCCGTTTTGCTTAGTCAAAAAATCTGCGAAACTCCAAAAATTTGCAAAATGCATTGAAGTCAATGGGCTTAAAAAAATTTTTGTAGCTGTTTTGCAGGTGGCGAAGTGCAGAAATATATTGCAAATCCATGCTTGCTGAATAAATTTGCCCATAACTAATAAGTTGCTGTCAGTAGGCATGGGTTGAATTGTGGAGTGAGCTTTTTAGTGGTTTCCGTTCAGGGCTGGATTTACATAACAGATGCCCCTAGGCTCACTGCCATTCGTTGCCCCCATACTCTGCCCTTTATTCGCAAATTTTCATCATCAAGACCAGAGCACTGGATTGGCACATGGGAGGCATGCTGCCCCCTAAAACGCTGTCATCCTGGGCCCGGGCCTAGGTGGCTTTTCCACAAATCCGGGCCAGTTTCTGTTAATTTCCCTAAGTTCCCAACCCACATCAAGAACTTTAATACTGATGGGCAGCATGCTCCAAAGTCTAATGGAGTTCACAATTTTGTAATGTTATATATACCAGAAATCAAGAGAACAATCACATTGTTCATTTAAATTTTCTCAGTGAAGCTAAGTGTCTTGCTACTTTTCATGAAGTTGCTCACATTGATAATATCATAGGTCTGTTTACAACCCTATATTTATGGATATTGTTCGTACATAGAAAAGAAGCACTGCTGCTGGCTCACTGAGCAGTTAACAACAGTCAAAATATAAATGTCGAAAAAACCAGGGGATAACATTCAGTTACATGATAACAGACACTACCAAGCAAATTACTTATGGCTTTTTATTTTCGCATTACTACTGATCATTTTTGGTGTTTCCCTGTTAATAAACATAATATTTTATATTCGCTTGATTTATTCACCTTAAAAACTACGGCACCCCTTTATTATGATTATTTTAACTAAACAGAGGATGTTTTTGTGCTATAACCATAACCCTGTGTTTTGCAGGGATTTGGGTGGAACACAGCAAGAGTTTATCTATAACAGGCAACTGCTTTGGCCACATAGCAATTTACCCCATCTGTTAAATAGAGGTGCCACCCAAAGGGTCTATACATAAGAGTATTTTCTATAAAGTACATATTGGGATGCTATTTTTATGTGTCAGTATCACTTTCAGATTTCTTACTTCTACAAGGCAACATACTTAATACAAAATGTTTTGTTATTCTCTTCAAGCTTTTAACTTCTGGAAACACACAGAAAAGTAATGTGGTAAATTCCTTCATATAATCAATTGACCTCTTGATATCTCCTGCTAACTTGTGACTGGCAGAGTCTCAAACAGTTCTTTGATTGCCACTGGATTTCCTCTGTAATCCTTAAAGTTACCAAGGCATTGCACAGCTGCAAACACAGATACTACTGGCAAAACAATGAACTGTATTTCTTACTAACCTGATTTCATGCAGGCTTCATCTGTTTTGCTATTGAAAGGAAATTACATTTGAACAAGAAACATGCACACACGTATTAAGATATTTAAGCAATTGTTATTATCTCTAAATGTACTAGTTTGAGAAAAATTGAATCAAGAGAGCCTTGAATATTGAGGAGAAAAAAATGTTTCATAACTCATTTATTTAGTTTATTAGATATTTCATTTGTCTTGTATTTTTCTCTAAAAAAACAACAGAAACTACTGTTAAGACTCCATTGATATTTTAACAATCAACTAAGCCTTGGGTTGATACACAGGTGGCTTGTGATTTAGGATTATCATGATGTTGCATACTGGTTTGTAAAATATTGTTCTATTCTAAATATTATAGGCAGATTGTTTATATGCTCTTTGGAACAGCATCACACAATTTGCGGGTTTTGATGGAAGACAGTTTTACCATATAAATACATCTCTAGAGCTTAATTGTCAGCCAGGGTACTGATTCATGTTTACTACAGGAACCTGTGCCATGCTTTGGCAAAGACACAGAGAAATTGGAGCCAAGAACATTATGTGGGGATTCCCCACTATTGTAACACGAATAGGTCTCAAAGTAAATGAAGAAATGTCTGCATTGATCATACAAATCAAATGTTGGTCTCTTGGATTTAACTATGGATATTTTCAGGCACAAGTAAAATAATATATCACCTGGGAGGGAAAAATAAAATATTTTTATTATGCTTTTACATTTGGCCCTATATTCTAATCCAGTTTCCTTATTAGCACATAAATACTTAGAAAGAATTATATTTAAATATATTAATGTGCATTCCTGGCCAGATAGCAAGATTATAGAGTCCCAACCTAAACGGGCAAGACATCTTCGCAGAATTGGCAGCTTTGTCATAGCTGCTTTCAGAATAAGTCATTTGCATAAGACATTTACATTTATATTAGCAGGTAATAGTTCCTTGTAACTGTCACACCCCTTCCAACATTTATACCTTGGTATAAAAATCTTACAATAATTTTGCCCTGATAATGGTAAACCTGGGACTATACAGATCTGAAGCCCAAAGAGCCATAACCATAACTATGGTTCTGTACAAAGTATGATATGTGAGTAACTATATCTATAATTGTTCTACATTAAAATATTAGAACATTTTCACTTTCTGATGGGACACGTGCTATTCACTCCACTACTGTCCAGCACAGTGCATGCACATTAACAGAATCAGTGAATCCTGGATAGGAATATTTTTTCCAGTCCAAACATGGTATGAATGCTGGGTTTCATTTGAATCAACAGCTGGATGATTTTTGAACACTTAGGGCAGATTTATGAAATTCACATGAAAGATTCGAAATTCGATAAAATTTTCAAAAAGATTAGAATTTGAATTTTCAATTGTTTTTGAAGACCACTTCAACGATCAAATTTGGAAAATTCAAATAATTCGAATAAAATTCTATTTGAATAATCGACAGTCGAATAACTTGCCCTTTAAATTTCTATTCGACTCCCTAGTTCGTCAGATTCAACCTACCGAATTGGATTTAGCTATTTTTGATTGAATAAAAAAATTTGATCGAATGGTTAAAATAGTTTGAATTGTTCATTTCGAACGATTTTATCAATTATTTCTCTTCGATGGTTTGATCGATAGAATTCGGTAAAATCCTTTGATTCGATTGGTCGAATTTGAGGGTAAATTCATCCTCAAATTCGACCAATAGTAAATCTGCCCCTTATTGATTGGGAATGATTGTTGGAGGGCCTGAGACATGGACAGATAAGGCAGCTTAAATCTTCTCGTGTATGGCCACCTTAAAAGAACAGTAAGATGATAAAATGAAAGTGGTTTAAATTAAGGACAATATAATTTACTGCTGTCCTGCACTAGTAAAACAGGTGTGTTTGCTTCAGAAGCACAACTGTAGTTCATTTAACCAAGATGTTGTGTGGCCATGGGGGTAGCCATTAAAACACAGGATGCACAGTAGGTAACAAACACTTATACAAACACTATATTAGTGTTTCTGAAGCAAATACACCAGTTTTACCAGTGCATGGCAACACATTATATTGTCCTTCATTTAAACCATCTTATTGTTTTATTGTTCCTTTGAAATTATTAAATTAATGCATTTCTTAATACAGGGAAACAAGATGGATATGAGTAAAAAAGTATAGGGTAAAAAAACAGTTTAATGAAAAAGGAAGTTGTTCAATGAAAAAAAAACCCAGTTGTTCAATGAAAAAGGAACAGATTTGCAAATACTGTGTAGGAAAAAGCAACAGATTTCAATTGTGTTGTTAATAAGATTAGTAAAAGAAAGGAAAAAGTGTAATATTAGCAATGAACATGCCCATCAGTATTAAAAGTAAATAAGGAGTAAGCCCACATTTAATGTCGAAACATAATAAATACTGAATGAAGAGAATCAGATTAGTCTTTGCAACCTTGGAATAATTTATAACTCTACCTAAGGTCACCCCAGTAGAGAGTGCATTTCGAAAACAACCACCCAACAGATTATAGGTGCCTAGATAATTCGGAATTCCAGAAATGATTATACACACCAGTGTAGATGGTAGTGGTAAAAAGAGATACAGTAGTAAAGAGGCAAGATGGTTCAAGTACTGCTTTTTTAAGAGGTGGTGGGTTGAGAGCTGAGGTGGTTCAAGGTTTGCCCTCAAGGAAAAGCTGAAACTGAGGTTGCCTTTGTGTATCAAAAGATGTGTCACAAATGGCACCCAATACCAGAACAGTTGCTAAGCACCTTGATCTCAGCTTGGCTTCACCAGTTAA
>CM044440.1:77354370-77378670 GCA_024363595.1 Xenopus borealis
ATATATACACACATATATATAAAAATAAAATTGATAAAATGATGATCAAAGCAGCGCACTCCTAGGATTTCTTAAATGTTCAAATAATTATTCCATACGATCAATATATATATATATATCTTATACTGGATCTAAAATAAGCTTTGCAGAAAAAAAGTAAAAATAATTGCAGTAAAAACTTTGAATGTTGACACAGACTCCCATTATACAGATATACAGGGAATTAGGGAAGCTCTTTATTGATGCAGGCAAGCTAACATTATGCATGGTTCGAATAGCAATAAGCTACTTCTGTGTCAATTTCCTCTTTTTAAAATAACTTAATTTCTAATTATTGATAAAAAGCCCTGATATCTATTATACAGTAATCATAGGGAAAAAATACTCTATTATGGCAGCTAAAACTCATTACTATGATTAATACTGTAGGTTGAAACACTGTTGATGCTGCTTTTATTTTTGATGAGGTTAACCATATTGCCATGATATCTAGAGGATTAAATCATAATTTTTATAGTATATGTATTCCTCTACATAAGCTTGAGATTTAGATTTATCACCCAAATACAAGGCAATTCATATCTCCGTACTTATGAGTATGGCTCATGCTTATTGTTTTTAATAGTTTGCCCTAACATAATACAAATTTTCCCATGTATCAATAAGCATCAGTTAACTTATCTACCTCTGCAATGATACCAAGGGGCAGATTTACTATTGGTTGAATTTGAGGGTGAATTGACCCTCGAATTCGACCAATCGAATTGTGGTCGAATTTTTACCATTCAAATTCGAATATCGAATTTGAAGGATTTTAGCGCAATTCAATCGATCAAAAGATCCAATAAAATTTTTTAATGATTTTAACCATTCGATCGATTTTTTTGTATTCAATCTAAAAAACTTTAAAAACCCTATGGGAGCTTCCCATAGGGTTTAATAGCAATTCAGTAGGGTTAATCTGGCGAACTAGGCAGTCGAGTGAAATTTAAAAGCGCAAGTAATTCGACTGTCGAATATTCTAATAGAATTTTATTCAAATCATTCGATTGAATTTTCAAAATTCGATGGTCAAAGTGGCCACAAAAATTATTCAAAAATTCGAATTAGAATCTTTTTAAAAATTCGATCAAATTTAGAATCATTCACACGATTTTAGTAAATCTGCCCCAAGAGTATTAGAAAAACATGATAGTAGCAAAACAATAGCTGCTTAGTATTCCCATAGTTACTACTTGTCTGAAATTATAAATGACTTGCATCTACTTACAGTAGATAATAGTTGTAATCCTCTGTAGTCTCTTAATAATTGGAATTTAATATTTAACACAATTGTATATGTTTCTGCATTGTTGCTTCCCCTGTCTGTGCTATTCGTTTAAAATTAAGATATGTGTAATGTGAGCTTCCGGTAGCAAAACCCAAGACCCCGGCACAGATTTCAGCACAGAAACGGACACTGACACAGCCTTTTATGGTTAAATTGCAGCTTTGCTGGCATTTATTTGCAACTGAACACAATTCTTCAGCCCACTGGCTTCACATGGGGAATCATATAAGTGTTTAACAAAATCAGTCCCAATCCTAACACCCTCACTGGTGTTCACTTTACTCACATTTGAGTTTGGCCCTCACTGGCTTTCACTTGGACCACACATCCCAGAATCCTCTCTGGACACACTTGAGACACTCTGATCTCCTGGGAGTAGTTTCTCTGGTCCTCTCCCAGACCTTTGGATCTCCCTCCAACTCAGGGGATGACTCTCTGGTTTCCTGGTGCTCACCAGCACTCCTTCAGTGGCCCACACTCTCCTCCACTCCAGGAGGTTTCTAGAGCAAAACAGCAGCAGCCACAGCCAGCCATGAGGTGTTGCTCCACACCTCTTTTTAACTATCCTTAATTAACTAATTACTTATCTAGCTACCTAGTTTAGGCAGCTGCAAACCCTTAAATGGAGCAAGGGATAGAAGCCCACCCTGCTCTATTCCATCCACTCCAAGGACCCTTAATCCAGCATTTACTGAGCAGCATTACTTGCTTCAGCAATACAGTTTTCCCTGGAGTTTAACCTTTCACCAGCCTAATACTGGTGAAATACAAATGATATTGTGCCCTTTAGACACCCATACTGTATCTTACAGTACCTTTATGCCTACCAGATATGTAGATACATCAAAATATACATTTCTGCATGTTTTTTCTGAACAAATACAGCTGGAGGTGGAAAGATGAAAACTGACATTATAATATGTGTAAAGGTTCAAGAAAGGATTGTCCCTTTTATTTCCTTAAACCCATACCTCACAAGTCACTCGATTCAGTGCCCAAGCCCATTACACTGCCCATTACAGATGTATTAATAAATGGTCCATTACGCTCAATACTAACCTGGCTAATGGCTGTCTGTTAAAAGGAGCTGATTCTCTTCCTTTGACAGTTATAGAGCAATTACTATCTTTCACGATCCATTTTTCATTGTGGTGAACCCTGTTTGTAGGAGAAACTAATTCTGGTAACAGCACAAAAAATTTAATTGAGTTTCCCCAGTTCTCTAAGATCTTTCAAAAGCGACATATATATATTTAATGACAATGCAAAAATTACCAGTACTCACTAGTGATGGGCGAATCTCCCCAGTTTCGCTTCGCCGAAAAATTAGCAAATTTCCAGAGAAATTCGCGAATTGGCAAAAAACGAGTCGCGGCACGCTTTTGACGTGCGTCACGTCGTTTTCAGTGCATGTTGCGTAGTTTTCGGCGCGGCGCGTCAAAAACGTCGCGCAACTCGTTTTTTTCGCCACAAATTCCTTTAATCTTTAACTTTGAGGGGCAGTGATGGGTTCGATTGTAGCTCCCACCTATGCGAATTCCTTTATGCTTTGGCTTGAAGAAAAATTCATTAGTTGCCTTGAACAGACCCAGGGATTATGATTTATATGTATATTTGTGAATAGGTTCTCCTGTTTTCCATTGTTTCATTTACTCTTAGAAAACCCCTGAATTGGAGGGGAAAATATATAAAGATGTAGTTGCAAAGGAACCAGTATGGTGGTTGCTGAGGACAGTGATGTCAGTTCCTGTGTGTGAATACATTTCCTGTTTGACACCTGTATTAGTGAATTACTCAATGCTTGCTAAACTATTTTATCCCTGGCTTGATAAAGGAGTAGATGAACAATGAAACATTAAAGATGGGGGTAATGTAAGTGTTTGTGGTCTTAAGATAATAGACTAATATTGCATATGAAATTGAGTGCTGTGTGTTTTTTTTTAGAATATATATATATATATATAACACAGACACACATATATATATATATATATATATATATATCCAGAGATATGGGACCTGTTATGCAGAATGCTTGGGACCAGAGATTTTCCAGATAATAGATCTTTCTGTAATTTGGGTTTTCAGACCTTAAGTCTGCTACAAAATCATGTAAACATTAAATTGATTCCAATAAGTATTAACTAGATTTTACTTTGGATAAAGTACAGGGAACAGTTTTATTATTACAGAGATAAATGAAATCATTTTCAAAAATTTGGATAATTTAGAGAATAAAATGTGATATGGCCTTTCCGTAATTTTGAGCTTTCTAGATAATGGATTTCTGGATAATGGATCCCATATCTGTAAAGGGTTTTATCATTTGCAGTTAAGTAGCCTCACTAAATTCTATGCCACACTGCTTATTAAGGAACTTCCCAGAAAGCAGTATTGTTTGCTACTCATTACTGCATTTTACTAAATAAATCGTTTTGCAGAAATGAGCTGCACAAAGCACAGGTCAGTGCGATTCTGCACACAGGAATGTTCCATATTCCATTACAGGCCACTTACATTAATGCCATGCTTTTATTATCTGCCATTATTGATATGCCTCATATGGTCTCCTAGAGAAAGTTAATTACTGTGTGATGAATCTCAGTTAATGTATTTTAGCATATTATAACTTCTTCATTTTATTCACTTGGTGATAGTGCTTAAAATACCCTACAGTATAAATCAGATTTAATTGCAATTTAATTTTAAAATCATGCCTTCCATGTTTTCAAAACTGTATGGAATATTAAATGTTTGTGGCAGACATAATCCCAACTCCCCACGATCATAAACACCTTAGAATTTGCTTATCAACTATACTATGAAACTGATCACTAATACAAAAGCACTTTTACAGGAAGTGCTGTAAATAGCGACTCTTTAAAATGGTAGACTGTCAACATGTAGGTGCTTTGCTCATTGCATTGCATCCGTCTGTAAACATTCGGAATTGAATTAGGAGCAGAGTCGGGCCAGGCCGGCCAGGCGCCCTAGGCAACTTGTCTGGTCACAAATCTGCCACTTGTGCGTGTTAAAGGAAAACTATACCCCCGAACAATGTAGGTCTCTAGAAACAGATATTGCCTAAAACAACTCATATGTAAAACCCTGCTTCATGTAAATAAACCATTTTCATAATAATACACTTTTTTAGTAGCATGGGCCATTGGGTTATCCTAAATAGAAAATATCCATTTTAAAAAATAAGGACAGCCTCCTGGGATCCTAGGATCCAACGGTGCACACAAACATACCAAACAAACTATAAAGTTAGGTCACCCGAGCCAATTAACAGACAGAGTTCTGTCTTTTGCTTCAACACTTCTTCCCTTTACAGTTAGAGTTGAAATATTTCTGGTCAGCTGATCTCTGAGGCAGCACACAGACCATCACGAAATGGTGGTCCAAGGCAAGAGATGTAAAAGGGCAATATTTACTTAAATATAAATTCCAGTTTGGTAAGATTCTTTAATATGTCACTTGATTTGATATAAACTATCTGTTGCTCAAAAATTCATTTTCGGGGTATAGTTTTCCTTTAAGGTTGTCTGTCCTTAACATGCGCTTGTGCTCAAAATGATGCTGGCAAGCATGTGCAGGGAAGGTGGCAGAGAAGGGATGTGTCTGGAGCCCCCCCCCCCCAGCTCTGCACCCTAGGCACGTGCCTACTCTGCCTACCCCTAGTTTTGGGGGCTAATTTCATCTGCCCCTATATATTTGAATAAACTTTAAATATGACAACCAATGTTTAACATAATATAGCTATACCCCCGACATAAAGAATGTCCTTTCCCAGGTTCCCTGGAAATAATATTTTTTAATTATTTTTATTCAGTTTTAATTTTGAAAGAAACTCATATACAATATGGACACAACTTAAAAATTAAAGAAAACAGAACAAAAGAAAAAAGAGAATAAAAACAAAATGAAAGACAAAGAAATCCAAAGGCATCTAACTTATCAGGAAACACTTAAAATTACCTAGACTAGACAACAAGTACCAGTGTACTATGCCAACAGTGTTAACAACATAGCATGATTAAAGAATGATTAAAGAAGACACAATTTAGAAGTCAGTTTGACTTTATCATGGGGGTTAAAGTGGGGCAGCCCCAAGGATTAATTATGTGCTCTATCTTTTTCTGGTCCTCAAGCCTATGTTACATTGTCACAGTCAACTATCTCTCAGTATACAGTATTTACTGTATAACCACTTAATCCCAGTTCACTCAGATTTTATCAAAGTTTTTCACAGTATCATGCTTAAGTGCCAAAAAATAAATATAATGTACCCTATCTAGGATAAGATTCTGCAATTATATCGTACCCTATGTAGGAATTTTATCTGGAAAAAATATTTGAAATTGTTTAACTCTTACAAATTCCATTACTATTCTATTTGCACCTAAGAATGGGTTGGTACCCTAAAGCTTGTGCCACAATGTCTGTGTATTGATGTGAAAATTTAGACACCCTCACATATTATTGGCAGGCACATCCTCAGTAATATGGATGCCTAACTGGGTCCTAATGGGGACCTTGTGTCCATGCCCTGCTTATGTAAGCCCCTGTAGTTCTCACAGTGTATGTTAGATGGCACTATGACATAGTATAAAGGTTGGGAACCATGCAGTCTGGGTCCATTACTTTAGCCCAACCAAGCAGGCTGGAAGGGAATGGGGTAGTGGAACCTAGGAGCTTTGGCCCTAGTAAAGTGATAGCATTCTCATTTATAGATCACTCAAGGAGTGATAGATAGGTTATATAGTTTAGCAGCTCAAGGCTCTGATGAGGAGAGTGGAGAGGAGGGATTAAGATCCCGGGTATTAATAACTTAAGGATGATAGAAATTCCTCTAGGTTCAACTTAGGGCACAGGCTGAAAGCTGGGCAATAACTTTTGACTTGCTGTGTAAACTCTGCTGATGTGTCCCTGGGCTGCAGGGATCCAGCCTATGTTTTTACTGTGAGTATATGCTGCATTTATGCTATTTGTTCTCTATGCTCCTATGTGGATGTGCTCATGTAAATAAAGACTGTTTCTTGGTTAAGCATCAAAGAATCACTGGCACCCATTTCTTCTGCAATAGAACCTTGGTTACAGTTACATTGCACCCTGCCTCCACCCCGTTGCAAGGGCTTACCCCTGAGGAAAGAGGGTCTCATTTGTGGTATCACACCACACCAAAAGTAGCCCATATTGAACACAGCAAAGTTAATTTATTATAGTGCTACCTCTGCATTAACAAGATGAAGGCTTAAGTCCTAGTGAATTGGTGTGCTTCTTCCCTTTGTATAGCTGGATATTATTGGACTTGGAGGCAGTCCAGGAATTGAATGAACTCTATATGTAAGTAGGTCATGTGCAGCAGTTAATTTAAAATTTTTGCTGCCAGCTACCTATAGTAACAAATATAAATTTTCTTCTAGTAAGTTAGCCCTTTCAGCAAGGAACACATACAAATAAGTTTATATAGCTACTTCCGAGTAATAGAAGTATGTTGTTATCGACATCAAGTAAGTAGACACTGGAATGAAGCTGGAACCTATATTTTGTCCTAAAGCTCTCAAGAGAACTTGAATGCTAGAGTGGAAAATATATTAGAGAGAGCTTCAGCATCATTTGAAATCATCTGTAAAAAGAGCGTCCACAATGCAAAAAAGATCAAATCTTTTCAGTTTATCGGGCAGATTCACTAAAGTGCAAAGCGTCTAATGCTAGCACTGATTCGCCAGCGTGACGTCATTTCGCAACTTCGCAAATTCACTAACACGGACTCTGGCGAATTTTCACTAGCGAAGTAGATAGACTTGCGCAACTTCGCACCCTTAAACCAGGCGAAGTTGTACACTGACAAAGGATCGTAACTTCGCAAATTCACTAAGATGAACATTTTCCTCAACGTTAGCACTTACGCTAGATGTTACTTCGCCTGGTCAGACGAAGTTCAATACAATAGATAGGAGGTTGAAAAAAAAATGTCAAAAAAGTCCCATAAAAACTCCGGCGTATTTTAGCATAGGAGGGTGATAGTCTGAAAAAGATCAATTATTTTTTTTGGGGGGTTACCCTTCTTCCCCTCTACATTTCCTAACATATGGCAGCACAACTATACAGGGGCACATGTAGGGCAATAGGACAACTTTATATAATTTATTAAAGGTTTCCTGGGCTTGTGTAGTGGAATGTAGTGGCTGTAACATATATATTTATTATAAGTTAAAGTTCTCGCCGTATGCAAATTAGGCTTCGCTAGCATAACAGTGCTCTGCCTAGCGAAGTATCACTAGCGCAACTACGCTACCGTTCGCCGACCTGAGGGTAAATTCGCACTTTAGTGAATTTGCGTAGCGCTGGCAAAAATTCTTAGTGAATTGGCCCCTATATGACTTGCAATTCTAGAGAGTGAAAATTAGACTCTACAGATTCAGTCATCTCTAATTAAAAGCCATTCCTTTTTGTTTGTCTGTTTAGCTTCAGGTTCTTGTGGTTGCTACAGATGACTAAAATAAATTCCAACATGTCTGCTTCCTTATTTTAAAACATTTCTACTTTACTTTAATCTGTTTCAATGAATCAGCTGTTGCTATAGCAACTTCATTTATCTAAGTGAGTAAGGATTATCATGGTTATTTTAGCCTCCCCAGGAAGCATATTTGTCAGCAAGTAACTGTTCCAAAAATCAAGTATTAGGGAAAAGTGTTTTCTCCAGTGGAGTTCTGTCAATGTGTTGCCATATGCAGTGGTGAGAGTCAAGGTTTTGTTTGGAAAATAAACTATTTCACAAAAGCCCTATACTTTCGGTTGATGATTTACCTAAATATTGGCATAATTCACTACTTTCAAATGACAGACAAATTAGTATTTAATTATGCAGCCTTTAATTTGAATTTCAGTGACTCAAGAATTAGTTTCCAGTGTAGAAAGCTATTATCTTCATAAGCAGGACTCCTCATGTGCAAATGCTCTTCTGCTCTTTTGGAATAGTGCTGGTGTTCCTGTTTCTTTGCTATTTTACAGTGGGTGTCCTTTGAATTAGGTATTTTGCAGAATAAGTATATAAGAGGGCTGTGCTCCATACATTAAGTTTTATTTTGACTTGCAGCAATTGGCCTAGACAAAGCTGTTATTTAAAAAAATTCCAATATTCTACAATATATATGGTTGCTTTACATGTAGTATTAATTTAGAAAACTGAAAGATTTTCATCCATATTTACTTTATAATGTTTACTACATTATTTTAGGTTGCAAGTAAACATATAACATATTAATGTATCCCTTGCATTGATGTTTTCATTTCCCTTCCTGCAGCCAGTGGAGGACATGAAGCTAAAAGTACTTGGTGGGCATGTAGCTGACCTTAATATAGAGGAGGAAGACAAACATTGAAATATATATATATATATATATATATATATATAACAGTGGTTAGGGAAATCAGTTAGCCTTTCATCCATTTCAACAGAGCTGATTAACATGAGACTGCTGTACATTCAGAAGCTGTGTACACTATTCTTTATTTCTACTACTAAGAACTGAAAACCTGCTTGTGTATATGCAGAAACAGAACTATTATTGTGTGACTTGTAAGAAAGGCATAAATATTATCAAGGAGTATGTGCTTTCATCCATACTTTCTTACTGATGATTCAGAGCTTGAAAGGGCACACATATTTTAAAGGAACAGTACCACCAAAAATCAAAGTGTTTTAAAGTAAAGAAAACATCGTGTAGTGTTGCCCTGCGCTGTTAAAACTGGTCTGTTTCCTTCATAAACACTACTATAGTTCTTATAAACAAGCTGATAAGTAGCAATGGTGGAAACTGAAAAATGGCTATATGGCACAGGATAAGTAATGGATAACAGATAACATTATGTTCTACAGAGCTTATCTGCTATCTTCTGTGTAACTTAAGCCTTTTCTCCTTTGACTAGCTGCCCCCATGGCTACACAACAGCTTATTTATATAAACAATAGTAGTGTTTCTGAAGCAAACACTACAGATTTACCAGTGCAGGGCAACACTGAATTATAGTTTTATTACTTTAAAAGAATTACATTTTTTGATGTTACTGGTCCTTTAACTAAATAAACTTTGAATTCCTCATTTCACCAATGATATCTTCTATTTTAGTAATCACCTACTGTATAGCTTTAGCATACTGTATATCTTTAGCAGAACAGTTTAGTTCCTTTTTCAGGTTCATTAATCAGCTTGAAAAAGGAACTAAAATGTTCTGAAAGCTTGCGATGATAATCTTAGTTAGCCATCACCTTTATACCACTTTGTTATTTTTTATTTCAAAGGGTTTCCCTGTAACATTTTTACTGGCTAACATAGTACAACAACTTTACAATGTATGGTATTTATAAGAGTAAAATTTTATAAATATTATCTGCTATATATAGTTTTATATCAGTCATTAACAAACCCCATGCAGTGGCTTAATAAACATTAGCCACTATATCATTACGTCTTAGGAAAACCAAAATGCCATCTGTATGTCAAAGATGTTTATTTAATACTAACATTCAATCTATATATGCCCTGTCATCTTAAAGGCCATTTTGGCCTTTAACATGCATGCAGCATCTTGGTAAAGGGGTTAATATGTTGGGAGGATGATGGAATGTTTAATATAATATACATTAGGACAATGAAAACCTCTCAGATCTCAAATAGCATACCGTTGCATACTGTTAATTAGATTGGACTGAATTTGTGAATGCTCCAGCGAACCCTTTAATAATGTTATATTAGAATGCCCATAAGTGTTTGCAATTTACAGAATGAGGATTAAATCTTGAGACCTGGGGATTACCAGGTAAAAGGATTCTTACGTAATTTGGATATCCAAAATATGTAATTTAAACATTTAATAAACCAAATATAATTGTTTTGCAAACAATATGGAATCATGCAACTCAATTACAATTAGGTACATTATTATTATCTACTGTTGTATTATTACAAAGAAAAGGAAATCATTTGCTTATTTGCTTGAATTGGAATCTATGGGAGATGGTCTTCCTGTGCTTCTGGGATAATGGGTTTTATGATAAAGGGATCCACTGCCTACTATAGCCAAATATTATAATTCATCAGACAACTTGCTTGCAATATACATGAATAGTTGCAACAAATTAGCTTTATAGTAACTTTTTTGTCAATACCCCACTAATAAAAGTGATTAATGACATTACTTTTTGTTTGCTTGTTGAGAGTGTCACCTAAAACCTGACAAAGTCATTATTTATAAATTTTAATAGAAATATAATACAAAAAAAGAAAGGTAGTTGAGCAAACCATCCTTATATAAATGCTAGTTATAACACCATTTTCAAGTATCATAGGTCCTATTAGCATAGAGCCGTTCTTGTTCACACATATATACAATACAATGCAATACAATGTGGCATAACACAGCCTGTGTAGAAAGTACTTTTAGCATTTCCATTATCCAGAGGATGCAGTTATATCACCATCTAATCAATTGTAAAATCTAATTCCTTAAGGCTTAAGTGTTTTAATAAAATTCACCCAGGGTGACCATATTTTCCAATATTCCTCACTTTGGTCATGAAGTAACAATGTAATCTGTCTTATTTCCTCTTATTTTATCAGCCACTCACTAAACGTTAGAGGAACAATTGACTTCCAACGTTTTGGGATTATTGCCTTTGCAGCATGTTATAAATGCAGAGTAATTGGATCCTATATTACTGTCTTTGACTCATGATATACATTTAGAATGATAGTCTTAATCCTATTCTGTGTTATCATCCATATAGCATCAGTTATATTTTCCCTATATTGCTGCAGATACATGTTAACCAAATATGGGTATGGTTACCTTCAGCTCCTTGACACCTCCAAAAGCGCAGTCATTAGGGTATATTATTTTAAGTTTCATTGGGGTGTGATGCCACCTTAAAATCATTTTACATGAGACTTCCCTTGTTCTAGCTGCTTTAGAGGTTCTATAAATACTTTTAATAACGTCTTTCCACATATCATCTGATATCTCGATCTTTAACTCTTTCCCCCATTCTCTGCATTGTGAATCAAAACTTGGGGTATAACTCTCTAGTAGTGGCTTGTACATTCTGGATAGAGGTTTAATACTTTCTTTCTGATGATTAATCATTGATTCCCATAGAATTTCTGTTCTGTCCCAATCTTTATTTAGTCTGGAATGTGTGTATCCCAGTTGTCTCCAGGGTGTATACCCCATCTTTTTGGCATATCTGCCAATGGAATCATGTTCCTATTTCTAATTAAGTCTCTTATTTGTGTAGTTCGAATTCCCCATTTCTCCCATCTACTAAAAGCCTTATACTAGATGTTTGGTTGGAACTCTGGGTTTTGTGTTAAGGGTTTTAATATGTATGGGGTTTTAGGCCCCCTTTTTCTTTTGGTGTCATGAGAGTTTTAGATTTTATTCTGGGATGTCTCCCTTCCCAAACAGACCTGGATATTATTGTTTAATTGTGAAAAATGATTGGGTTATTTCTATAGGCAATATTTGAAAATAATATATTAACTTTGGCATAAAAACATCTTTATGACTTGTATTCTCCCTAACCATGACAATTAAGAGTTTTTTCCAGTTATCTATTAATTTCTTAAAAATATTTTAAATCGTTTTCTTGATATAGTTTCCCTGTCTCTGGAGTTAATTTGATTCCTGGATAATTAATTGATACACTTGCCCACTTAAACGGGGTATTCTGTTTAAGTGCTTTTGCTCCAGCTTCAGGAATATTTCTATTCAAAATCTCAGACTTATTTTAATTAACCTTAAAGTTAGCTAGCTCTCCAAAATTTCAGTAGGTCCATTACTTTCAGCAGGGATAGATGTAGTTTTGTAATATACAATAGTAAGTTGTCTCCAAAGGCCATTCACTTATACTCTTTGCCCTTTAAGGTGATACCCACAATATCTAAATCCTTCCTGTTGCCTGACAGTAATGTTTCCATAACCAAGGTAAAGAGAATTGGTGAGAGTGGGCACCCTCGTCTTGTTCCATTAAATATTTGTACTTTAATTCTGGCTTTGGGAGTCTTGTATTGTGCTAATATCCAATATATAATAGCCGGGCCAAATGCAAAACTAAATGTTTCCCTCAAAAATGTCAAAGACACCATATCAAAGGTTTTTTTCCACATCTGTATAATTATATATATATAATATATAATATAATCTGTATAATTGATGGAATCTCTTTATTTTTAGCCTAATTAATCAATGAAATAATTTTAAATGTATTTTCTTTCCCTTTTCTTTTAGGAACAATTCCCTTTTCGATTGTTATGCATTAATTCTGGTAAGTAATTCTTAATTCTATTTTTGCGTTGATCTATCTAAATTAATCAGAGAAATTGGTCTATAACTGGAACATAAGTGGAGGTCCTTATTTGGCTTTGGAATTTCCATTATACTGTATGAGCCTCTTGGGCTTGCGGATGGAATATATCTGTCTTGGAAATGCTATTAAAGTATGCAAGTAAATATGAAGATATTGTATTTGAAAATTTTTTATAGAATGATGCTGTATACCCATCCAGGCCAGGACTTTTTCCTACTGATAGTGTTTCAATACAATCAATTTCTTCTCAAAAGGAGAATAAAGGAGCTGACCAATTTCTTTGATTTATACAATGTTTGATAATATTCTTGAAAAGTTTCAGCTATACCTTTGGTATCGTAATGAGTTTTATTAAATGTATCTTTTATGGATATCATATTAATTTGGGGTTGCATTTTATTTATTGTTTCTTGTATTTTTGTACTCTATAATTCAAAAATGCCTTAAGTTGGAGTCTTTTACTTTTTAGGGTGACCAAAGTTTTCTGTGCCAAACTCTCTTTATGCAATTGCTCTAGTACAGATATTTCTAAGAGGTTACAGACTTCCTTTTCACTTTCTTTCTTTAGGTTGCTACACATGGCAATCAGCTTCCCTCTAAGGACGCATTTCAGTGTTTCCCAAAGAGTCCCAGCCGATATGTCTATTATATTGTTATACTCCAAAATACCTTCTATACAACTTTTTATCTGCTTTTTGTTTAATTCTTTGTGAAGCATATATTCATTCAATCACCATGTGTACTCTTTTTTTGACGTTTTGGGGATTGAGCATTCTACTAACACTGGGGAGTGATCTAAGAAAATTGTATTCCCTGTTTCTCCATTAGTAAATAAGCTTAACCAGTGTTGTGAGATAAATATATAATCGATTCTTGAATAAACTAAATGAACTTTAGAGAAATGTGTGTAGTCTTTTTTTCAGGGTTAAGTACTTTCCATATATCAATTAAATGTATTTCTGCTAAAAAAAAAAAAAATTCCCTTCAGTCCTTTATATGATATAGATGTCTTTTTGGAAGAAGAATCTACAAGTGGGTTTAATGTTATATTGAATTCTCTTCCCAAAATTATTGAACCTTCCCCAAACTTTTCCAAGATCTGTACAAAGTATTTTATACATTCAACTTGTCCAGAGGGACGTACACATTTGCTATGGTACATAATGGATTTGAGAAGTTACCTTTAATAATCACAAATCTACCTTCTTTATCTGTCAGTGTATCTTCATGTTGAAAAGGCTGTTCCTTCTGAATTAGAATCATAACCCCTCGTGTTTTCTTAGTTGTGTTGTTGCTCAAATAAATCTGGGGGTAATTTTTTATATTCAGTATCGGTGTATGGTTTACCTTAGAATGTGATTCTTGTAAAATACTATCATTGCTCTTTGTTGCCTACATTCATTAAACACCTGTGCTCTTTTTATTGCCTCATTTATACCGTTCACATTCATTGAGAATATTTTCCCTATCATATTAGATGTGCTAGCCATATTTATATATTTCAAAAATGTGTGCAATATTCGTAAGCCCAACAACAAAGAAAGGGGAGGGACCAAACAAAAAAACAGGTATAATAACTGAAAATAAACATGCTGTTAAAAGATTTACATGGGAACCTTCCCATTGCTTGCAGTTTACCACAGCGGCTTAAGTGATAATCACCTAAATCTAAGGGTGCCGTGGAAAGGGGATGGGGCATGAAACCTTGTAAGCATAACAAACGAGAATATTTCCCATTACCAAGTTACATTACCCCTTGTTTAATCTAAATTAAGACAAATTGGAGAAGAGAGTCCCAATACTAATACATTTCTGTAGTAATTTAAAAAAAAAAATGTCCTCTGATGGGATTTAAATATACCCTCTTTTGGTGACTTTTAGTCTTGTGTTTCTACATCCCAATCGGTCCACAGATTATCCAAATCTCTCCTATCGCCCCCCTCAAAAAAGTCCATCTTGGTATTACCTCAAATAAGATATTTAAATAAACCATCCTTAGAGTAATTATTGTATATAACAGGTATTCATTGTAAGTAAAACAGCAATAAAGTTAATTACTACAATAGTAATATACTTAGCCATGATGATACAGGCGCTCTTTCTCTCCATATGCCGATCAGGTGTATAGCCTTTAAAGATGAACATAGAAATACACAATCTGAGAGAAAAACAAAAAAACCATCATATTTTAAAGGGGTTGTTCACCTTTGAGTTAACTTTTAGTATAATGTAGAGAGTGATATTCTGAGACAATTTGCAATTGGTTTTCATTTTTTATTGTTTGTGGTTTTATAGTTATTTGGCCTTTTATTTAGAAGCTCTCTAGTTTGCAGTGTCAGCAATTTGGTTTCTAGGATACAAATTACCCTAGCAACCCTGCATTGATTTGAAGAAGAGACTGGAATATGAATAGGAGATGATCTGAATAGAATGATAAGTAAAAAAAGTGGCAATAACAATACATTTGTAGCCTTACAGAGCATTTGTTTTTAGATGGTGTCAGTGACCCCCATTTGAAAGCTGCAAAGAAACAGAAGAAAATTGCAAATCATTAAAAAACTATGAAAAATAAATAATGAAGACCAATTGAAAAGTTTCTTAGAATTGGCCCTTCTACAATATACTAAATGTTAACGTGAAGGTGAACAAAAACCGGAAATCTCCACTGGAGAGAGTATTGCTCCCAGTAGTCTGGTCAAGGTTGCTCTCTATGAAGAAACTTGAGACCATTCTCCTTGAGTTTCAAACGACAAGCTCGGAAGAGTAGTAGCTTCAGTAGCTTCTTTAGAGACTTGGAGAGAGAATGGGAATCCCCATCTGTATAGAATCTTATTCCTTTTAAGCAGCTCAGTGAAAGGTTTCTTCTTTTAGCTAAAGTTATTCTGGATAAGTCTTGAAAAATACTTATTTTGTCTTCGTATGTTACCTATCTCTCTTGCCTTAGTAAGTATTATTTCCTTCAATGAGAAGCTGTGCAAACAACAAATAATATCCATTGGGGCATTTGGTGGGGTAGTTCTTGATTTGAACACCCTGTGTGCTTGTTATATTGTTATATCTGTAGTTATATCTCACTTCAGAATACTAAATTTTCAGAAGGACTTCACGAATTCCGGTTGCACTGATTCTATGATGCCCCTTACTCTTATATTGTTCCTTCTGCTCCTATTTTCTTGGTCCTCTATTTGTCTTTGTAGTTTGTAGATGGTAGTTTCTTTTTGTTTCACATGCTTATAAATAGTCGCTTGATTTTTGAGAGCTTTGCTTGCATTATGCTCCACCATTTCTGTGTATGAAGCAAGAGAGATCATATCTCTTTTTAATTCTTGAATATCATCTTTAATTGAGGTAGCCACCTCCTGTAGCATATCTTTTATATCAGCTTTGGATAGGAGGTTTGAAATGTGTGTAGTAAGTTCAGAGCTCTGTTCAACCTCACTATTATATTCCTCATCCATGTGTTGTTTATTAGACTCTCCTTCCTTGTTTCTCTCATTATATCCTGTAGCGTCCTCTCTGATGCCCCGAGGTGTTCCTTTCTTTATGAATAGTGGGGCCAATTCACCTGGCGTCCTTTCTCTCAGGTTCTGATGCATTGTGACTACAGCAGTAATTGTCAATTTCTTTGATGCTGGTGATTTTAAAGTATGGGACTTACCCACTGGTGTATGTGGCACTGGGGATTTTGCCTCTGGTATCTTTACCACCAAGGGTTTGTCCCTTGCTTTGCCTTTTCTCCCCATTTGAGTTTATGAATGAATATGGATTGAAGGTCTCTTGGTGTGTTATAGCCCTTTAGCAGGTAATGCAGACTACTTATGTGACCTCTTACTAATTGCTAGACTTGTGCAGCATTTGTCGCAACTTGCAAACCTGTATCAGGGCCTGCTATTTGGAGCAATTGCAGGTCTCCCATGTGGCTGTGTTTTTCTGGCCACATTGCCTGTATCACTTACACTTTTATCCTGCTTTTTTCTCTTTTTTTTCCCTTCTCTACGAGATATGCACCATCTCCGGGGGGCCTCACCTTGGAGTGACACTTCTCACTAGGTCCATGTAGCTCTTTTGGATTCTTTCAGGGCGGGCCACTGATGTCTCCGAGGTACTGTCCCCTCATTCATAGGACACAGGGGCTCCGAGTAGAACTTCTTACTCGGCACGTAATGCTCCACCAGATTCCGCCTTGGGTTTACTTGCATACACTGTGCTGCACTGTGCTTGCAACCCTTCTCCTGAGCCTCACGTTACGTCATTGTCAGCTCTGAAATTTTCCTTTGGAGTTTTGATTTTTTGGTTGGGGAAAATCCCTGCTCAACAGAAAGCAGAGGTATTTAAAAGAAGAAAAAAAAACTGAGTTTACGAACTTTCACATGGTTTTGGGACCCAAATGCTGAAGGCTCAAACATTGTTAAATCAGGCTGTGTTTATACAACTCAGTGTAATATGTCAGTTGTATATAAATAGAGTATAATAGTAAGTCATTTTAATTGCTATGTGTGTATCTGTGACTACCCAAGGTTCCTATTCAAGTTGCCTTCAGATTATATACTGTAGCAGATGTCTCAGGAGATAAACATCTTTGCAAGTTGCTTGAAATCAAATTTATTTCCATATATATAACCTCACCCCAGTAAGAACAAGCATCAAAATAAAATAAGGAGTCAAAAAATCCATTTTATAAGAGCTCAAAAAGCTCCTTTTCAAGGAAGAGAGTTATGGGTGCTAAGTCCATGACAGTATCTTAAAATAATGCAAACACTGCAGTAGCAAAGACAAACTGTAATAGCAATTTTCAGTTAGTGGCGACAGGTGCAGAATACAAACAAAATAGAATGATTTTAGCTGTGGGATATTGTAAACTACAGATTAAGGTATGTAATGAAAATCTGAGTTTTGGGCTGTTTCGCTGCTCAGACTTCAGTAGGGGGTAGTTCATGCAGTTATTATGTCCCTGTCGCAGTATTTATCTTGTGATAATATAAGCGCCGTAACAAATAGACTATGACCAAGATGAAGTTGTTATGCTTTTTAACAGTAAATAAATAGATATGCACAACTGGTGCACATAACAGGGAATATTAACAACGTATCTGACTAAATAGATGTCCCCATCTCAAAAGCAGAGGCTGCTAATGCTAAAGTATGATTGTATGTGAACAACTCTTGTTTTAAGGCTTTCACTTGCATTATTCAGCATTGAAACCTAATCATTCTAAAACAGTTTGTGGACATGGAAAGACTAGTTAAGAGCTGGAGACAGACTTCCTTATTTACAAGCATCAATGGAGCTGCTGAATGTATCTCACGAAGAAAAAGATTATCCACATTACATTTCCTGAGGGTAAAGTGAGAGATGCTTGGAGTTTATGGCAAGGGATTTTTTTTTCTCCCAGTTGACACACCATCACCTCTCGTGTTACAAATAATTTGATGAGCGGAGCTCACAGAATAAGCTTTAAATGTCATTCTCCGGCATGATGATGTATTTAGCATGGCAGCAACAGTAGCTCTGAAACCTAATCCATTTTGTATTTGTCTAGGCAATTAAATTGGTGACCGGTTGTTAATGAGAAAACAAAGCCATATTCCCTAATTATATCATCTGATATTATTGTCAGTTGCTGCAAAGTGACACCACACTAGTAGTTTAAAGCATTAAAATATCAGGTAATCCATTCTCTTTACAGTCCAGTAACCAAAAATTTTACATCAGTCACAGGAAAATCTGCAAAAGTATGTAATTTGGTAAACCAGAGTTAAAAATAAGGTCAGTATTCAATCAAGTTAACACCAAACAAAAGGCGTTTTGCAGAAAAATGCATAAAACCATGTAATACATTCATTAGGTCCCTTTAAGCCAGGGATTTTACAAAACATGAAAGGTGGTAAACATAACTGCTTACTAGCAGTGGTATTTAAAAGGGCAAAGATGAAACATAAATGCTACATTTATGTTTGTTTTCTTTCCATTACTGTTAAATAGACACAGAAAGGCTGCTGCAGGTCTATATCTATAGCAACCAATCAACAGGTAATATGTACTGGTGTAAAGCAAACATCTTATCAGTTGCTTTGGGTTACTGCACCTGGACAAAGCTTGCAGCATCTTTTTTTTTTTTTGTACATATACAGTAAGATCGGAAGCGTTTCAGTCTTTTTTTCTAGAATATTCCCCAAGACCAGGCCTTGCTAATAATTATTTATCATGTGTTCTTTTAGTGCATAAAAGCACAACATACACCACAAAATAACCACAGCTATGATGTGTATTTTTCTACATCAATTCACATCTGATATCTATGGATCTAGGGTTGCCACCTTTTGGACTTTCTAACTATTGGCAGGGGCAGTGATGTAAACAAAGCAGGGCAGTGACGCGACATGGACAGAATTGTGATGTCATTATTGGGTCTATGATGTGGCAATCTGCTTTTGGGCGATTGCTGTGTCAAACATATGAAATCCTGCCAGGTTTTCCAACATTCAGGCAGTTTTGACCCAGACAGCCCTTTAAAAATCTGGGCTGTCTGGGTCAAAACCAGACAGGTGGCTACCCTATATGGATCCCATCTATAAAACAAGATAAATGCAAGATATACTACAAAGTTTGCAGCATTTGTTTATCGTGGCCATCACATTTTACAGGACTACATCTTCTTTGTTCCTTAGCAACTCTATTTATATTTTTAATGTGTCCATACATATGCTAAAGTTACTGTAGCAACTTACTTACAGCTCACCTACATTTCATGAATCCAACAAATTTTCTGAAATACAATAATGTACACCCATAGGTGCTCGATTAGAACTGTAGTGGTTTAAAGCAGCACTAATTCAGCAATATATCTAGTCAAATGAAAAAAATATTTTATTTCGATCCTGAAGTAATACAAACAACAATAGCAACTGTTAACCCGTTTAATGCAGTTGAGCTTTATACAGTAAGAACAAATCCCAAGTTTTTGTTATTCATCTGCTTAGTTGGGAGCCCTAAATACAGGTTTTGCTGTATTTTGCATACTAACTTTTCAAGTTATAATATTTAGGGATTTAATAATTTCTCCAATTAGTTTTAGGTGCAATAATTAGATTTTCATTGAATGTTAGTTGTAGGTGTAACACTGTAGGGGTACTTTCATCTATTTTCATCTTCTGAAGTATGTCATATACTATTCCCTCTGGGGATTCCCAGAATGATTTAAGATTGTGGTTAACATTGTAAAGGGATGGTTCACCTTTAAGTTAACTTTTAGTATGTTATGCAGTGTCAAACTGGAGAATTGCAAATTATATCAGAATATCACTCTCTACATCATACTAAAAGTTAATTGAAAGCTGATCAATTTCAGATTGTAATATTGAAAATCGCTAGGGTTGCAGAATGTACTGTATCAACTCATTTATGAGTAATTTTTTAAAATTCGTACAAAACCTTTTAGAGATAGTAGTAGGAGAACAATTCAGAGCGAGTGTGTTTCAATCATATCAGAATCTAGTAATAGCAATAAAGGTGTAGGGCACTCTGGAAACCACTCGTAGATCAGACCAGGAAACTCAGTTAAAAAAGTAGAAAATCTTTATCTCAAACAACCATGTTCAGCGTTATGCGTTTTGTGTCCATGTGACACTTAGTCATAAGCTTATTCCTTAGTGTCAGATGGACACAAAACGCTTAAAGCTGAACATTGTTGTTTAAAATAAAGATTTTCTACTTTTTTAACCGAGTTTCCTGGTCTTATCTAACAGTGGTTTCCAGAGTGCCCTACACCTTTATTGCTATTACTGGAATTTGTTAGCTCCCCGAACTGAGGGCCCGGAGCACGAGCAGCTGGGCCACTGACTTCCTTTCAACTCTATTTGGGCAATCTTATGCTATATTTTGCCTTTCAATCATATCAGAAGCCAGTGTAAGAATTAACGATATGAATACATCCTGATTTTACAAGAACAGAAAATGCTGTTCTACGTTTCTATAGCCAGTGCTTTGAAGCTGCTTAGATCTAATTAACCAAAGGGGCAAGGGGTGCTGATTAATTTACTTCTGGACTTTTTCTGATATATGTCCAGACACACTCAACCAACATAATTCTTGCCAATCTTCTCCCTTAGAGCCATTGCTAAGAAGATATATGTGAATAGCAAATCGGCTAGTTTGTAGAAGATTCTTGTAAATGCAAACAGCATTTTCAAACCTCAAATGGTGTGCTTGGCATTAATCATTATTGATTCTGAATGCAGCTAAAAAGGCTTAAAGGTACACTGGCTCCAACACAAGATACATTCTATTACCAGGGAGATAGATTTACAGTAGGTAACAAGTGAGAGCAATGATGTAGAAGAAGATAATGGCTTGTCTGGCAGATAAAGCCTTCAAATAATTATGTAGAAGAGACAGTAGGGGTCATCTACTTAACTTGCTGCTGTGTGCAAAGTGCAATTTTGATTTAAATTTCCAAGAGGTTTTTTATCCACAATGCAGTGTTTTTCGGCATCTTTGAGGTCATCAGAGCATTTGTGCCTGAAACCACTGCAGCATTAATTTGGAGGTGGTGGCAGTGCTAGGGCTTCCAGAGTGGCCTACATCGACAGGACTGTAATCAATTTGGAACAGGAGGAACATAGTAGCTCTGAGCAAAACTATGTAGGAGCATGTGTTGACATGGAATAAAGTACCTTTAATGAATGGGATCTTTCACACAACTGAATGTGGCCAAGTGCAGTTGCAGTAGTTATATTTATGAATATATTCTGCAAAACAGTATGGATTTTACAGTGTTTAATCAATGGAGCATTTTGAATAAGTGTGTTGTAGACTGTAGGCTTTTTCTATAACACATTGTTTCTCTGTTTAGCAAGCAAGTGATTTGCTTGTGAATATACAACCCAAATATAATCATTCACAGTTCATCTATCAATGAAAGATGTAGTACAGCTGACAGGAGAAGATGGATATTACATGTATGCATGAAATTGGTTATATTTAACATTTAACAAATAGACCATGCAGGGAATTTTTTAAAAAATTTAAAGGGCAAGTTATTCGATTGTCGAATATTTGAATAGATTTTTTTTCGAATTATTCGAATCATTTGATTCAGTTAAATTTCCTAAATTCGATGGTTGAAGTGGTCTTCAAAAACTTCGATCGAATTTCAAATCCTTCCTGTGAATTTGATAAATTTGCCCTTAAGTGTTTATTGTGTCGGCGTGCAATACAACGTTTCGGGGCACAGACCCCTTTGTAAAGCAAAGAAGCCTGTGCCCCAAAACGTTGCATTGCAATGTGCCTCAGACATAAAATATCTACTTATAGGCTATTTACCATGTCCAAAAAAAGATTTAACTTTTTACAGATACTGTTCTATCCAGGCTTACAGAAAACATCTGCAGGTATAAGATCTCTTATCCAGAATGCTCAGGACTTGGGGTTTTCTTTATAAGGGATCTTCCATAATTTAGATCTCCATAACTTAAGTCTACTGAAAATTCAAACTGTTTTACAAAATTTAAAATGATTTCACTTAAGATATTTCCAAATCAAATCAATCTGCAATATTTATTAAGTTAAAAGATTAATGTTTATTGCCGTCATATAGGATGTACATCCTAGCTGAATGGGTGACTGTAGAGTAACTGGAGATGTAGCCAACAGGTTTTTTATTATAAGTCAGCTGAATTAGATATCCTGTGTTTCCTGTAGTGGAGATACCTGTGGTTTGCACCTCAGACTAAAAGATTTATTTACGGTTATTATAGAATGTAGCTATGACAACCGTTAGGAAACATTGGGCTGTGCACTGTACATTATGTAGATGTTGATATTTAAAGCCTGCTATATTTTTTAAAATATAGCTGAAAGTTTACTGGCTCATAATAGAGAAGTGACATTGTACTATAGCTGGTTTGGATAAAATGTTTTGAGGCAAAATTTAAATTGGTATAAATTTAATAAGAAGAATCTTTAATTTTTTTTAGGGATTGGTGGGTAGTATCTAGGATTTAACAAGTGAGCAATCATTTGCTGCTTTTAATGGTCTGTGTTTTGAGGCTGCAGGGAACAGGGGAAAAAAAATAAATTTCCGATGACGATGTGTGTCACAGAATGAGAAAGCTGAAAGCAAAACACAGTTGTTAATGAAAGGTTCAGTGGTGTCTGAACACTTTCCCTATTTACACATTCTAGCAAATAATTGTCTGTAATTTGGGAGATATCTATTTTGTAATGGTGGCACACAGCCATATACAATTCAGAGAGACAGCAAGTCATTTTCAACTAAAATTAAATTAGAATATTTAAAGTATTCTATTCTTACAGAGATACTGTACTAACATTACATTAAATGTTAAAGTTTTATCACTGATGATACAATGATTTTTAGCCGAGATTCTAGCTTTGTTTATAAAGCTAGACAAAATTTTCTCCAATTTATATTGGTACCTGAAGAGTGGTGTTTTGTGAATGAAGACAAATTAAAGGGGACAGGTAGAGGACAGAAGAGTGTATGGCCATGTGTGGCAATGCCGATCAATATGGATCAACAGAGGACAGAGACCTGAAGCAATTAATTTAGGCAAGAAGGCCGAGTTCAAAGTGTTACAGAATGGGGATTGTGCAAATTTTTCTTACACTTTGCCCCCTGGAGGTAGCAGGGCCGGTTAGGCCGTCATACGGCATGGGATGGTTGTTGGGAAACAAAGGGTTACGGTAGACTATAATACTTTAAGATAATGTATTGTGATTGGTGGGTTAGGTCATGTGATGTTTTTTGATTGGATGGGTAAGGTCATGTGACTCTTAGAGCAGACTATATAAGTGCAAGAAGTATGGGTTTTGCTTCATTCGGGATTGAGCAGGCTTTGAGGTAACTTTGTCAAGATGCTGTCGAGATTCGCAACCCACCCTGTAATTTCTGTAAAAATAAAAAAAAATAAGGTTGGTGTCGCAGCTGGAAATAATTGCTATTTTAAGTTAAATATAATGCTGAATCGGCTTGGAGCTAAAGGCGGGGCTACAATTATAATTAGGCGACTTTGTGGAAGTTTAAAGGAAAACTATACCCCGAAAATTAATACTTGAGCAAGATAGGTTATATCAAATTAAGTGAAATATTGAAGAATCTTACCTACCTGATATATATTTAAGTAAATATTGACCTTTTACATCTCTTGCCTTGAACCACCATTTCATGATGGTCTGTGTGCTGCCTCAGAGATCACCTGACCAGAAATATTTCAACTCTAACTGTAACAGGAAAAAGTGTGGAAGCAAAAGACAGAACTCTGGGGTCCATTTACTAAAGTGCGATAAATTTGAATTTAAGTTTCTGCATGTTATCGCTGAGAATATTTTTCCGCCAGAATATTCGCATCGACTAAGGGGCAAATTTATAAAATTCACATGAAATGATCGAAGCTCGATCAAATTCGATCGAATAACGATCGTACAAATTTTTCGTGAAATCGGATATGCAAATTTGGCCTCTTCGATCATCTAATATCGAATAGATCAAATGATCGGATATTCAATAATTTGATTATTCGATGATCAAAGGAATCAAAATTTTAAAGTTATTTGACTGCCTACTTCGCCAGATTG
>CM044440.1:77391449-77413073 GCA_024363595.1 Xenopus borealis
TATACAGTGGTGGGATGCAAGTGTATATGTTGCCCTTAAAGGATGGATCTATACCCAGTATTTTAAGAAAGAGTCATTATAGAAGGTGTCACTAACCTGCTTACGGCGCGATATTTAATGAACGTATTAGTTTAAATGTATTAACATGAATGAATGCATTAGTCTCTGCACAGGCCTTACATCAGTACTCAAGTTCAGATGTTTTGTAACAATTACGGAATATAGTTTTGATACATAGTTTAGGTCTGTGGTTAAGCACTGTGTAGCTAGTAATATCAATATCTATAATAATCTATATAATGTTACATTTTGTTTTTAACTGCATTATTCATGTACGGTTTTTAGTTGAGCTTCTCATTTATTTATATATATGTTATTCATTTTTTACGTAACAGCAAAGAGCGTGCCTGCACTCCCAATCCCTATTAAGCATACAGTTCAATTTTGGAATAAATAATTCTTGGGCCAGAACTCCCTTTGTGATACGTGTTTCTTTTTTATACACATATTACAGAAATCCAACGTTTTGGTCGTCATTAGAACTTTTTTCAAGGATACTACATTAGTGTGCAAACAAGCTTTAAATAGTAATAAGTGTACACAAAGGCAACATTGAACTATATATATAGAGAGAGAGAGACCCTCATCTCGAGTACAACTATACAATTCACATTATATAGTTTATATACAGAGAGAGAGCGTTATACTGGGTTGTGCTGCTTGGAAATGTCTTTGTAATTATGATCTGTTGTGCAAATGCAGCTATAAAATATATTTATTATTAATAATAAATAATAGAGCAATACTCAAATGTTAGAAAATATAATATAAACTCTCTGTCTTCTTTTATTATGCAGAATATATTTTTAGGCATTGTGAGCAGGAATAGTTTCGAATTAAAGATTCTGTAATGTTTTGCAAAGGAATTATTGTGCCATTTTAAATATTTTTTATTGGATATGGGCAATATACAGTAGATATGTGAACATTTTTGATGAATGCCCCCTAAGCAAAGATGTAGAAAAAATAATTTATCAGGACCAGATCTGTGCACAGTTGAAAGCAGTGGACATCTGTGTAAAGGTAGAGACAAAAGAGATAATTTAAAAGAGAATTCAACCCCTTTGTGCAAAAAAAAACCCTCTCCTGTGTAGGTCCCCCTCCCTCTTCCTCCTGGCCTACCTCCCCCGGGCAAATGCCCATAACTTGTTACTTACCCCTCCTTCTAGGTATTCTCCAGTGGAGTTCATGGCAGCCATCTTCTCCTGAGCGCTCTTCATCCTGTATTCTTCAGTGTTTGGTGGTGCATGTGCAGTTGGAAGCATATGAATTAGGGCTTCATGGGGCCTCTATAACTTCTGGGCCCCCCTGCAGCTGCAGGGTCTGCTTCCTCTATAGTTACACCGCTGCATCTCAGGAGAAAAGTACAGAGGTTTAAGAATATCTGGTCCTAATTTAGTCTTTTACATCTCAAAGATGGGTCATGTGATAAAAGAAGTGCTCCAGGGACTCCAGTCATAGCAGAAGAAAATGATTTACTTTACTATAACACAGGTATAGATATTATCTGGAATGATTGGTAATTGGGGTTTTCAGTAATTTGGATCTCCATAGCACAAGTCTAGTAAAACATTTATACATTATGCAAGTCCAACAGTATTGCTTTGCTCACAATGCAGTTTATGTGGCTTATATGCCATCACATACAAGGTATTATTACAGAGAAAAATGGTATTTGCTTATAACAAATTCTGTGTGAAATACTTTCTTCTAATTTGAAATGTTTTGGATAATGGGTTTCTAGATAAAAGATTAATAAATATATCAATATGAAATCATTTCAACTCTTAGGGAAAAGAAGTCAGAGGTAATGGTCTTTAACAAGAAACAAAGAAAATACATACAATACAAAGAAACATATGTTGCTATAGGCTACTCCCTAGGAGCAAATTTTCCCAGTATTCACAAATCTTTCAAGGCTCTGGTTTATGCAAATTATGATTAAACTTACATTTTCTCCAGTATAAACACAACTATTCTAATGGTTCATACTATGTGTTGGTGCACGGCATACAGGTACAGATGAAGCCACTTTGGATTGTGTGTTGGAGACAGAATAACTAAACTCAGACTTCACACTTGTCTCATTTAACACAGTAAATTGTGTCACAGCATCCCATCTAATTAAAGTGTTCATCATTGTGAACAATGATACTTTGGTATGCTAATGAAAAGGTTAAATGCATTAAATGAGTTAAGATAACTTTAGATAACACAGTTTCTTCAATTAGCCCTGAGTCATGACGCATTTAACACACAAATCCAAGTGGCTGCATCTGTATTAATTTTATAGCAGGGCTTATTTACAACATGCAAGTGCAAATAAACAGGGGTGCAGTTTTTTTGTACATTGAACCCTGTTTTCCTGCCTAAATGATTTGCTGCATCTCTTTGCACTGTTTTGGAGCACAGAGACCTGCAGCTGCTCTCATGAATACAACAATGCCTGTATTTAGACCTGAAAGGATTGAGTCAATTGTGTAATGAATGGTGGTCCGCAGGTTAAGTAGATAAATATACAACATACAAGAGAACTGAGGTGTGTGCGGTGATCCAGACCTGGACCCACCACCACTACCTCTAGTAACCCGTTCAGACCGAATTGTCCATTAAAACATAACTTTTATTGGGCTATTAAAGCAATACCGGACATACACACCCATCAATGGGCAAACAATAACTGACTCACTGCGGCACAAATCGGGGCAGTGCGGGACTCTGTCCCTAAAAACATGTATTAAAAACCCAGGCAACAGGTGTAACGGCGTCAAGTGTATGGTGGTGATACAATCAGTTGCTACTAACTTGCCTATAGCACGCACAGTAACGCAGTAGATCTCTCTTGACAGCTAAACCCTATAGCGCATTCTCGCAAGTAAATCATGGGTTAGAGCGTGAGAGCAGGACACCCCCTCCCCCTCTGTAAATTGAACCATTCAATCCCGATGGCATGCTGGGGAAATGGTGGAAAGTTTAGTTAAATGGAGATGCAGCGCTAACGTGTGCAGGCAACTCAGTTGCACGTAGCGCAGTAGGAAACCTGCCTATTCTACGGAGGAACGGCTGGGAGCTAACCACCCGCCGTTCACCTATGCCCGAAGCCCTACGCGTTTCGCCGGATATCCGGCTTCGTCAAGGGCATAAATGCCTGTATTTAGTAACACTGGATGAGAGGGGGAAGCAGCTGGGCTTCACCAGTTCTGCGTCCTACCACCGTCCATGCCAGATTGTTTTAACTATCGCAAGGTGCAGTGTGCAGCTACTGTATATCCCAGGCAGAACTGTGCCCAATAGTCCTCATAAAGAAAATACTTCTGCCATTGGTCTGACATGAGGTGCAAAGAGCAGAATTGACAAGACAGCAGTAAATGACCCCATAGTTATCACATTGAGTGATTTGATGTGCAACCCACATTGGGGCCCTGTACCTGCCATCAAAAATCACAGGACCCCATGCAACAACATTTCCTGGACCCCTTTGGGCTGCATCCACCCGCTGTAAGCCCCACCCACAGGTCCGCCCCCACCCCACAGTAACATTATTGGTCACGGTCACTCACACATTAATAAAAAACTAAAGTGGTCAGGCCCCCCATAAAAGTAATATTGGTGGTCAGGGCTCCCCATAAAAACATTTGTGGTCATGTCCCCCCAATAAAATATATTGGAGGCTAGGACCCTATACAGTAAAAAAAAATTGGCTGCTAGGGCCCCCTTACACATCAATGTAAAAAATTTTGTGGCCAGGGCCCCTCCAATACAAGGACCACAAAGGCTTAACTTTAGGGGGGCTGCCATGTTGCACTTACTTTATTAGCAGAGCCCACTTGCTATTAGTGAGTTGCCAATTTTGGAAGGGGGAGAGCACAGACAGCTGCATCTTCTTCCAGTGAAACCATTTTCTACAATGAGCTGGAGGGGAAGTTCAAACTTCAGCTATCCAATCCATGAGCAGTTCAACCGGGACTTTTACTCTGGGAAGGAAATGGACTGAAGCAGGGGGGCCTGGCTAATCAAGTAAGTGCAGCACGGCCGGACCCCCCTTAGCCTCCAGGCCCGTTACAACACTCCTCCAGTCCCCCCCCCCCAGATGGCAGCCCTGCCTGTACTAAACACATGCCCAAAAGGCAGGCAGTAAAACAGGGCTGGGTAACTCCTGAGTGCTCTACCATGGTGTTGTAAAAAGTATTTGATTTTTTCTCTTCTCTCTTATTCTATTCTCATTGATCTATTTGTTCAGGTGCCCTCCAACTTATTGTATATTAGATACACTATAATTAAAATGCAACTGTACTCTATTCATACTGAAAATCAAATGAAAATGTCAATAATAAATAAAATAAAAAACAAAGTGAACTAACAGTCAGCAATGCAAAGAGAAATATTGGATTACTTTAACAAAGGGAATACATTATAACATGAATAAAGATCAAATAATGAGTATTTTTCTGAGCGTCACAATAAAATGAAACTTCAGTGTTGTGACTGACCACTTCAGAAAACTAAAGTAGCAACTGCAGTACTAGTGACCTGCTCATACTATAGCTAACAGAAAAATCACAGCTTTACTTACAATTGTTCTAAAAGTATTGATTCAGACCAAGGGAACATACTGATGTCATCAATGAACTGTATTATCTCTATTACATTTTTAAATCTAAGATGTATGATATCACCCTATTTATCAATAATTTTTTCTGAAAATTTCTTGTGTGGGAAAAAGCTCTACAAAATCGTGAAAAAAATCCAAATTGTATATACAGTATGTTTCAGATTTGGAGCCAAAACCTGCGACGTTGCCAGATTTGTTGCTGAAACCTCTGACTTTTTCACATTCAAGACACAGAACAGATCAGGATATCGAGGATATCTGCCAATGACTTCTACATGAACTCTGTAGGTCTGAGTTGGAGTATTTTTTTATTCAGACTTTTAACACCATCGGACTTTAATCAATTCCAAAAATGTTATTTTTTTTTCTATAAAAAATTCTTGTTTTTCCCTTTAAAAGTCCAACCAGGAAAATCGGACTTTGATAAATAACCTCCAAAATGTTGAACAATTCAACACCCTGATACCTGAGCTCCAATATTTTTATTAAAATATCATTAAATATATCATTGTATTTGTCAATGGTATTTAGAAGGTGGATTGCTCAATTAAACATATTTTGTGGTCATCAGGGTCTCTTTCAGAAAAGGAAAAGTGGCTATATAGTATTTATAAGAAGACAGCAACTGTTGGAAGAACTGTCCATCCTATTAATACACATTGGTACCTTTTATAAATAGATTGTGACAATGCTTAAGCTTAACTAGATTAAATAAATAATACTTGGAAAGCAATAATCTGTTGTGGGCATTGTGCAGAAAGATCAGAGCATCATCATACATCAAAGTGCATTTGTTTCATGCAATACTGGGAAAGCATAGCTTCTAATTCTGTGCAGTGTTAGGTTACATAAAATAAAAAGCAATAACATTACAGATTCAACAACATAGTGTTATATCTGTAAAACAACTCTAGATTATGATACAAAAGAGACCATGACCTTCATGATTTAATTACATTTTGTCTGTTAAGGAAAACTTGACCCCCAAAATGAATACTTAAGAAACAGAGAGTTTTCATCATATTGAGTGGCATATTAAAGAATCATACCAAACTGGAATATTTTGTTAGGTTTTTTTGTTAGGTAAATATCATAATATTTTATGATATTTTCTGTGCAGCCTCAGAGATCAGCTGACCAGAAATACTGCAGCTCTAATTGTAACAGGAAGAAGTGTGGAAACAAAAGACAGAACTCTGTCTTTTAATTGGCTCACGTGACCTAACATGTATGGTTTGTTTGTATGCACTGTGCATCATAGGATACCAGGGGGTGGCCCTTATAGCTTAAAGTGATACTGACACTAAAAAACTACTTTTTAAAATATGAATTTACATTAAAAGTTACCTATAGGTCATGTTTTTTGCTGATTATTTTAGGTATATTTTTGTAAGTGATTGTTAGATGAAGATTCTAAACCTGACTGTTTTGCCAACCTGACTGTCCCATCTAAGCCTGCCTGCTAGAGTTTCTTATACTAACAGACTCCTGCTGCACAAATATGGCAGCCCCGTCATACAGGAACCTGGGGCATCAGACAATTAAAGCAAAGCCTTGGAGCTATAAACGCAGGGGCTGCATGACAAGGGCTCCAAATGACCAGCAGCCAGATTACACTGGTTTATATTTAAAGATTGGCAGAATCAGATGTGGCTGTGAGTAGGAATGAGAAAAGGCAGGGAAAAGCCAAGCTGGGGGCGGAGAAAGACAGGGATGTGAAAAAGCGGGTTCACTTCCTTATCTTCTGAACAGGTAGAAACATCCTACCCACCCTCCCCTTTTTGCATATTTTGTGAAATGCCAGGAGTTTCTCTTTATGTTCTCATATTATCTATTAATAAGCAAATATGGATGTATTCCTACATGTATGGTTATATTGTAGTGTTAGTACAGTTATACAGTATAACCACAAGTGAACTTGCATTTTATTATTCAGGTTAAATGAATATCAAATGCTTGATCTAGGGAATGTTTCTGATCACCATTGCAGTCAGGAAGGAATTTTTATAATTGGCAATGACTTCAGGCTGGGTTTTTTGCCTTCCTCTGGATCTAAACAGTGGATATATAATAATGTATTTTAAATTGTATTAGTCGCAGCAGTGGTAGGACCTTGGCAGAGTAATGCACAGGTAAATTTAGAAGAGGGAGAAAGGAGGTTCTCTCCTGTGACTGCACAGTGATTGATACTGACGCTACTACTGCTTGTGCTAGGTGACAGCCTGCTTGGATTTCCTATCATCGACACACTGCAGATTCCAGACCGACAGCAGGGCTTCTGAACTTCTCCCATGGTGTGAAATGCAGTTCCTGCTGGTAGCAGAGTTGGGAACATCCTCTCTGTAGGTAGAGACAGCCTAATACTCAGTGGTGGATATAATGACATAGTGCTGATCTCAAGTGAGGAGCATCAGAGCATAGTAGCAATCTCTTATGGAATTCTGGCTTTGAATATTGCCATGGGGTGAGGCTGCCAATGTCCTATTTATTTGATAAAATGTGAATAAATGCTGTGGCCATTTTCACCATTTTCTGGCTCCTGGTGTTTCATTACGGTATGTAACAATGGGGTTCAATGGGATAGCTGAAGGCGAAGGGTCAATTGAGGAGTCCCCTTGTCATGTAAAATCATTATGCAAATACTTTATGGCTATTAAAGTTATAAGTAGCTTTCAAAGGCGTTATTATAACAGATGTAGAAACAACATTAATTTCTGGTGTCAGTATCTCTTTAAAATGAAAATTTTCTATTTATAATTACCTAATGGCACATACTATTAAAAAGTATATTAAGAAAATGGTTTATTTACATGAAGCAGAATTTAACATATGATTTGTTTTATGCAATATATTTTTAGAGAGGCCTACAATATTTGGTGGGATAGTGTTCCTTGAACTAGACTATTTTGACTTCCCTCCTTTGTCCAAAAAATAAAATAACTTGATTTATGGTCGTCATAGTTGCAGAACTGGCATTAAAGCACTTGAATTTTGAGTTAAGTAACCCCCTGTATAAAAGTGACATTAACAAGTATTGTACTTCTGACCGAAAAGTCCAGAAAAGAGTGGACCATTAATTGATATAAATATGAATACATAAGCTTATGTATGACTTGAAAATTGAATAGCATGGTTTGTGGAGAGATGAACACACATTTCCATTTGCCAATAAGCAAATTATCTCTTTTCCAGGAACAGATCTTCATAAGAGATCATTTTAGTATTTTGATAAGTGAAATGAGTCATGTGTCCATTATAATTCTCCATGAAAGCCTTTTCAGAAATGTAGAAAGAGAGAGAGGACAATGACTGTGTAATATTTCCATTACTGAAGCCATTCTTTCTGCTGCTGGTATGGGAATGAAAGGGGTCACGCACCTCAAGGCTGCCATACATTCATACATTCTGTTGTACTGACATAAATGTTGATGACAATCTCTACATAAACTAACAACATAATTGACAAATAGCAGTCTATGGCTTTCATATGGCATTTATAACAGCAAAATAGAAGCAATATTTAAGAGTACTCAGACCTACTGTGTACAAGATAAAATGTACACACGGGGCTATTTTGGCACTGTGTCAGGAGTTACCACAAGTGTTTGGTTAGCAGGTTGGAGCCTATGTGCTGTGTAACCAAGGCTTGATGAAAAGGCAGAGGCCTATGATAGTGAGCAAATAGATATAAGGAAATAACAGAAGATACAAAAAAAGCCAAGCTAATACTAACCCGTGACCAGTTTGCCAAAAGGCAAAATAACGCAAAGTCTTTCAGCAGACAAGGTAAGGGGCAACCAAGAGCGGATCCATTAAGTAGGCGGTGGTCAAGACAGGCAACAATTGTAAGTAATTGAAACAGGCAGAAGTCAGAGCAGGGAATTCAACAAGAACAAGGATTCAGACAGAGCGGGAACCTAGGCAGGAGCAGGAACATTAACATGCAGAGGGTGGCAGAAGGGAACTTGTATGTACAGGACCATGATTTCCAAATTGTAGGCATACTGTATGGCCTTAATGAGCATGAGGGTGGAGACTGAATAAAGCAGAGAAAGCAATGATGTATATGGACAGCCTTGAAATGTGAACTCTGAATGCCTCCAGTGTCTCAGCAGGAGAGTGCACCCCCCCCTCAAGTATCACCCAAAGGGTGATCCTAAAGTCAAATAAAGTCTTTTTAACAATGGTGAAACTCAACAGGATCAGGGGCCAGGGTGGAGAAGTCAACAGGATCCTCTGCAGGGTCAGAAGCCAGAACAGGAAGCTCAGCATGGTCAGAAGCCAAGACAGGAACCTTGGCGGGGTCAGAAGCCAGGACAGTAACCTCGGCAGGGTCAGAAGCCAGGACAGGAGAGATGCTGGGATCAGGAGCTAAAGAGCCAACAGGTTCAAGAAATTGAGCCAGAGGACCAACCAGATCAATGGCTGGAACCAAGTCACCAGTCAGCAACAAAAGCAAGAGATCCATCCAATACACTCACTACAGGTGGCAGACCAGCAAAGGCACCAATTACAGGTGGCAGACCAGTAAAGGGACCCATTACAGGTGGAGGACCAGCATAGGCACCCATTACAGGTGAAGGATCAGCATAGGCACCCATTACAGGTGGAGGACCAGCATAGGCACCCATTACAGGTGAAGGATCAGTATAGGCACCCATTACAGGTGGAGGACCAGCATAGGCACCCGTTACAGGTGGAGGACCAACATAGGCACCCATTACAGGTGGATTGTCCAGGACAACAGGATGGCTTCCATGGATAGCAATGAGACAGGTAGAATCTGGAGCAACAGAATGATCAGATCTCACGCCCTAGATACAGGCGGTTGGAGAAACAGGTGGTTGAACAGATGCAATCAACGAACATATGCGGTGCGATCTGACAGGAGGGCTCCAAACATGAGCCAATAATTAATTGACCAGGATGTAGGTATTTCATCCACATCAGAGTCTATATCTTCCCACTCTTCACCGACACAAACATTTGCACAGTCACTGTCATAAATATCTTTCCAATAGCCTTCCTTTTCATCACCCTCATTACAGTATTTTACAGCAGGCTGGAAAGTACTCAATTTTTGAAGCCTAACCAATGCTGAATATCTAGGATGGGTAAGTTGAAAAGGCTTAGGAGAACCTTGAACTGTGGCAGAAGAAACTGGCCATAAGTCTCCTGTGAAGTTTGTTTTTAAAATAGAAACAAAAGAACAGGGGTCCTGTACAAAGTGAGCCTCTTCATCGATGCATGCTTCTGCCCACTGTTGAGCTATACCCCCAAGGAGAAAAAAGATAATAAGTCGACTCTTCATAGAATCGGGTGCTTGATTGAAGAAAGGAATAGTAGCAAACTTTTAACAAACAATAAGAAAGTCATTAAGGTGTCTTTATCCCTTCATACCTCTTGACTGAAGTAAGCCATTTGGCAGAGAGTTGTAGTCCAAACTATCTTGCACAGCAATTGGCTCCTTGGTCATTTGCTGCATCATTCTGTCAAGATTTTACCAGCTTTTTCAGATCAAATAAAAAAATATATCAATCGATGCGATTCGAACAATTTTATCAAATTTAAAAAAAAAATGTAGATCTGCCCCAAAGTATCTGGTAATGGTCATAGACATTCATTTTCATAGGCAGCATGCCCCATTCATCATATTATCAGCCAATCAGTCTGAAATATAAATTGTTAGGATGGCATACAATGTTTCCTTATGAGAAGAGATTGTGTTGAAATGCAATCAATTCTAAATAAACCATGTTGGAAAGCATCATTTAGACTACATTGTGTACCAATATGTGCTCTGCTAATTCTAAATTCATCCTGTACCATTCAAGCAATGCAGATATTAGATTTCTTATTGTTATTACAATCTGTCTGGAGAGGGGCATACTGTATCTGTTATTCATTTTATATACAAATATACACACTTTTTTGATATCGATTGGCCTGCCTACATAATTGAATAAAAAATCAAAAATGAGCAGTGTACACCAGGAGCTTTGAAAAAATTAAAAAACCATGTTCATTAGAAGAATTAAAAACATGTCTGTTTTAATTGTTCTAATTAACATTGAGGCAAATTCACTAAGAGGCGAAAATGTTCTAGCGACACCTTCACCACAATTCGGTGCACTTCGCCAGGTAAATTTTTGCCAGTCCACTGCTAATTCACTAAAACCCCCCAAAAAGATTACACTATTTTTCATATTATCACCGTAAAATAAGTAAAAGAAGCCAGTGTTTTTTTTTGGGACTATAAAGTTTTTTTTTTCAAACTCCTATGGTATTGAACGTCACCAGGTCTGACCTGGCGAAGTAAAGTCTAGAGCAAGAGGAACATTCAGTAAAATGGGCATCTTAGTGAATTAGCGTAATTACGTCCCTTCGTCAGTGCGCAACTTTGCCTGGCATAAGGGTGTGAAGATGCGCTAATCTATCTACTTCACTAGCGAATTTTCACCAGGGACACTGTTAGAAAAATTGGCAAATTGACGTGAATTAGCGCTAGCGTTAGGCGCTTTGTGCTTTTGTGAATTTGCCTCTATGCTTTTTTTTTTTTTTTTTTTCAAAAGCTCCAGTGTGCACCCGCTCATTTTTTAACAGGGGCTTTCTTGGCCTCATAGCTGTTTGTCGTCTTGTAGACATCACCACAGACAGGAGTGGGGACAAGGTGGCCAGCCAGATTTCCTAGGGTGCCTGGCCTCCTTGATCCACCACTGAATCAAAAGTATGCTCTATATTATAATTAATATCTAAAGATATCTTCTTTAATTCAAGGAGCTATATACACACTGTTGTCATTATTAAGAATACTTTAACCAGGGATTATGGTTTGTGCCCATATACATTGCCTTTATACCTTTACCATGATATTTCCTTTATCTATTTTTCCTGGTCATATCCAATGAATCCCCCAGACTGAAAGTCAGGGAAATGTCACTGTCAATCTTGCTATTCTCTATTATTTTATAAACTCATGATGCATTTAAAAACATCACAGTTCATCGGGTGTTATGTCAAATTAATTCTTTGCTGTCCATTAAATGGCACATGTCTTGGCCTATAGTGCTCTGGCACTTCTGGGGTCATATTAAATTATCTATTGCTCTTTATCCATTGGAAAAAAATGTAATCAAATTTATTTTTTGCTCTCCAAATATGCTGAAACTTGCAATTGAATTTATATTTGCCAGCTTCCATGCCCACCTTAGTACAATTTTTGAAGACTAATTTAGCGACCCTGCCAATTTCAGCCTCTTTGAACAGAGCAACACTTAACTCTTGAATGAAAGGTGTGCATTGTAACATAGTAAGTTAGGGTGAAAAAAGCACACGTCCATCAAGTGCAACCTTTCAACTATTTTAACCTGCCTAACTGCTAGTTGTGGTGATATATAAGGCACAGTATTACAAATATAATGCCAGTATTAAGATGATCTGATTTGATTGCAACAACTCTTATCTACAGTGGTATGAAAAATGACATGCCATATTTTTCGGCTTTTTTAAATTAAATGTTATCAGACATTTCTGTCAGTTCTAGTAAAATATTAATGGAACATGAGAGAACAATGCCACCGGTATTGTTTTCATGTCATTTCATTCACATGGAAGATGATGTCCAATCAGGTTATTAATTCACCCAGCAAGAGGTCAGTTTGAGGGAAATTATAGAAAATGTACCTATGCATTTTATTTTAACACTCTGTATATTATACAGGGTAAAGCTGGCATCGTGCCATATACATAGCACTCCATTAATACCAGAAATGAGAGTTCAACTCTCCCATAAGGCATTATGAGCAGACACATGCAAATCACTGCTTTTTGTCCCTCTGGCCACTATGCATCCAGAAACTCTGGTTTTATTGCACGGATACAGCCTAATAGTTCAGAGACACTTATCCAAACTTGCTGACAGCCTGTTTTGATCCACGCTATGGAATTTGAATAGGAGAGGGCCTGAATAAAAATATGAATAAAAAGTAGTAATGGCAATAAATGTGTAGCCTTACCTAGCAGTTATTTTTAAGATGGTGTCAGTGACCCCCATTTGAAAGCTGGAATGAGTGAGCAGATGAAGGCAAAGCCTTTTTAAAAATTGGAAAATAATTTAGACCAACTGAAATGTTGCTTAGAATTGTCTATTTTTAACAAACTTAACTTCAATGTGAACCACCACACTGTGTGCCTTCTCCATTAATCTGAACAACTTCTCGAGAAAGCAGGCCTTTTCATGCAATAAGATGAATGAAAACGGGGCAAAGAGTGGATCTGCTTCTCTCAGCCTTAAAAAATATTCGCAGGCTGAGAGCAATGAAGCCAAATGTACCTATGCACAAATGTGCCATCCAGCAGAAAACAGTGGCAGCAAAAAGCTGCTATCAACCATTGATGTTATTGAAAGTACTATGTCTGATCCACAGGAAGCAGTAAGAAAAGGACCTCTCTGCTAAAATGCTCACTTGAACATATGGAATAGGGCATTTAAACTGCCACTGCTAGTGCTGAGCGATTTTTTTTTCACCAGGCATGGATTTGCAGCAAAAAAGTTGCCAAGACAAAACTGACGGTGAGATAAAAACATTGCAATAAGAAAGAACAGACCTTGTCTTTAAATGAATTCAGTATAAAAATTAAACAGGATAAAAAGATAGGCTGTGCAAAATAAAAAATGTTTCTAATGTAGTTAGTTAGCCAAAAATGTAATGTATAAAGGTTGGAGGTTGGAGCAGCTCTCTTGGTTTCTGCTGATTGGTTACCAGCCAGTGACCAATCAGTGACTCGAGGGGGGAGGCACATGGACCATAATTGTTTGATTTTGAATCTGAGCTGAATGCTGATGATCAATTGTAAACTCACTGAACAGTTATGTCCCATGTGGCCCCCCTTAAAGTCACTCATTAATTCAGAGTTAGAGAGCTGAAAAGCAGGAAGTAGTGTTCTGCTTTACATTTTACATTTTGCACAGCCTATCTATTAGGTTTTTATTTGTATACTGAACTGTTCCTTTCAGGCATTTGGACAAAAAAAGTCACAGTGACAAAGTCGCTACAAGAATAACGCCCATTGATTTGCATTTGGAGTGAGAAAAAAATTGTAATGTGTAAAAAAAATGGTTGCACGAAAAAAATGTTGACGCCCATTGACTTTAATGCTTTTTAAAAATATTTTCTCCTTTTTGCAGTGGTGGGACAGATTCGTTCATCACCACTGCCACCTAGCAGAAAACAGCAAATAACAGAATCAAAATTCCCTTGTTGCAGTGGTGACTAGCATATTAAAACACTTGTGTACAGAGGACCACATGTCATCACACCACAGAGCTCAAATGTGACATTAACTCTTCCGTAGACCACTTAAACACTATGCGCTATATTAAGATACATTTAAATTGGTTTCTGTTTATTGTCAGATTGACAGCACAAAATTTGACAAATGTCAACTACAAAATCTCAAACCAGAAAGATTGGCAACACCGCGGACTGATACGAACAACTGAACACCGTGGACTGATGTACAGTAAACGTTTGTGTGCCACAGGCTGTCATTTTTTTTTTTGTTGAGAAATATTAGCCTATGAACGTATTTTCACACATTGCTATTAAATCAACACAGTACTCAAATCCATAGCCCAATTCTGACTGAAAGAAGAGGCTAATAAGTGCAGATATTAATTCAGGAAAAGAAAGATCAAATTTTGTAGTGGCTCAAGCCAGGTATTAGTGAAGCTGGTGAACCATGAAACTGAGGGATTGAGGTTATTGTTAGAATGAACAATGTGCAACTACATATTTTACCAATTAAAAGGTTGTAAAAGAGCTTTATACCTTATCTTGTACCTTTTATGAGCAATGACAGTTGCGGAGAGGCTCTTCATACAATTCTGTTTTGCATGTAGTAAAGGTTACAAAGACAGCTATGCTATTTTCTATTATGTGAAATCTTTAGCCTTTTAGCAAATTAAATGGAAAATATGAGTTTCTACTCCACCAATATACAAGTCTGAATACAATTATGCAAGTACAGTATTCTTGATTGTGTTTCATTTTATAATTAACAGAAATAAGCTTTGATATATAGCGTAAGGGGCCTCTACATCAAACTTTTTACCTGTTTTAACTGTTATCAAATAGACCACACATCTCTAGGCATTGCTGCATAACACGGTATACTGATAAAGCTGTGTAACAAGGTTGTTTTCAGAGCAACTTCTGCCAGAACTTGCCTCTTAAATTTTTACAAACTATTTCACAATTTACTACTACCAGATTACACAAGGCATAAAGTGGTGTAAAATAAAACACACACCTCCATAAATTTGCCATTTATTTGACACCGCTTTTTACAATGTTTTCCAGCATGATAACTAGGCTCCTAAGGGTCAGCAAAAGAATCAGTGTGTCCAAGCATGGTGATAAATTACAACTCATTGTTCTTGATTTTTCATACTGTTTGTGACTTTCAAACACTGCAGTTGTGTCCGTCACACTGGGCTGGAGTTGAATACAGTCTTAATTTGTAATAAGCCTATGGAAGGATCATGTTATATTAGCCTCTAGTTAAAGGAGAACCAAACCTGTTTTTAAAAAAACCCTACCCCCCGTACACTGGTACAACCCCTCCCTCCTCCCCCGGGCAAATGCCCCTAATTTTTTCCAAACCCCAGCGTGCAGATTCTGGCCTCAGGAGTTCACAGGCACCATCTTTCTTCTTCGGATTCAGCAGCGTTTTAGTGTTTGTAGGAAATTTCGGCGCACAAAGTTCGATTTAATAAAAAAAAAAGCAAAGTAAATACAGTATACTGTATATGCAGGTTACACTGAGTTGCAGTCATATAAATATATATATATATATATATATCACACACTGGCTTCCTGCACGAACAGAAGAAACATTCTGGGGATTTCTGTGCTGCTGTTCGGCTAACAGTGGGAGGAGGATCAAACTGGGAGACTAATTAGGACAAAACCAGTTCTCCCCTCTTTTTGGGAAGCTGAAATTCAGTCAACTTCCACTCTCCATTCTTTTTCCACATGAATTACTTACTCTGATTCAAGGTAAGTTTCCACTGCTCGTATTGCCTCCTGCACTCACTAATTCTCTGTATGTTCTATTTCATTAGTTTAAAGGAATAGTAACACCAGAAAATGAAAGCGTTTTAAAGTAAAGAAAATATCATGTAGTGTTGCCCAGCACTGTTAAAACTGGTTAAATCTGTTTGCTTCACTACTATAGTTAAAATAAACAAGCAGCTAAGTAACAATGGTGGAAACTGAAAAACGGCTACATGGCACAGGATAAGTAATGGATAACATGACATTATGTTCTACAGAGCTCATTTGCTATCTGCTGTGTAACTTGAGCCTTTTCTACTAGCCTTTTGACTAGTTGCCCCCCATGGCTACACAACAGCTTATTTATATAAACAATAGTAGTGTTTCTGAAGCAAACACAGCAGTTTTAACAGTGCAGGGCAACACTGCATTATATTTGTATTACTTTAAAACAATTTCATTTTTTGATGTTACTGGTCCTTTAAACCAGGATTGTTCAACTAAGTAGTTTAACTTATAATAAATATCCTTACTTTAAACTCTATGCTGTGTACAGGATACAGAGAAAAGACAGACACAAACAATGAAAGTTTTAATGGCATGTTAGGTATCTGACATACTTTACAAGTACAGATGAACTGTGACATTTTGGTAGAATAGAGCAAATATGGAGATAGCTGGGCTGTCTAGTTGGTTAAAGGGTGATTCTGCTTTCATTAAGCCATTTCAGTGGCTATACTATTGCTAAAATTCTCCATCTGCGTTCAGCATTTTAAGAGGTTTTCTCCACCTTTGTGGTTATTGCCCTGTGGCACATAAATACTGCAGTTATTTCTTTGTATATGTTAAGGTATGTTTTGATGCATTAGTTCCATGCTATTCTGCAGCTCTTCCTATATTCTTTTAGAGTCACTGCAATAATCATTACAGTTTAGGCATGGTGTACATTTCAACAGTTTAGTTCTTTTCAGCACAGTTTCTCTATATTAAAAGTGAGGTTCTTACATTATTTTGTTTTTTCCAAGAACCTATTAGAAACCTTTGCCCTCCCATCTGACTGCTAGGATATTAACCCATGACTGAACGCTGACATGGATGGCCAGGGAAAAGAGAAAATTCAACACCAACTTACCAGAATTTTCCTTTCCTGGATATCCATGGCAGCATTCACGCTTTCCCACCCCATGTTGGATCTTGAGGGGAAGGGGTGGATCTATATATATAGGTGTGTTAGGGTGATTGCTTAATTATTCTTATTATTCTGTCTTAGTATTCAGCTATCAGGGCAGGAATAACTCATGAGTGAATGCTGCCTTGGATAGCCAGGAAAGGAAAATTCTGGTAAGTTAGTGTTGAATTCTCCCTTATGATTCCGTACGTGCATCAGTGATGTATGAACTGATCTTGTGAGGTATCAACGTAGGAAAAGTTGTTCAGTGAGGAGACGTGTGTCTCTGGCTATGCACTAGATGTTTTCAGATAGATCACCAGAAATAATGACTTTTTCCAATTACTTAATATTTTCTATGTCTATGTGTAAAGTGTAATTTTTCACCTTCTAAAGCAGTTCTGCAAAGGGGGGTCACAGACCCTGTAAACTGTTCTGAATTGATACATTTAGTTGATATGTTTTTTTTTTTTTATTGTTGTCCCTGCTAAGCTCGATTCCCTGGGTTTCATTACAGGCAGCTGTTAGAACTGATACAATAGTTTGTAATACTCCAGAGATGCTGCTGAGAAATGTATCAACTAAATGTTGCAAAATTTTAACCATTTAGAGTCTGCACCTGAATTACTGAGCTTCCAGACTGAAGTACCAGAGGCACCAACATTCAACTTTAAACTTGAGTAGAAAAGCAGAAAATCAATAATGGAAAGTAACTGAAAAAAGTCTTTATTTCTGGGAGCAATCTGAAAACAACTGAACTGAAGTGTTTGGAAGGTGAACAACCACTTTAAAGCTGCTGAGCTAGATCTCGTAGTTGATATTTCCGAAATACTCCCATATCTTCACTCTCTGTTTCTCTTCAGTCTCTCTTCATGCAGGAGTTGGGTGTCAGATAATCATTGGCCGTGAGATCAAATATATCTTATAGGGGGTTCCTTTTGCCTAGAATATGTGGTAGAGCTCACTCTATTAAAATCATCAGACAACATGTCTCTCTACATGCAGGATTTGTGCAAAAGGCAGTTAATTTGTTAGACTTTGTTTGTACTGGAATCCATTGTTTGAGTGAGCTCTAACTCACCTGTTAGGAAAGGAAGCCCCCTTGTAAGATATATTGGATCTAACTGTCAATGAATATCTGACAACCAACTGCTGCATGAAGACAGAATAAAGAGAAACAGATGCTGAGAGAGGGGTAGCGAACATAAACTTGATTATTTCAGAAACAAGGTAGAATATTTAATTGATTGTATTTAGAAAGTTTCTTATTTCAGTATGATGAAGCTTATATTACAATTTCATTTCCTTGATAGTTCCCCTTTAAAGAGACTGGCAGTTTACTATAAGAGAACAGACATGTTTCTGGAAATGCAGTGTCACATCAGCTAATGAGAGATCTTGCACAGGAGTGTGCAGTGCACCCCAGTGTTGCCCAACTGCTGATACACAGAGCCATCGCTTCCATCACACACACTTGGGAATTTATATGCCCAACAGCCTGATTTCGGTACTCCAATCCAAGCCTTGGCAGGCTAAATAAAGGTAAGGGCTGATACCGATCTGTGATTCAGTAGCTAAATAATTGACTTAAATGCCAAATGTACTTTGCAGCTGAAATATCTGATAACCTAGAGGAGAATAGCATGTTACAATCTTACAAACCCATTATATATTTGATAGAGAATTTAGGGGCTGCTGGAAGGTGATCAATTTGGAAAGCTCCTGTTCAGAAGCACAACTGAGCTGGATTGGCTATAGTCAAATTTACTGCATTATGTAGCAATGCTGTAGCCATTGTTGTCCAGTTTATCCCAGCAGATTTAATTCCCTACTAAATCACACTGCTTACAGCATGTTTTCAGGTCAATAAACCTACAACTCCTAGCATGCTGATGTAGCAGAACTGGTCATGCTAGGCAGCTATGAGTTCTGTCATTGACAATTAACAGCAAAAAGGGGATGATGCTGGAAAACCAGGATATACAGGAGCTTTGATCCATGACTCTGCAAGTGTTTTCTATGTGGACAGTAAAATACTTTAACTTTCCACTAATGTAAAAAACATTTTTTTAAATAATTTTATTTAATGGAAAAGTGCTGATAAAATGAAGCTTTAAAATGTTTACTTTTTGAACTGTCAGTACTACTATCTAATTGCTTATAATATCAACATTCGTGATAGTACTTGTCTAGTTGATTTCTTTCAGAAACAGAAAGACACAGTACTTTACTGTACAGTAATTGACATTCTCCTAAATATGCTAAAATAGTGGTTTTTATGCTCAGGCTATGTCCAGATGGGTGATCCTTGTACTGACTGACAAGCGCTGTCTTCAAGTGCTGTTTATAGCTGCAAATATATTTATTAAAGTGAAACTGTTCTTATTTATTTATATTCCTGCTGCCTTTTTTGTACAGGGAGTGGATCGTTATTAGAGTCTGAAAAATGTTCTGCTGAATGCCCTTATTCCAAGTTGGGTTTTCCCTGAATGCCATGGGGCTTTTTTGTTGATTTGAATAGCAAAATTCAGGTTTTATTTATGTGATTGGTAAAGAGAAATTCCTTAATAGATTTTTGCAGCACATCCTAAGTTTTCTAAACTATAGCAAGCCAATTGATACAATATGTAGAAAGGTGGATATGGCGTGAATATCTATGTACTTGGTTTGAGCTGCATTGCTTGAAAAAGGGAAAAAGTTTTAGAAACCTACAATACCAAGTATTCTGTAGTATATATACATGTGCTTATTTGCCTATTAGCCACCCACAACTCCTGTCTTGAATCAATATGCAGCACTGTTCTGTTTTTAGAAAGCACACAACAGACCAACTTTCAGTGCTGTTTAGTGAGTTGGGCTTAGAGATTTGGATAACTATTACACAAAAGTCAGGAATTTGCAAATTGAGTTGGGAAGGAAATGTGTCTATATCCCTTAAGGACAAGGAGACCACTGGGGAGGCAATTTGATTGGCAGTCCCCTGGGAACTGTACGTCCTACCCCTGTTCTTGCATTCTTCCCCTCCTACTGTACATGCTCCTTTTTGAATTGCAACGCTGACTTCTGGTGTGAATGCATATGATAATCGCAGGAATTTGTACTAATAAATATTTAAGGTGGCTAGAGATTTCTGATTTCCCTTTGAGATATATTATTTACTTTTTTTTGCATTCATAATTATCCATAACTCAGCATGTCTTAATTGCTTTGAGCCATATGACTTTGCATATATTATGATAGTTATAGGAGTCACAGATATTGCATGTTTCTGTGCAATCATACTGCATTACCTGTTTCTATGAAAACCTTATTTCAGGACATGTTAAAAGTGATTTTATTTTCTTGTAATTAAGATTTTGTACATGTAACTGGTACTTTTATGATGGTGTGCAAATCCTTTATTCTCACGTATTGTATTTAGTTCAGTAAAAGAGAGATTTCTCTGTTGTCATTGAGGCAACATAATCCTCATCATTTCATTACTTTATCATTTAACCTAGCTTCTGCCACATTACTGCTGGGAAATTATACTCCATATTTGCTGAACTGAAATGTTTGGCTGAATATTGCATATTGCACATTGTGTGTTCCATCCCATGGTGGTACATTCATTAAACAACTGCAGTACAGACATTAAAGAAACAGTAACACCAAAAAAGGAAAGTTTTTAAAACCAACGTAAATATAATGGAGTGTTGTGCTGCACTGGTAAATCTGATGTGTTTGCTTAAGAAACACTACTATAGTTTATATAAACAAGCAGCTGTGTAGCAACGGTGGCAGCCATTCAAAGCTGAAAAAGGAGAAAAGGCACAGGCTACACAGCTGATAACAGATAAACTCTATTGTTTACAATAACATATTTCTTATCTACTGTGTATCTTGTGCTTGAATGACTGCCCCCATGTGTACACAGCAGTTTGTTTATATAAACTATAGTAGTGTTTCTGAAGCAAATACACCAGTTTTACCAGTGCAGGGCAACAGTACAATATATTGTCATTCCCTTTAAAACCATTTAATTCTTTTGGTATTACTATTCCTTTAGGGCTGAGTGCACAAAAATGTTTTCACAGTTCCCACTAGGCATAGGCAAGTTAAAATATTATTTAATTTCCCATGAGTGCAGATATAAATCCTTACAGTATACCCTTCAGTGTTTTATCATTTGCTCTGGTATACATTGTAATTAAACCCTGCAGTCACTTGGGACCACACACACACATGCCAAAACAGGAATTTTCACTGATCAAATTAGTGAGATTTTGTGCCTGTGGCTAGCTACAGCATAATGTGACACATGTGGCAGTTTACTAGATTTGCTTTATGAAGTCCTTTGGGCACATTAGTGATAATTTTATGGCACTAATTAAAAGTAACTGTGAATTTTTATTAAGAAAGACAGATGCAATTTTACTGCTACCAGTAGCTGCAGTTTAATGCAAGAAAGCATAAAAGTCACCCCATAGTGATAATATCATTAAGATGTCAGGGCTGTGACAGCTGGAACTGTATTGAACTGGAAGATAGACAGGCCATGACAATGAAACATTTGGGATTAAAGCATACATTAAACCATTTATTAATAACATATAAGGATCATCTAGCTGTAACATAGGGATTGCATGTACTCGAAATGCCATGTCAGGGAAAAAGGACATCATTTCCTAAACTGTAGGAATCACAGGCATTAATCACTGAACTGAATTAGCATGTGTTATTGATGC
>CM044440.1:77415465-77431051 GCA_024363595.1 Xenopus borealis
GGAAAAGTGGGAAAAGGATTCTGGCACCTAAAGTACATTACATGAGGTACTCAAAAGACATACAAAGGAGCAGTAGGTACTGACTTAACTCCCAAGAACTTAAAAAGAATGCACCACAAGTACTATAAAGAACATTATATACAGATGCAGCCACTTGGATTTGTGTGTTAAATGCATCGTGACTCAGGGTTAAATTGAAGAAACTATTATCTAAAGTTATCTTAATTCATTTAATGCATTTAACCTTTTCATTAGCATACCAAAGCACCATTGTTTTCAATGGTTAACTCTTTAATTGGATGGGATGCTGTGACACAATATTCTGTGATAAGTGGGTTAAATGAGATGTCTGAGTTGTTATTCTGTGTCAAATGCACAATCCAAAGTGGCTTCATCTGTAGTAAGAAGCAGAGGCACTGGCACGAGCAATGGACAATGGCACCACGAGCAGTAAGATATAGAGAATACTGGCAGGCCAAGCACAATATACAATAAAAAAAGTGCAATAATGCATTTTATAGTAAGAATCAGTGAGCACAGACACTCCAAGCCTATAAATTCTAGTACATCCCTATGCACTGCCTTACTCTATTGCTCTGCCAAAATGCAAGGTACACTATGAGGAGCTGCATTAATAATATGAAAAATTCAAATATCTCTCACTACATGATCCCTTTTATGCTAGTTAGGCAGCAATGTTATAATGGGAACATTGTACAAATAGTAATTTAGTTTGAAAAAAGACATGTCTAGCCTTTTGTCCTAAGTAAAACCTGTCTAACTTCTAGCTGATACAAAGGAAGGACAACAACCCCTTCTAAAGCTTCTCCAATTTGCTTAAAAAAAATTTCTTCCTGACTCCAAGATGCAATTGAAGCATTTTCTGGATTAACTTTGTACTAAGATCTTTAACCCTGTATTTTCTGTATGGTCTACATTCAGAAAGCAGGATGGCACAATAGTATTCCATGAATAAAAACATAGCGGAATGGCAACTTCATTGCCCCCAGAATTGACAGTAGGATGGCACAAAGCAATTCCATGTATAAATACCCCAGAATGCATGGCAGGATGGCACAGTGTAATTCCAGGTATGCATACCCCCAGAACCCATAGCAGGATGGGAAAGGGGCAATTATTCCATGTATAAATACACCCCCCCCAGGACCGATAGCATAGCAGGATGGCAAACCGGCAATTCCATATATACATACCCCCCAGAACCCACAGCAGGATGGCAAATGAGCAATTATTCCATGTATACATACCCCCTCCTTCCCTGCCAGGATTTCAAACAATGCAGGAAGAGAAGAACTGTTAAACAGATGGATTTCAGCCTAGAAAATGGTATTTATTCATACTCCATACTTGAAGAAACAGGTAACTGTTGGGCATTTTAAGAGTACATGTGTTATGTGGGCCTCTTTATCAAATTTTAGTTTTGAAGCCGGAGTTCCCCCTTTAAGGACCCCTTTATATATACAACTATGCCCTGAGTATGCCCCCACCCTAGAATTCAGAAATGAAGATATTAATTATAATTCATATGACACAGTCTTGGATTAAACACTTCATCAGGACTATGAGTAATAGTCTTGTATTAATGCATTCTTTAGCCTCCCCTTTTGGTGATGTTTATGACCACAATTACTGATATACTGATAGGAGATATTTTAGGTACATAATGATTGCGCATGTTGAAGTTGTTCTTTTTGTCATTCATTAAAAATGAAGCATCTGTAAAAATTTGACAGAAGAGCAGATTTGCTACACATAAAGCATGCTTTCAGTCACAGAAATATTTTCTTGTTTTTTAACTATCTCTATCTAATATTCAGCCCAATTCTATAAATACATTTATATCACATCAATTATTATTAATTATGGAGCATGTTGATACAGTATAATTAGCATTTATAAAAGTAAAATCGAATACTGATTTTTTTCTGTGCTGTGACTAACTCAAAGCTTTCACTGTGATGACAAGAATCTATCCATATTTAGTGATTTGAATCAAGTTGTAACATACGTAGATTGCTCTTGTATATATTTTTTAATAATTAGTAGATGACATTCTGGTACGTTCTGGTGTAGTTTAAGAACATCTGGAATGATTGCTGGTCATTTTATTAACGTTGACAATTAAAGCTGTGATTTGTAGGTAACACTTCAGGCACAGTCATTAAAAAAGAATAGCAAAAATAAATGTGTGGGATCTATTATCCAGACATCCATTATCCAGAAAGCTTGAAATCACAGGAAGGCCTTCTCCCATTTTAATCAAATTATTACATTTTTCTTGATTTCCTTTTTCTCTGTAATAATGAAACAGTACCTTGTACTTGATCTGGAAAACCACAGGTCCAGTGCATTCTGGATAAAAGCTCCCCTACCAATACAAGGTATGGGATCTGTTACCCGTTATCAAGATAACCCCCCGAATTATGGGGGGAGACTTATATCCCATAGCCTCCATCTGTATCAAATTATTCACTTTTTTTAACTATTTCCTTTTTCTCTGTAATAATAAAACAGTACTTTGTACTTGATACCAACTAACACTTTATTTGGAAAACCCCAGGTCTGGAGCATCTTGGATAAAATTTCCCATACCTGTACTAGTTTTATCCAAACTGATACTGACATATGCAATAGATGCAGTGGCAAGTTCCAGCTTAGTAAAGCAATCCAGACTCTCACAGTTGGCAGAATCCCTTTAATATATTTATTTTGTACAAAATATTACTTTACCAACAGCTCATTATAACGTTTTGGAGAATAATTCACACTACCTTCTAAGAATGTGTGTTTAATAATTGATCAGTATGTACAATATAAAGCGAAATAGATACAATTTGCACTGCATGGCACAGGGACCTGGAAACAGCATCTATTAATTGGCATTATGGGACAGGTAGTTTTGACTTTATCATCTTCTTTCTCATATGCATGCGTGTTAATTGTAATGGTGCCTACTTCACCTATTCCCTTTGCTAATATGGGCATCCCTCAGGCAGTGTTGACAACTTTAATTGCATCCCAAAATACTACTTAAATGCCTATTTTCCACCGCATCAGCTTTATATGTCCCCCCTAATGTGCCTTTTGTTGTAGAAATAACAAGCAACTCACTGGTTGTTAATGAGAGTGGGGAAAGCTTGTGGTACCCTCCTTAAAGTGCTTTTCTGTCACTGATTGAAACAATATGTATTACAATGATTCTAATTTAAATAGTGTGACACTGTAATATATGAAGGTTAAGGTAAGGTTAGCAGAATATATTGTGCGTCACCAACCCCATGTCTTTGTAATTAATAGGCAAATTGGTATATTTAATGGCCTGAAATGAGTTCTAGTTAAAATCTGCATAAGTCATGGTTTTTATAATTATAGGATCATAAATGTTTCATAACCCTACAATATAAAATAAAAAGCTGCTGTAAAATTCCCATTAATATTCAACGTTTACGTATAGTATGTATGCAAAATTGTCATTGTAGTTTTTTTCCTGAATTTATAAAGATGCAATACTTTTCAAAGCCAAGTTAATAATTCACCATCTTTCCATAAATAAATAGATGCTACATTGCCCAGTAGCAGCCATAAGCATTAGCAACCATCAGCATTTTAGTCTTGATCTACCTTTCCTTCCTTCACCATTTTAAGCATTAAAGAAACCCAACTGGAAACTATCTAGATATTGGCATTTCTGAATAAGGGATCTAATACCTGTATTGTTAAATGAAATATAAGAAACTGAAATGAATCAAGAATTTATTTGGTACATTTTTTCGAAAATTTTAATCATATTTTTAATATGCCGATTATTCAAAAATTATTGTTGCCACTAGTGCCATTCTTAAGCCGACTGTATCAGTTTTGGTCATAGTTTTGGTAAAGGATGCCTTTGTAACACGTTTTTGGACTATCCAGTCCAACTGGTCTCTGACATGTAAGGTAGGGCCTTCACAAAGTGGAAGAAATTATGGCACAGTGTAGTGCCACTACAACTCCCTCAGACTACTGTGCTTTAACCAATAAAGAAATGGGCGCCAGGAGGTTCTTGCAAATCAAACAGAACAAAATAACTATTTGTCAGAGACAAATGATCAACAGAGTACTTGCATCAGTACAGAGGCATTTGCAGAATATATAGGCACACAGCTTAGACAGTATATCAGAGGCAGTTGCAAGTACAGATGCAGACACTTGGATTTGTGTGTTAAATGCGTCATGACTCAGGGCTAATTGAAGAAACTGATTATCTAAAGTTATCTCAACTCATTTAATGCACCTTTTCATAAGCATACCAAAGCACTATTGTTCACAATGATGAACACTTTAATTAGATGGGATGCTGTGACACAATTTTCTGTGTTAAATGAGACAAGTGTGAAGTCTGAGTTTAGTTATTCTGTGTCAAACACACAATTCAAAGTGGCTTCATCTGTACATTCCCAGAGGATGTAGTCAAGGCAATACAACTTCAGGCAGAAATTCCTCACATGGATTCTGGATCTCACACAGTGGAGTGATCAGGGAGGAGAACCTAAAGCCTGACACCCTATCCATTGTGGTCCCTTAACTGTAGGCAAGTCTTACAGCCTGGGAAGCTACTCCCTGCTTCACCTCCTCGATGGAGCACAAAGCTGCTCTTTCTCTCGTGCCTCACTGTCATACTCTCCTAGAGAGTACTATAACAATTATATTCCTGCCACTCACTACCCTCATTCACGGGGTCCCTGTTCCCCAATTTCCACACTAGGGATTCAGGTCTCTCTAGGGCAAACTGACTTTACTAGGCCTTGGTATACCCTGGCTCAATGGAGCAGTGATTTTCAACCTTGTGCCTCCAGCTGTTAAGAAACTACAAGTCCCACAATGCATTTGCCTGACTGTGGCTGTCCGACTCCTTCATTGCATTGTGGGACTTGTAGTTCCTTAACAGCTGGAGGCACAAGGTTGAAAATCACTGCAATGGAGACATCCGGATGGGTCAGATACCAGGAGCCAAAGAGGACCCCTTTTCACTCACTATACCAAAGTGTGACAGGATGTGGTCACAGCACCTCCTGGCCCATAGGTGGATTTTCATTAAGGCTTGGGGATGCTAAGCCTCCCCAAATCTGTTTGCCTAAAAAAATTAAGAAAATTTCAAAGAAAAAAAAATTTAAATCCTCTCACTGACCAATGTGTTTATGTGAACTTGTCTGGGGTAGGGGCAAGGAGTACTGCCAGAGATCAGGAAACAAAGCAGCTGCCAATCCTCCACCTGCTTGTCTGGTATGTGGGGATTGTTTCATAGTTATATTACACAAAAAATAATGGTATGTTCCATTGATCTATTCAAGTAGGTGTTATCTGAAACTGAAAATATGTGAAGGTGTGATGCAGCCGTTATGGTGCCATTGTGACCAGATCTCACTTTCACACCTGTTTCAACCAACACCTACCATTGTGATTGGATATTGGTGACTGTTTCTTTAAAAGGGGCTGTTCGAAATGAAACTGGGGAGATTCGCCCATCACTAGTCTTTTTTCAGTTGGTTTCCATTTTTTTATGTTTTCCCAAAATTGAAGTTTAAAGTTTAATGTCCCTGCCTATTAAAATTTGCTACAATTAGTTGATACAAGTAGTTAAAACATTTCATAGCAATATATGAGGAATATTAGATCTGATTGGCTACTTTCACTTACACACAAATGTTGTATTGATGGTTGAATGCATGTTTTTTTCTCAACCTCATCTACTATTATATTTTGTTACTTTGAAACTGCAGTAAAAAGGCAGCTTCTGTTTTCACAAGGGGACCAAAATATATCTGCATTATACTTTCTATGTATAAGATCTCCCATAAATGATAGTTAACATATCCCTTGTGTTTTATATGAAAGCATGCCAATGAACATGCTTTGATGTTAAACAACTATGTCATTAGCCCTGTGTTAATGTTAAACAACTCTGTCATTTCCAGTAATTAGGATGAACTAAACTTTTCTATAATTTTGATAATAAAATACTTTTTTCCATGTCAACTGAAAAATTACTTTGTACTTAACCATGCAGTCTCTGGGAGCATCAGTTAGTAGCACTTAAGTCGGCCCATGTATGGGATAGTAGTGAATTTTTAGACAAAAGGATCAGCGGTTTCCCTGGCAGTGGAAAATCACAGGTGAAGAAACTAGTGTTGGACAAATTCACAGCGAAAATTAGCTGGTGACTTTTCGCCGTCAATAGATTTATGTTGCGGCATCAAAATAGGTGTTTGGCAAATTGTCGCCTGTGTCAATGTTGACGCCTGCAAACTGACAAAACCCATGTTTCATGAATTTCAAAGGAAATTCACAATTTATTTGGCGAAGTGAAACAGGACAAATTCGCCCATCACTAGAAGAAACTGTTGATGCAACATTAGACATAGCGGCCCTTAGGCCCCTATATACGGGCTGATAAAAGCTGCCGACAAACCGAGCTGACAGCTTATTGGCCCGTGTGTGGGGCACTAAGACAGGCTTCCCCAATTGATATGTGACTGATTGGCAGGGTAAAAAATCCTGTTCGTTGATGTGTTCCTGCGATCCAACCCCGTATTGCCTGCATCTGTTCGTTGCCTGATCTCTCTGTGAATGGCCAACTTTAGCCTACCCAAACAAAAAAAATCACCCTTCGCGTATGTCCTGGCCCTAGCTACATGGGCATCTGCCCAGCAACTATGGAGATCAGGAAGTGTAGGGATTAAAATCCATAGGGGAACATTAACCCTATGGGTCCCTACACCTTGTTATAATTTTTAGATTGAATGCTGCCATCCAACTTCTATAGCATGAAATCCTATTTCCAGAGTCCTCACATTTATAGCTGGTTTTGACTGTATCTAAACTGAAATCTGTGGTTGCAATATACCCTATTATACTGGGGGCCTACCATTTCTGGAAGAGGCATTGTTCAAAATGTACAAAACATCACCAGCTACAGCCCAGATCAGAATTTGATAGCATTCCACAGGAGTTGTTAATGGGGAGAAAGTAGTGCTGTACTACAGTCAATGATATAAAATGTACAAAACATCACCAGCTACAGCCCAGATCAGAATTTGATAGCATTCCACAGGAGTTGTTAATGGGGAGAAAGTAGTGCTGTACTACAGTCAATGATATAAAACCTAATTTTCTTTTTAGTAACATTTGAATAATGTAGTTTTAAAATGACATACCCTTGTTTTAATTGCATATTAAACCAGAATGCCAAGGACATGGGGTTTCTGTTAATATGTATTACCATATTGTAAGGTTTTTAAAAACTCAATAGAATTATTGTGGCACCAAGAAGGTTTCATTTTAGCCTAGACAACATCAAGTACAAGTTAAGGTCTTCTTAATACTGACAAATAGAATATCAGTGAATATGAAGAATTGTTTCAATAAAACACTATAGAAATAGTATTAAAAGGTTTTATATAATATATTCCATATCTTCATATATTTTGGGGAATAAACTTTTTTTTTATTTCATTACTACAGAACAAATTGCATGTGGATTTCTCTTGGAAATTGATTTTATAATTCTTTGGATGGTTTGCTTTGGAATGAAAATCCTATTTCCTGTTTCTTCATCAATACCATTGCTTTTACTAAAGCTACCTTAATGCATTGTTCTGGACACCTGTGTTCATGTAAGTGTGTGTGTATATTTATATATATATATATATATATATATATATATATATATATATATATATATATATATATATATATAGAAAGCCACAATGGCACTCACCCTTCAATGGTTTTTGGCCGGGTGCTAACCAACAAGTGTTCAATATAGATCCAGAGAAAGCACTCACGGCAGGTCCATTAATAGTGTAGCAAAAGCAGTTTATTCACACATAGTGTATCAACGCGTTTCGGCTCACCTGGAGCCGTCGTCATATATATAGTGAATAAAGTACCCCCTCTTGCAAAATATAAGGATATTATAAGATACCACGGAGTTTCATGACCATATAAAAACACGAGGCTGGAAATAGGTCATGGAACTCCGAGGTATTTTGCAACTGGGGGTACTTTATTTATTATAATACACAAGTTTCAGTGAGTCATGTGACAGAAATGACAGAAATGACATCAAAACTCACAGTTTATATAGTGAATAAAGTACCCCCTATTGTAAAATATAAGGATATTATAAGTTACCGAGGAGTTTCATGACCATATAAAAACACGTGTTTTTATACAGGTTATGGAACTCCGAGGTTTTTTACAAGATATTACAAGATATTCACAGCTTTTGTGTATTATATATATATATATATATATATATATATGTACATAAACAAATTTCTAATTCAGAGTTCAACTTTCATTTTTTTTTTAAATGTGCTCTCTTGCTGCAACTTGCTAATAAACTATTAGTGCATATTGTACATGCATATGAAGTAATGAAAACGGATCAGCATTTTCCTGCTTCAGAGTTCAGTGTGTTAGTGAATTAAATTTCTTTATGCTGCTATTTCTGAAATGTAAAATGGAGGAGAGATCATATGAGGGGAAGGAACCAAACAAGTGTAGGCTTGGAAGGCCCACATCCCAGTAGAAATTCAAAAAAGGAAGATTTTCAATAGAAGAAACTCATCAACATTTGAGCTGGTTACTCTCTGTGATTTAGACATGTACAGTTCGTGCATTTTTTATTACATCTTCCGTAGCTTAATAATCTTAAACTGGCCAAAATAAATGACCATTTATTAAAATAATAAAATAATTAATTTAAGTGCATTCATTGCTTAGATGCGTCTGTCTTCCTGCTTCAGAGTATCTTCGTTAGAACACATCCACCATATGTAAAAAAAGGCACTAAGTTTGTCCACGAGCTGTGACCTGTGGACAAACTTTTGTGGCTTTTATTACATAACCCTGTAAGCCTTTACCCTGTTCTAGGGGAAAGACAAAGACAAGAGTGTGGCTGATGTTTTGTCAGCTTTTGTTTGTTTTGGGATTTTAGATGTTATGTCAGGCATAAGTGAAGATCACTGTTTGTAGATGGCAGTGCATCTATGTCAAGGTCATCTTATATTGGCACATAAATCTGCGGACTGATGAGTGTTCTATTTTTAATGTATTTTACTATGTTGACCTGTACCAAAAGGGTCTACAAGGATGACCTGTGTGGCATACATAAACTAATGTGCACTTCAAAGCATTGCTCAGCAATTTGGAGGGTCATTTAGGTACTGGTATTTGAGATGTGCAAATGTCCAACTTATTTGATACTACATTGTAAATTAAGAAAAAGACAATCTAACGAATTAAAATTGTTGGTACTGTAATAAAGTATGAAGGCTACTGTATTATATGATCGGCATTACTGTGGTGATAATGGAAATTACTTAGCTAAAATTCTCAGTGAGTGTCTGTGTTTCTACCTGCACATCTGCTCATAAATTCCATTATAAACTACCCAGTGCCTGGGATTCACAATGTGTTACACATTCTGACTGCAATGCTTTTCATAACTATAGAACTAGATCGCAAAAAAGATATTATTGTAACTATTTACCTATCATAATTATCATCTCTGAAAGTGTTCATGTACACTAGTTATTTTGTAATAGCAGTTCACTTGGCTGCCTTTTTTTGTCTTTTACTGCATGTATCTTCTAATGGCAGTGAGTTTTAAAACAAACATTCTTTACAATCTCAGATGACTTCAAAGCCATTTCCTTGCAGTGTCATGGAGATGCTTGAGCTTCAAATATACCTGTGTCTGGAATTAACAGTAGCAGAGTGTTTTAGATCAAAGCAGAATTATATGATGCCTTTTATAGGGTGATTTAGCAGTCTGTAGAATGCAAGCTTTCAGGACAACTTACTGTAGGTCTCCTTCTTCAGACATGGTCAAATAAAATTAATCTTGACATAAAAAGAGACTTCATTGCTCTTTCTTTGTACCCCTTTTTAAACAGCTGTCCAAAGAAAATTTCATGTTGTCATATACAATCTGTGGCAACCACCAATTAAGAAGTATTATAATATTCACATTTTTTAATGTGTCCTTATTGCATAACAGTACCAGGCTGGCTATATTTTGAGCTTGCCAAATGGAAAATATGCGGCACAATAATGCAGAATTTAACCACTGTCATCCCTACATATTACCCTGGGGCAGTGTGTAGTTCGACATATATAAACATGTAAAATGAACATATAACTGCAGCATAAATATATATGCTGGCACAAATGACAAAGCAGCAATGTCTCTGGGGGTGCTGGCAGCTGTGGAGGTGAATTGGTGCTACTTTTTACTTACCAGCGATGCTACCATAAGATGAAACTCTGTGCATCTTCCACAGCATGGACTGTAAATGAACACTTGGCTCCCACAAGGCGCTGCTATAGGTCACATGGTGGGAGTATGGTAGCTAGTCCAAATGCAGTTCTGCCATAAGCCATGTGGAGGAGCAGAATAAAATGGCCATGTGAAATTACAGCAAGTGTCCAGCAGAGGGAGTTTGTCAATATGAGTGATGAAATGTAACAGAATGATGACAGCTGGTGCTGGAGACATGACACTCCCCAACTGGTATCTATAGATGCCACTACTTTATTCTTCAGGGGCTAAGTAAAGTCAGTTCACAAACTGGTCTGAGGAACAATTTTGTTTCCCCTTGTTTCGAGGTTTTGACCTCAACCTTGCGGACTCTTCCATCCTCACTTGGAAATGTTTTGGTGACAAGACCTAAGGGACTGACAGTCTTTCACAAGAATGACTTTACCAGTGTAATAAAAACTCACCCTGGTGGTCTAGTAATGCGGCGGGGACGCGAAATTCAAAAATATAAATTTAGCTTTTCAACTTCTGTTTGGTGCCTGTGATAGGAGTTTGTTCCTGGTGCTTCTGTGCATTGAGATATTCTGATTCCTGTCGTGACCCCTGCCTGGCTTTTGACGATTCGGACATTCTGTATCCTGACTCCTTGCATGCTTACTGATTCTGCTTAACCCTCTGATTGATCTCCTGGTTTGACCCTTGCCTGCCTGACTTCGTTTGTACTCCACCTGCTCTGACCGGGCCTGATCTGACTGCGAATTCTGTCTACGCCTTGTACCGCAACCTTCTGCCCAAAAAGTCTTTGCATTGCAGTTTTGCCCCTTAGCCTGCTTAGAAACCCTCGCTTTGCACCTCTCTTATTAAGACCTGGTGGCATCCGATTAGCCAAGGGCTCCTCCCGAGATGAAAGGTGGCTGTTATAGGTGGAAGCAAGAGCCGAGAACGGGGTGCCTAGCATCGGTTCTGAATTTAGGGTGCCAGCCGTTACAAGCAGGCCTGAGGTTGGTATTGGCAGTTTGCCATATGTGTTTTGTGGTTGTAAAGTGTAGATGTATTCATTTCTCTATGTGTCTCAGAAGGTGTTTGCAAGACGGCCTCCTACTCTCAATAGGCCAGTTTGGACAAGGAATTGGTCAAGCTTACTCAAAGTACTGTCTTTAAGGAAAGGTTTGTCCACTGTGATGCACAAGAATGCTGGTCCTGTGAGCGAAGATGTCTTTAAGCTGACTTGCACCAGCAGCTTTAGTTGCATGGTCTGCAGGGTTGTAGTTAGTGGGTACATAGTGCCACTGTTCTGTGCATGTGGATCTCCTGATTCTGAACACCCTATTACATAAATTTTAAACCTTCTGGTTTCATTGTAGATGTAGCCCAGTACTACCTTTCTGTCTGTGTAGAATATAGTCTCTTTGAGCTCTGTGCCTGTCTCGGCTGTGATGAGCTCAGCTAGCTCTACAGCTACAATGGCAGCACATAGTTGTAGTCTGGGTATAGCTTGTTCTGAAATTGGTGCCAGTTTTGCCTTATCCATAACACACGTAATGTAGCATTGTCCATAGATGTCCTCAGTTTTGAGGTATGCTACAGCAGCTATGGCTTTAACAGAAGCATCGGGGAACACACACAGTTTTTTACTTTGTACCTCTATGGAAGGTACCAGGGCATAAAGATGTGTAACACAAAGGTTGGAAAGAGTTGAAAGCAAACTCCTCCATTCTGCCAACAAATTTCTTTTCTGGAGCCGGCACGTGTCCCAATCAGATGTCTCCATGGTTACGTCTCTCTAGTGCTTTACCTTGTATGGTGATGGGAACAACGAATCCTAAAGGATCATACAGACTATTTATTGTGGACAGTACACCTCTCTGAGTGAAAGGTTTTTCCTCTCCGTTTACTTGGAGGGCAAAGGTGTCAGGCTTTGGGTCCCACAGAAGTCCAAGGCTCTGTTGCACTGGTAAAGGGTGGGCTCCTAGGTCTAGGTCTCTTAGATAATTTGAATGGTCTTGGGAAGAGGCTTCATCACTACTTTGCTATTAGAGGCTTGTGAAGCCTGAGGTTGGAGCAGGCAAGTGCTTCCTGTTCCCCTTTGAGGAGACTGATTGTAGCTTCACTTGAAAAGATTTTAAGCAGGCATCAACATAAGTCTCTTTCTACCAACTGTGCAACATCTGACCCATCTCTACCTCGCTTTCCTGAGCAGAGTGTCTGAGCCCATAAATTGCGACTGCAGGTGAAGGACTGTTGCCAAAGATGTGCACCCTCATGCGGTACTCTGCGATGTCTTTGGAAGGATCTTTATTTCTGAACCAGAAGAATCTCAGAAAGTTTCTGTTTTTCTCTCTAACAAGAAAACAATGGAACATTTGTTGTCAGCAATGAAGGCAATTGAGTATTTGCGGAAGTACTCCTAGAAGTTTGTTATTGATTTCAGGGCCTGTTAGGAGAACATAATTTAGGGAAACCCGTTTGAATTTGGCACTGGAATCAAAGACCACTCTAATTTCTCCTGGCTTCTTTGGGTGGTATACTCCAAATATTGGTAGGTACTAACACTTCTCTCAGCTTTTTTATTGTGGGTCATATCTCTGCATGGCTGTTTTCAAATATTTTGCCCATGAAAGAAAAGAACTGATCTCTCGTCTTTCATGTCTGTTTTCCTTAGAAAGTTACGTCTGTGAGAAGAGAAACGTTTAAGGGCTTCCTCTCTGTTGTTAGGCAGGCGTTGCTTCTGATGCCTAAAGGGTAGAGGGATGACCCAACTGTTAGAATAATTTTTAAATAATTCTTGTTCCATCATTTCTAGGAAGAGTTTATCCTCAATGGACATTGCCACTTGGTTATCCTCTTTTGTTCTCTGGAAACCTGTGCACCCTGGATGATCTTGGTCACTGTCACAAGGGTGGCTGTCGTCAGAAGCATTTAATGGTGTGTGTACAGAGCTGGTGCTATAAGGTTTTTCCCATCCAAGGTCTAGCTTCTGGTTGCATTGTGAGGGCCATTTATCTGGTCTCTTGCTTTGTGGACCCGTAGGATATCTCTCCCAAGGAGAAGCATTATCTGAGCCTTAGAGTCAAGATCTGGGATTAAGTGCATTATACGTTTCAAGTGTACATGGGGTACAGCTACATCCAGTGTAGGGATTTCAGATCTATTATCTGGGATCTGTTGCATTCAATTATAGTTGGTAAGGGTAGGCGTATCTTTCCATCTATGGACCCTACTTGGTACCCAGATGCCCTTCTTCCTGCTGTCTCAATGACTCCTGCACAAGTTTTGAGGGAGTATGGGGTGCTTGGGCCCTCAACATTGAATGCATCAAAGAATGCTGGGCAGGTTAAAGATCTGTTGCTCTGGTCATCTAGGATTACAGAGAGCTTAATGGCTTTATCCCTTTGATCTGTTGGGTATGCTCTTAGGTACACAAATCTTGGAGCAGGATCTGCCACCTATGGCTCCTTTGCAGAATTCTGTACATTGAGAAGTGATATCTGGTATGGTTGTACCAGTGTCATCTCCCTCCCTGCCATGCCATGCCATTGGTGTAAGATACAGTCCATGGAGCTAGTTCAGGGTGTAAAGCTGTATTGTGATGTGTGCTGTCACATTCTGTGCATTTTACAATGACCTTACAGTCCTTGGCAAGATGAGATGTAGATGAGCAGCACTTGTAGCAGATGTTGCTTTCTTTTAGGTAGTCTTTGCGGTCCTCTATGGACTACTCTAACAAGAGGGTGAGGCTTTAGGTGTAAGGGTCACTGCTTACCAGGGTCTTTGTTCCTTGTCTGCTCATGTGAAGGTTTTGCAGATGTGTGAAATGAATCTAAAGAGGAAGAATTTGTTTTGTGTACTATAACTGCTGCTTTGCCAGTATTAGGTACTGAAGGGGTGGTGTGGTGGAGTGAAATCAAAACTGGGGTCATTTCTCATATTAGCTTGTTGGTATACAAAGTCCATGAACACAGTGAATGGAGAAAATTAAACATTGTGCACCTCTTCTGACCCATGTGCCATCCTCCGCTCTTGTAAGTGGTAGGGCAATATTTGGACTATGGGGTTAACACCTCTTGCTGTGTCCCCTTCGACTTTGGCTACCTGTAGTTCCAGATAACTTTAATTAGATATTTTAGGGAAGTCATTAATTCTTTTGAAAAGTGAATTTTCTACTACTTTGGCTGAGCCGTGGCACTCTTTAAGCCTGTGCCAAATCATTCTAAGACCAGTCTCCGGGTGATTTAGATTGATCACCCTGATCAGTTCCTAGATATTAGATTAGGAGGTCTTTTTCCTCACTGTATAAAAGGTCTAAGCCTTTGATAATGTTTTGAAAGGAGGATCACCAGACTCTGAAGCCCTCTTGGCAGTCTTAAACTTTATGTCATTTTGTGACTAGCTCGTGGCATGCAAAGAACTTGGCAAAGTCCATTGTGACCTGGTTGGTGCTAGGATAGGTAGGTGGTTGTATATAATAGTGAGAAGGTGTTGTGTAATCATACCTGTCTGGAGGTTCTCCTTTAGGCTGATTTGTGACATACTGCTTTAACATGGCAGAGGGGGTAGTTGTGGGGATACCTCTAGGCTGCTGGCTCGTGGAGGTGTACGCCATCCTTCGTCTGGCTCAGGGATAGCTTTTTGACCTGCTCCTTATGCTGAAAGAGAATCTGTACAGTGTTTGGAGTGTCAGTAGACCCATTCAGAGGTGCACTGCAGTGGGTCTTGGGGCTCAACCTTCAAATCAGGTACCCTGCTGTGTCTTTCACTATTAGGGCACATGACTGTCTCTAAAGCTTCCGCTATGGCTGCTGCATTCTCCTTCGCTATGGTAAGCCTTTCTAGAAATTAGTCTAAGTGTGCGCTCTTCATATGTGCCTCAGCTTCTAACTGTTCGCTCTCTATTCTCTTTTCGGCTTCTAGGCGTGTCCTCTCTAGTTTTGCCTCTTCCTCTCTGCAAAGGCGGCACTGGCCTTTGCTTTTGCATGCGCAATGGTGGCCGCATTAGTAACTGATGAGTATTGAGGGTAGCCCGAAACATGGAATCTGGTTTTTAATAAAGATGCTTTTTTCTGTGACATTATGCAACAATGGATACACCTTTACTTGCTTTAGCTGTATTGGCTTTTCTGTGCTGCAATGACTTAATAGCAGTGGCTCTGTCTGAATCGCTATCCGGGATTCTTGCCTGTGCTTGCAGTGTGGTTTTGCTCACTTATAATGGAGTGCTCACCTCACAAAAAATCCACCGTTGTAGTGTCAGGTGCTGTA
>CM044440.1:77434301-77444413 GCA_024363595.1 Xenopus borealis
CGAACAGCCGATGTTCGCGCGAACAAGTTCGCCAGCGAACAGTTCGCGCCATCCCTAGTTATAATTGGTCTACCGGCTTGGTGGCCACTGTGTAACTCCTCGCAGTGAGTTACAGTTCAATCTGCCGATATGGCAGTCGCTGTTTCACTGTTCTGTCCTCCCTATGTATTACCCTGGGGCAGTGTGTAGTTCGACATGCAACTAAATCTCTCCACAATCCAATAAAGAGACTGAATGCTGAAGTCTGTAGATTTTACTGGATGGCAAAGAAAATAGGTGAAACTGTAATAAATGACAGAAAATATAAGTATGCTTTGCAATTAACTATATATAAACATGTAAAATGAACATATTACTGCTAGGGATGCACCGAATCCACTATTTTGAATTCGGCAGAACCCCCGAATCCATTGTGAAAGATTTGGCCGAATACAAACCCTAATTTGCATATGCAAATTAGTGAGAGGAAGGGTAAAAGCCAGCTGTGCAGCAAAAACATAATTTACTTGTTTTGTGGTGAAAAGTCACATGATTTTAAGGACTAATTTCGGTTTGGCCAGGCACAAGGATTCGGCGAATCCGAATCCTGCATCCCTAATAACTGTAGCATAAATATATATGCTGGCACAAATGTCCATGCAGCAATGTCTCTGGGGGTGTTGGCAGCTCTGGAGGTGATTTGGTGCAACTACAGTATTTGCCATTGATGCTACCATAAGGAGGAGATGAAATTGTGTGCTTCTGCCACAGCATGGACTGTAAAATGGAGTGTTAGCTCCCACAAGACACTGCTCTAGGTCACATGGTGGGAGTATAGTCCCCTGATACACTATAACAGAGTAAATGAACAGATAAAATTAAATTCATCATTAATATCAGAGTAATAGGCTTTTAAATGCCAAGAGCCAAAAACAAAAATTAAACACAATGCATACAAATCAATGCATCATACCAGTACAGAAAGACAGCTAAAGAGAGAAATATAGACTTTTCTGTGGCATACTAGTACTTTTATTTTGTTAACCCTGTGTAATATACATTGTCCCAGTTGTGTAACTAATGGACCACCGGCACCCCAACCCAGAGAGTGTGCCGGACTTTCTCTCTTACCTTCTGGCCATGCACAGTGACTCTGGTGGGCTTTCCTGCAGCGGCAGGCCTGGGTGCAGTTGCTTCTCCCCTGGTACTGCATTGTCCTGCACAAAAAGAGCTTTCTCCTTTATACCATTTTCATTTGTTAATCTAAAGAAAATACAGAAGTTATGAATAAAATGGAAAATGTCAAGACAATTTTAATATCTTGTCTGCTGTCAAATTGTAACTATAGCGCTGTTTAATTAGATTGTAGCTGTTTAGCGTGCCATAGTAAGTTGAAAAAAGATACGCGTCCATCAAGTTCAACCTTTAAACTTTTTTTAACCTGCCTAACTGCTAGTTATTTATTATTATTACTAACATTTATTTCTATAGCGCCAACTTATTTCGTAGCGCTGTTGATCCAGAGGAAGGCAAAAAACAAAACCTGAAGCCACTCCCATTTGCCCCAGAGGGGGAAAAAGTCCCTTCCTGGCTCCCAGGGGCAAATTCACTCAAATGTGAAGTTGCGTCAAGGGCACTGAACGCTGGGAATTTTCTCATAGTTACTTCGGCAGAGAGAGCAAATCAAAGCGAAGCTACGCTAGTTTTCAATTCTGACTGCTGCAACTTTGCTAGAGGTCTTTTGCTCTGGCTAATTTGCATATAGCAGGCAATTTAAAGTGGAATGGAGCTATTTATTTTACATGGTGCATCTAATCCATTACATTTACACATTAAAACTAGACATGCCAAATGAACCTTAACAAAGTCAATAGAGTTGTTTTGATTCCCTACACATAAGCCCATAGTTAAATAATCTGCCAAATTGTTTTGCCTTTTGCAGCCTGTCACCCTGAAAAATTGAAAAGACGCCAGCATTATTTGTATTAGAAGCAATTGCACTCAAAAATTATGATGTAATTAAGAAAAGATTGAGGAATTTCTATGCACTCCATTGCACTTCAACAGGTCAGAACTGGTGAAGGCAAGTCTGGTGAAAGAGGTAACATTCTGTAAAATCTGCATCTTTGTGAAAGAAAGCAATATTTTGTCCCTGATAATTCGGTAATGATTCAATCCACCTTTATAGGGAAATGTCCATAAAGTGTACTTGCTGGCTGTGTCCATATGCCAACTTAATTTAGAGGACCTATCTGGTTGAGATAAATAGTGTTGTGGTACAAGCAACATGTTTTGTAGAATATGCCACTGCTTTGAAAGATTGAAGGCCACTGCTAATAAAGGCTTATAAAGTGTTTCAGTCGATAGGAAGAGTCTTCAATTCTGTTGGCCCTGATTGGTAATGCAGTCTATTCAGAAAGTGATACCACTGGGGCAGCAACAGCTGTAAACTTATCCTAATTTTTCACAACATCCTCTAAAAAAAAGGATAAATCTTAGATAATGTACACTCAGTAGGAATTTGTTAGTAGTTTTAACAATTATTTAATCTTCTCATGTTGGGGTAAACAAGCTTTTATCTTTTTATTAATAAAGAGAGCAGAATTGCAGGGGCAAGAAATTAATTTAAGTTCAAATCAATAAGATTGTTCATCTTCATTATGATCATCAACCTCCTGTGGGTGAATACATTTCCATATCATCTTTAATAGAGAAGGAAGATCTATAGGGGTCCGTTTACTAAAGTACAATAAATTTGAATTTAAGTTTCCCTATGTTATCACTGAGAATATTTTTCCGCCAGAATATTTGCAGCGACTAAGTTTACTAAACATCGATACCCTCAGAAGTCATTGCAATCACTTGCGGTAACTACGTTAGCGAACCAGCTTACGTTAGCGGTAATTTTAGCGAGTTGCAAATTTTCTGGTGACAAATTACGTTTGCAAATATTTATTCTAGAAAATAGTCTTGTTTTATGGCGTTAATAATGGTGCTAATTATGGCAATTTTTACTGTGACATTTATGGCCAGAAATGCATCTTCAAAACTCAAACTTTATACCATCCAACTACATTACCAGAGTGACACCAATCAAACATTTATGCATCATATAAATTGATACTTCATCCATCCACGCACACACCCTTCTGCCAATAGAATCATAGGAACAAGAAATCATACCAGTTATCTCTTTGTATCATTTAAATGCACAGTTTAATGAGAATTAAACTCCCATTGAGAATTTTCTGGTCAAAAAATAAGTTAACGCCACTATATAAATGGCGGTAAAATGTTGCGAATATTCTACCGTTAATTTTGTCTTTCACACATTTCTCTGTTTAGTAAACCAGGCATTAATGTGTACGTAGCATTATTTTCAGCAAATGCGATAACTGGCAAAAACATATTCTTGCGCAAGTTTATATTTACCGCAAGTTAATAAACTCGCAAAAACATATTCTGTGTTAAATTTGTCTATATTTTGTGCGCAAATTTTTACAGCACTTTAGTAAATGGACCCCTTAGTCATTTATAAGCTTACTGGAAGTAGCTAACTTAACTTTTAGTTGCAGTAGCAAATGTAACACCTCAAGCAGCTGTTTCTTTAATGGTCACGTACTTCAAAGGTCAGTAACTCCAAAAAGAAGTCCCAAAATTAAATGGCCAACCTTGTCACATGGGGCTTTTATGATTTAGTTCACTAAATGTATGACAATTCTTATAGCATATTATACATGTGGAGAGGAAGTGTCACTGCCATATCTCTTGACTTGTCATTTTACTATATGACAATCCACATTTTAATTAACAGAAATGCTGTATTTACGTACACTTTTGCCCAAGGCTTAGCAGATAGCTGACCTTTTGTTAAAAAAAATATTTGGTTAAAAAAAACTTTTTCTTCTCTTTACTGAAATGCATAGTGAGAGAAAGAAATATATTTTTCTCATGGGGAACATCCCAGCGTATACCAAATTGTATACCAAATACTGTATGTGATTAGTATATTCTTGCATAGAGTTTCCCAGACTACAGTAACACAAACAATGCATTAACCCACAAATTACCCTTTCAGTGTCACCTGCACTATCCTTTGTTCATAAGGAATGGTTATTGTTATGAGCCTCCTTTGGTGTTCTGGGTTTTACATGAAGGGGAAAGTAAATATTTATATAAATCATAGACCATTTTTCTTTATATAGTTTCTAGGTGCTATTATCCTCAGAACACCAACTTCAATAGGGTCACCTTGATATCTATGTTGTCCTTGCAAATAATTATTGTGGTTTTTCTGTTTTACTGCATTTTTATTTCTCATCTCTTGCTATGGGCCCACAGGGACTCTCAAATCATGCATACATTATTAACTTCCTTCTCTGTTGATCTTTTTCCTCCTGCTTGTGCTGCTTCTCACTATCTTGAATTATATGAGAAATCCTAAACACGCCAAAATATACTGCATCTAGTTTCCTATTGATCATATTTTACATCTTTTTTCATTTTCTGTCTTTCAGTTTCACTATACAATTAAATAATAAAACAATGTTACTACAGTATGTCAGACCCATATGCATAAAAGGGCTATTGTTATATATTTATAATTGCAACTGTTGGTATGGTAATCTACAAACATATTAGTAGTTTGGAATTTAACTTTAAAGGGATCCTGTCATGGGAAAAAATATTTTTTTCAAAATGCATCAGTTAATAGTGCTGTTCCAGAAGAATTCTGCATTGAAATCCATTTCTCAAAAGAGCAAACAGATTTTTTTATATTTCATTTTGAAATCTGACATGGGGCTAGACATATTGTCAATTTCCCAGCTGCCCCAAGTCATGTGACTTGTGCTCGGATAAACTTCAATCACTCTTTACCCCCTCCCTTTCCCCCAACCAGCAGCCTAACAAAAGAACAGGTTACCAGATAACAGCTACCTAGCTCAAGATAACAGCTGCCTCTGTAGTAAAACCCATGTCCCACTGCATTCCATTCGGTTCAATTGAGAAGGAAAAACAACAGCCTGCCAGAAAGCAGTTCCCTCCTAAAGTGCTGGCACAAGTCACATGACCAGGGCAGCTGGGAAATTGACACAATGGCTAGGCCCATGTCAAAAAGGAAATATAAAAAATCTGTTTGCTCTTTTGAGAAATGGATTTCAGTGCAGAAGTCTACTGGAGCAGCACTATTAACTGATGCATTTAAAAGAAAAATGTTTTCCCATGACAGTTTCTCTTTAACATTCACAATGTTATAGGTAAACTTTCAAATCACTATTTGTGATTACTATTGTGATCCAAGTTCATCAAAAGTTTGTCAAGAAATTCATGGATCTATACATATGAATTATGAAATTGCATAAAAAACCCTTGTATTAAAAATCCTTTACTAATTTAAAGAGATACTGTCATAGGGAAAATGCATCAGTTAATAGTGCTGCTCCAGCAGAATTTTGCACTGAAATTCGTTTCTCAAAAGAGCTAAGAGTTTTTTTTTATACTTTGTTTTGAAATCTGACATAAGGCTAGACATATTTTTAGTTTCCCACCAGTCATAAGTCATGTGACTTATGCTCTGATAAACTTCTGTCACTCTGTACTTGCAGTACTGCAAGTTTGATTGATATAACCCCTCCCCCCCCAGCAGCCTAACAATAAAACAATGGGTAGGTAACAAGATAACAACTCCCTAACACAAGATAGAAGCTGCCTGGTAGTCTAAGAACAGCACTCAATAGTAACCAGGTCCCACTGCATTACATTCAGAGTTTATCACCTCTGTCTGCTTGGTAAGATGACAGTTCAGATTACCAGAAAGTACCACATAGGTCATATAGAATTTCTTTTTAAGGTCTAATATACACTTTTATGAGAATGCATTTTAGGTAAGCTTAACCAGATTCATGGAAATTCTATATTCAATTCTATATCCAATAAATACCCTTGTTTTATTGTAATGCATTTTTGTAGGGATAAACTCACTTCTCAGAATGTACTATAAATTGCATACTTTTACATAAAGATATACATTATTATTGTAGCTCATTAAGTAAGTATGATTGTAGTATTATTATGTAAATAAGAGACTTCAGGGTCTGTATGATCCTATAATATTACTTTATAATAAACTGACCTTGTACCTTGTATCTAGTTGGTTAGTGTGTATGTATTTACATGTGCATGTGTTGGTATAGATATTAATTTAATTCACAAACAACAGTTTTTATTCTTTAATTAGTGGCAAATATATACAGATTATTTCGAGGTCAATGCCCTAATGTTGCATGGGGAAAAGGCAAGGATTCTTTAGGTTAATATCAGCATGGATATCATGAAGGCCAAATGTCAATCATTCAGGAGTATTGATATACTGTAATAGCATGAGGCTAGGTTTTACTAGTGAATGTTGTACGATTCTGTATATACCGATGATGTTCTTTATAATTTTATATGTATCAAACCTGTGATTCAACTTTTACCTTTGCCCAAAATGTGTGGCAAACTAGTTCTGAAATACTTTTTATACATTTCATTAATAGATAGAAGGGTCTGTACTTAATATTGCAGGCAAATGCACTGCATTACAAGGCTCATCAGGGTATGTGGATGGCAAATGGAAGCTCATGCCACAAACCATTAAACATCTGCCCCCAAGGGCTTCTTCTATGAATTTGGGAAACTTGGCTTGGGCATGAATGTCTGTAAGTTTACAGAGCAGCACAAATGATCTTTAAATGCTGAATGTTTGCTAATCTTTTGCAGAGTGCACTCTCTGTACTAATAATGTGATCCCCTTCTTGCTCCTTTAATAGTAAAAAAAAAAAAGTAAAGTGTCTCAGGGCAACATTGAGGGTAGAATCACAATTGAGTGCCTAGAATTGCTAGACAAATTGGACTCAAAGCTCAGCAGCCTTGAAACCCCTTAGGTATATAACTATGAAGATTTTCATTCATCCAGGTCGTGGTATATCTAATAAAAGTATTAATAATAAAAACAACCTGGACTTGCTGAGAAATTTTAATGAAGACTCGCTGCTCATCCAAGCAGTTTCTTCAGTTCAGCTGACTGGTGTGGGGAGTTCTCTGCATATAGACTCTTCCAAGAATCCAATCACAACAACACATTGTAACTCTTCAGAGAGATGGCATCTGAAATTCAGAGGTGTTGATTCTGTGTAGTCACTCCTTTGAAGATGTCCAAATCTTGTATAAAGAAGACTGGTTTGAAAGAGGTGCGAAAGAGGCGATTCATGTCAAGGTAGAGAAACTATCCCTGAACAGAGGCAGGGGCCTTCTACACCACCTGTCTGCTACATACAATACTGTTCTAACATCTGTACCCCGGCTGTTTCAGAACCTTCACACATCCATTCATGCAACTCTCACAAGTAATAACTATTTTTAAGAGTTGCATGACACATTGGTAATTAAAACCTCTGTGAGTTTCAGATGTAACCTTATTGAAGGGTTACAATGTGACATTGTGATTGGATTAGTGGAACTCCCCACACCAGTCAGTTCAACTGAAAAAACGGCTTAGATGAGCAGTGAAACACCCTTAGGTATATGTTTCCTCATTTGTTATGATGCTTTGTTGAGAAGTGTGACCAATAGTGTGGAATGAAGCAATGTTATTGATTAGATGGAGAGACCTGAGATTTGGCAGTAAATTATACCAGATTGGAGCTAAGCACTTTTGAAAACCCCTAGGCATATATTCTGTCCTTTGAGCAGGCTACAATGTGCTGTTGATTAGTTTTCTGATACAGTGCAATGGAACTGCCATTGGCCGACAGCTCTGTGATTGTTCTTGATCTAAAATGTCTAACTTTTTTAAAATTCTTTGAACAGTAATGGCTGAAGTCATTAATAATTAAGTCCCTTACAAAATTTTTCACTTTTCTGCAAAGGATTTTGCAAGTTAATATGTTTTATTATTTCTGTAAAAAGAAAGTCCAATCAGAATCTAAACAATTTCTTAATTAAATTGTGAAACAAGTCCAACAAGCCCCAATGGTTTGGTTATCTGTAATGGTTTTAAGATGACTTGTTAAAAGTATTTAATTTGTGAATCATGATGCATTACTTTCCAGTATACTGCAAGATGACATTTTTCAAAGAACTTTGTGTTTCTCTTCTCTTGTATTTTCCATCTTAAAAATATGTTTCTAATTTCAAATGTTTGTTTTGCAAAATCAATTTTTTTTTTACCCATAAAAAAAGCTCTAAAAATATTTTGAACAATGTTTTATAAGGTTTAGAATATCAAAATAGATTACTATGTGATTTTACAAAATCTAAAAATACCAAAATGTAAATAAATAGTAGATTGCTTACTGTGTTCAAAGTGACGATTGATGGAAAGGTCATTACAACTGTGTTTGCCCCCACAAAGTTGGGGTTGTGCAACAGTGTGTGTTGTTGCTATTTTTATTACATATTTTTTGAATTATTTCTCTATTTTATTTTTTAATCTATCATTATCACAAGTAACTCAAAATGAGAATCTTCATAGTCATATCTATCATAGTGTTTTCTCAAAAGGACACTATGAACTGAGAATTTTTCATTCATTTTTAAAAAAAAAAAAAGCTTATATTATATCCAGTATCTTTTTAAATTAGTATTAATTCATTGTTTATTTTGTAATAATACAAGCCAGCCAGAAAAACTGTATATTTTACAGGTACATTAAAGGCGTTATTTACTTAAGTCCGAATTTTTCTGGTCAGAGTTTTAAAGGGGAAAACTTTTTTTTTTTTTTTGGAAAAAAATGTATTTATAGACATTTGTTATATCCAGAGGCTGCTAAAAGTCTGAATATAAAAACACTCCATCCCAAACCTGCCAAGGTCATGTAGAAGTCAATGGCAGATGCTCCTTTTACAACTGGAAGATATCATGATCTGAACTGGGTTTCATTCAATAATTCAAATAATTTGAGGTTTTCAGGCAATTGTCCAAGAAAATGGTTTCCAAAAAAATATATATATTTTTTTTAGTTCATTTATTGATAAACAAGGTAAAATTGTGGATAGGAGTTTGGTCAAAGTTGTAATGAGTGAATAATAATTGAAAGCAGTGCATTCCTTTGCTTCATAGTGCTATCAATATTTATGCTTAGGAATGTATATTTTCAAACCAGTTCATCCACACATTAAAAATACAGTTGTTGCAGATATGGAAATGTGGAAACGGTTTACGATTTCCCGGCTAGGGTATATTGCTGCAGTCAAAATGAATATACTTCCTAAATTGTTTTACCTTTTAAAACCATTCCAGTTCAAGTACCTACCTAACTGCTAAGATATGTTCAAAACCAAATATTTAAGGAAATCTGGAATGCAACTAGAATCCCAAGATCTGTTTTGTTACAGTAAATACTATGAAGCTGACGATCTTTGTCAAACCTTTGGAACCATGGGCCCCCAAAAAGTGGGCTAGGATAGAGTCTTATTGGACCCACCCTTACCATATCAGTAGTATACTACTATCTGACCCTCCTAGGGTACAACAAGAACATCAAGCTCCCAAATCTGTACGCTTCACTATATTCATATGGAAACTTATTAAAATCCTGATTTTAAAGGAGAACTAACCTACCCTACAGCTAAAATTCCCCATTCACCTTCTCAACTGACCCCTCTCCCTACCTCTTCCCTGCATAGTGTTCAGCAAGAATATGTGCCCTATCCAGCAACACTGACCTAGATTTGAAGAGTAGTGCGCCTGAGCTCAGGGGCACAGTTGGAGTCAGAAAACTCAGAAAATGACTGTAAAGAAAGAGGAGGGGAGCAAGTGAAGAAGGTGAAAGGGGGATTTTTGCTGTGGGTGGTTTAGTTCTCCTTTAAGCTGGGTCACCAAAAAACATTTCACCCAGACTGAGCTGCTCACGCTTTGATCACAATTGTGGATTTCATTGACCCTCGGAATCAGAAAATATACACAGACACATATAGACAATTGCCACAAAAAATGCAAATGTACCTCTGATAAAAAATTGAGAACCTTTCAATCAAACATTATTGTAGGGACCCATAGGGTTGATTCCCCTCCGGTTTGAGGCAGAAACCCTGTTTGGGACTTTCACTACAGGGTTTCTTAAGGGACTGAGCCCTTGGATTGGTGCAGCA
>CM044440.1:77467868-77489903 GCA_024363595.1 Xenopus borealis
GTATTTCCACTTAGCAAAAGCCATATCTGATGAAAGAGGGTCACATGTAGCCCATGTACTACCCATCTAGTTGGTGTTTTGTCTAATTTATCCAAAAGGGGGTTGCAGAAGTTATTAACATGCCTCATGTTACACATATAGCACTGTCTTAATACCAAAAAAGTGATTTTTACTTTCACATGGGGTATTATGGGTAAAACAGCTTGTTTTTTATCTTCTTATATCTTGTTGGTACAAGATTGTAGGCCCGTGAGCAGGGACCTCATTACAGAATGTATCAATTTGTTTGTAAATTATGTAACACTATATACAGTGCTACTTAAAATGTTGGTGTTATATAAATAAATGTAATCATAATAATATAAAATACAGAATAAAAAAAGACTTGCTGATATGCCACAGCAAGTATACTCAAGTATTAACACCATTCAAGTGATTTTTTTTTGTTGTTGAAATATGTCCCCTTAAAGGGATTCTGTCATGGCAAAACATGTTTTTTTTACAAAATGCATCAGTTAATAGTGCTGCTCCAGTAGACTTCTGCACTGAAATCCATTTCTCAAAAGAGCAAACCGATTTTTTAATATTCAGTTTTGAAATCTGACATGGGGCTAGACATTTTGTCAATTTCCCAGCTGCCCCTGGTCATGTGACTTGTGCCAGCACAACAGGGAACTGCTTTCTGGCAGGCAGTAACCAATCAATGACTTGAGGGAGGGCCACACGGCCATAAATGTTGTTTTTGAATCTGAGCTGCATGCTGAGGATCAATTGCAAACTCACTGAACAGTTATGTCCCATGTGGTCCCCCTTCAAATCGCTGACTAACTCACAGTTAAAGAGCTGAAAAGCAGGAAGTTGGATTATATTAGACATCCAATCACTCCAGCCTTTATGGTTTGCATTTTTCCCTGACTAACTATATTGGAAACATTTTTTCTTTTGCACAGCCTATCTATTTATCCAGTTTTTATTTTTACACTGAACTGTTCCTTTAATTTTTATACTGAACCATTCCTTTAAACATTCTGTGGCATGTTCTACAAATCCCTATACAAATTTATTTTGAGGTTCTTCAAATTGGCTTCAGTAGTAATGAACCAACTCTTTTTTTCTCAAGTCTATTACTTTATTGTGGAAGCATGTGCCCCATTTTAAAATAAAAAGTACATAGATTTAAGCAATAGATAAAAAAGAAATATAATTAATTTATCAGCTATATAAAGCAACATTTCCCTTCTATAACATCTGTTGGACCATGTGTTATGTAGAGCAGTAACTGACAGTTAAAGTGATCTCTTTTTCAATGTCTTCTACATTATTATTGTGCTTCTGTGACAAACCTTTATTAGGATATGTCAATTATGTTATTGGCACAGCTACTGCTAGAATGTAACGCACAGTTGCAAACATTAGCTTATTTTAGGACTGGTAATTCTAGTTAGTAACAACCGTTATCCTACAAATATTCTTGCAAATTGCTTTCTTGGTAAGCCATTTGTTTTGTATTATCTACTCTGAACATCTCTAATATAAAGGATTGTAAAAGAATAAATTAGTTATAACCGCTCATATGAGTTATTATACAAGAATTGAGGATTTTATGGCACTCAGCCCAATGCTAAACATTTTACTTTAAACTTCACAATGAAAAAAAGGATAGAAATGTCACAATCCTCAAAGAATTTTGTTGCCATAGGAACATTGTTCTAAAAAAATGGAATCAGCATGAGCACAGACACCATCACATCACTGCATAAGGTAAAATCATGACATTTCAAGAAGAAATCATTATTCCATTGTAGCCCAAACTTAATGTGACCAATTAATTATCAATACATTCATTTTGCATAATTCTAATGATTAATACAACATGAAAATACCAATTTTCTTTCCAAGCAAAAGATCAACCTTACACAGAATTCTACTTTAAAGTTTACATTTTATACATCTGATATTTGACGTGAAACCTTTCACAATAATTAATGTGTGAATTCTGACTATTTCTAGACCTTTTCCTGTTTCCCTTTTCACTGATGTGGTCATGTCCATGTATAATACCAGTTAGTCTAATAAAAGGGCAACCAAGTGTGGGAGTTTTACTTTGAAAGCAGCAAGTAAGTTGCAGGTAAAACTTAGTCCCTTTGTAAAACGTATAATGAAGTAGTAGAGTTCTTAATTAATCAGATTCAATTTGAGAGTAGGACTGGCCAGATATGGGATGACTTTGATGTAGGTGGCCAGTTTAAACATATTGCAATATATGGACAAACAATCCCTGTTTTGTTTAAAGGGTAAGGCATTTTTTAGTAGCTGTATGCACAGAATGTCTCAATGTCTAAAATATATTGATAATGGGTTGAGTGCAGAGGACCTCTTGTATTTGTCTATATGTATTCTGTGATCACAGCCTCATTGCACCCCGCCTAATGGTTTTAAAAATTAGTGGTGAGCACAACTTTCCCTTGTTTGTTATAGTTTGTTTTATAAACACTACTACAGGTAATAGAAATAACAATGTGTGTTACCAAGAGGGTAGCCACTCAAGTTAAATAAGGCACACAATATAACAGAAAAGTTGTGCAGAATATATGGGTTCATACACAGGAAGATAACCAAATGCCATTCATGGTTCTCTACCAGACAACATTATCCAAACCTTTCTCATATATAATAGGACATTATTCGACTATCGAATGCTTATCGAATAGTTTAAGGCTATTTTTTCCTCGATATTCGATCCCTTGATAAAATCGTACGATCGAATACCGATCCTTCGATTTCACGAAAAAAAAAGTACGATTCAAGTGATCGAGTTCGATCGTATGAATGGTATTCGAGCCGGTGATAGAAAAAAAAGCCTATGGGGCGGGATTCCCATAGGCTTCTATTTCAATTTGGTAGGTTCAATCTGGCGAAGTAGGCAGTCGAAGAAAACGTTAGTTAAATTCCTTCGATCATCGAATGGTCGAATTATCGAATATCCAATCATTCGAGCTAATCGATCAATCAAATATTCAGTATTCGAACATCCGATTAAATCGTACGATCGGAATTCGATCGAACTTCGATCTATTCATGTGAATTTCTTAAATCTGCCCCTAATTGTTAAGACCTGGATCAAAAAACTTTATTGGATTATTTACTAAACTCTGCATCTTTTTGGGGCAAAACTCGATTTTTTTACTAAAAAAAAACAAATTTTTCAAGGTTTATTAAAGTCTGATGCAGTAAAAACCCGAATCCTAAAATTCCCACCTCAGACCTGCAAAGGTTGTGTATAAGTCAATGGCAGAGGTCCCTATTCTATTTTAACATTTCTGTGGTATGCACCAAAATTTTCTTGGGAAAAAGCCAAAAAAATTTGTCACGTACCGTGTCCCTGGTGGTCTAGTGGCTCACCTCCATGCACGCGGGAGCGCCCGCCATGCCTCCAGCGGGGACGCTCACCGCGTGCATCCTTACCCTTCCCCTGCCGGTTCCCTAGTGCGCGCCTTTTATAGGCGCATGCGCGCCGGCGTGATGACGTCACGCGCAATGGCGCGAAATTCAAACTGTATTTAAAGGGATCTTGGTATTCAGAGCATTGCCCGTTGTTAGGTTCTATTTGTTAAGTTCCTGGGTGTATTTCCTTCTGTATCCTGACTGATCTACTGTGTTTGACCCTTGCTTGCCTGACTATTCCTGCTTTCTCCAATCCTGACCTCTGGCTTGCCTGATTACTCTGTCCTCTGGTATCCTGACCTTTTGCCTGTTACTTGACTACTCTACACTCTCTAATCTTGATTCCGGCCTGTCTGACTATTCTACGCAGCTTGTGCTGTTCCGGCCTGCCTACTCCATTTGGTGGTATTCTTCTATCTAATTCCCTGGTGAGACGATCGTGCCCCTGTGCTAGCCAGAACTTTTGCTCTACACCTCTCGATAAGTCCAGGTGGCATCTGAGTAAGCTGAGGGCTCCTCCCGAAGGCCAAAGGCGGTCACTTAACTGGTGAAGCCGAGCTGAGACAAAGGTGTTTGGCACCTGTTCTGGTATTGGGTGCCGTTCGTGACAAAATTATTAAAATCGTACAATTCAGATGTTCGCTCTATTTTATAACATTTTTATCCAAACTGATTAAATCAATCTTTTTTATTTAAAAAATCAGGAAAATTTGTATTTTTATAAATAACCCCCTAGATGTACAACAAAGTTTTTCACTTTTATGATTGTGAATGTTTCAGCCCAGCCAGCTTCAGATTCATCAATGGCATTTATTTAGTAAACAGAATTTATTGACATCATCCTGTAGGAGAATACATGTGCAGCCTTCCAGTTTCCTAAATAATTATATTACAGAGAACAAAGAAAGCAAAACTGGTTACTTCAACAACACAAACTTCGCTTTAGCAGCATGGAGTGTATTCAAATTTATAGCTTCAAATCATGACTACATATAGAAGTGCTTTCTCTAGATACAAAATTACAGAAGGGGTTCATAGAATATACCTTATACATACTAATTTCTGCAAAATATGAACTCAATTGTAAATATGTTATTGTCGGCAAAAGTTTATATTGGCAGTACTGCTCTCCAATTCATGCACTTAACTGGAAATGCAGTCATCAAGGTCTACTATGGTTTTGCAGAACAGAGCTCTTGCCTTTATTTATTCTTAAGGCATACTGCATAATGGTCTCTTATATCACAGATAAATCAATTTTTAATTTGACTTAAAAAGATTGTTACTTACTTTGCTCATAGGTTTATTGTTGTCAGTATTGTTTAATTTAAGTACACACAATAAACTTTTTACTGAAGTAAGCTAGGTGTTGTAGTCTACTTACCCAGTGTTGAAGGTAAAGGGGATCTAGAAGTAGAAAAATGTAAAAGTGTATGAAATTATAGACATTGAAATGAAAGGATTAGGTATACAAGGAAAACATTACAACAGTCAATATAATTTCATTGTGCACAGTATTCAAATGCACTGCATGTTGCACCACCTGTATATTTGGGCAGTTAAGATATATTTTCGTAACTTACCTTTTAAACAAATACAACATACATCAATGTTACCTGCATGTGTCATTATTACTTAATTAAAATTAAAATTGTGTAAATGAAACCAAATAAAGAAGACCAGTAAAAGCCTTGTAGATACTGTATTAGAATCAGGAAAGCATAGCATCTCACTCAAGATGAAAAATCCAGCATAGTCCCAAGCTAAGCGTTGGTGGGTGCAAGAAAGCCATAGGGCAGGAGGTAAGTACTTTTAAGTACTAAAAGTTTTTTCACTCAAACATTGGTACAGTTTAACTTACTGTAATTGTCATCCAAATACAGGCATGGAAGATATATTACTTAAAAAAGGAAGCCCCTTTAGAATTATATTTGCTGCATATAGGGGGAGCGTGCTGAGGGGTTTATTACCAGAAATAAATGTTCAGATGCAATGAATGATTTGTGCATATTCTGCAAAAAGTGCCACTAACTGGAATGAAGGGACTAATCACATCATATATCAAGAGACAGCCTTTTCCCTCTCTGCCATTTGCAGTTGTACTTTTCCAAATGCAGGGTAAATGGCTGTCTCAGGGTAAAAGGTTTATGGGGCAAAATGTTAATGGAAAAAAGTGAGGGTTACAATGTAAATGTGTTTGAAGAGTTAACCTAGCTTTGTTTAAAACTCATTTTTGTTACAATAGCTTTCATAGTATGCGCAGAGAACTAGCCACAACAGGCTGCAGGCCTATATTTAGAACAGCAAACAGTACTTTTACACTAGTGTTTTCTTTCAAGCAGCTTTATTGTAATATTTTGGAAGAACTTTACCTGGAAGAAGCTACAGTCTAAAGAATACATTTCCTCACAGAGCCAGAAGGTTTTTTCTGGCAGTTCTTGCTCTTGTTTACCTTAAGAAGTTGGGATTCATAGCATTAGGAATCTTGTATATAATCTGAATATCTTTTTGCCAGTAGCACAGGCTTTGCCGCTTATGTAGCAAAAAAATAAATAAATAAAACCTCACAGGCAGAGGATGCTCCTACATTTCACATACTATATTCAGAAAAGATGTGTTATGTGAAAATAAGGATACCTTGTCACAAGAATTCTTGTCAAACATATGATTTTTTTTAAATCATTTAGCGAAATGGTTTTTAAACTTTTTAACTCTCTCACTTTAGGCCATTTTCTGAGAGGAAAACTATACATCATATTCTTTCTGGAGAAACTGAGCTTTATAAACCTGCCTGAGTTTTCATGTATTGCCACCTCTGCAAAAAGATTTATAGAGCTAAATTCAAAACAAAGTCCTATTTTTCACAAAATATGAATTTATACCTGAAAAAATATTTTATTTTATGCATGCAAATCCAATTGATTTGGAAAGCCTTATGTCTCTCAAACATGCCAATACTAGATATGTTTAGTTTCAGGGAGACTTTTTTTGTACAGCAAAAACTCCCAGCTGTTTTTTAGCAAATTTTGAAAGCACTAAGGCAGAAAACGGCATACTTTAGATTTCAAGGCCAAATAATCCTGAAACAGTAGGTTTCCCCCAGAAAACCATATATTTTTGAAAACTACACATTCTGCTAATTCCAAATGGGTAACTATGTCTCTCTACCAAACATCAACGCTTGTCTGAACGTAGCGTTTTTTTATAAAAATGTTTAAAAATTCTTAAAAATCACTTCAAATGTTTTATTTTGCTGCTCCGCATACAGTATCCCACACTGTATTAGGTACCAACAAAAAGCACCCTGAATATGATTGCCAGGTGTCCACTTAACAGTTTTTGCCCATTGTGCATAAGTTTACCAAAAAGTTAGAGCATACAAATGGTCCTGTGGATAACTTCAGCAAATGTAAAACTATATATTTTTGGAAAGTACACATTCTACTGAATCTCCATGCTTTTCTGATCCAAACTACAAGTCACAAGGCTTTCCCAAAATTGGTGGTTTTGGTGAAATATCTGAAAATTGCCTCAAAGTTTCAACTTTCCAGCATCATATCGCCAATTTATAATTAAGTATCAAGGAAAAAGCACCCTAAAATGATTGCCAAGGGTCCTCCAAACAGATTACCAAAGTATATGGCATTTAGAGGCCCCAAAATGAAGTTAAAGCATACAAATAGTCTTGTGGGTAACTTCAACAAATGAAAAATCAACACATTGACTGGATTGTTTGTGGGATAAAAACACAAAAATAATTGTTTACCCCCCAAAACCATATATTTTTTGAAAGTACACATTCTACTAAATCTGAAATGGGTACCTATGCCTCTGCTCACTACTACTGAGTTGCAAGGCTTTCCCAAAATTGTCAGTTTTGGTGAAATTCCTGAAAATTGCCTCAAAGCTTCAACTATCCAGTGTTGTATCATCCATGTATCATTTCCAGCAAAAAACATCCTAAATATGAACTCCAAAGGTCTAATCAACAGTTTGAAGCCCAATATGCATAGATTTAACAAACTATGTGGCATACAGAGACCCCTAAATCCAAATAGTGCATAAATATTCTCACATATGACACTCTGGCTACTACAATATAAGTACCTGGTATGTGTAATATGTGCCACCAGACCCCCTAACAGTATGGAGCCCCAAGAAAAGTAGGTAATAACATCTTTCTAATACAAACTAGGTGGCATACAGAGACCCACAAATGAAAATAGTACATATGAATGTTGACTGCTACAATTCAAGCACCTTGTATGTATATCATGCACCATAAGACCCCAACAGTGTGGAGACCCTGGAAAGCCACGTATTTTCCAAAAGTACACATTCTTACAAATCTAAAACATGTAAATATGTCTTTCTACTGCAATCTGCAAACCTATGCTAAACAATGTTGTTTTACGAAATTTCTGAAAATTGTCACAAAGCTTGCATTTTCCCCATTATACACCCACCATTTTATAACATACCAGCAAAAGGCATCCTAAATATGAATGCAGGGGTCTACTGAACAGCTTGATGCCTGATATGCATAGATAAACCAAAATATGTTGAGCACAGAGACCCCAAATGAATATATAGCAGACAAAATTTCTATGGGCAAAACAAAGTAACAAAGAACAGAAATGGTATAACATCACGTAAATCCAACAAAACCACAAAAATCAATGCCTTTTTCCCAGTAAGAGTCAAAGTTTGAATATTTTAGAATGGACAAATATGTTTTACGGGTAGAAATATGCAAACAACACCTATGCAAAGCTGAAATTTAAATAAAATGGCTAAACATACAAGGAAATGGCTAAACTGCACTGAAATCACTAAAATCGCAGCATAATCACCAAAATAGAAAAACACAAAATACAAAAGGTATTGCGCAGTAATGGATTACCTATCATAGTAACTGGTCCTGGGCAAACAAATATAGCTCTCTGTCCTTCATTCAGCTGAAAAAAGCACTTGGCACATGTTTCCTATTTACACTATTGTTTTTCATTGATATATTAATTATGTTTAGATTAATTTAAAGTAGTTTTATTTGCTTTTACTGTAATTGTGTTATTTTGAATTCAAGGACCAACTTCATGAAGGTTAATTGTGTCATTGTTCCTTTCTGTTTAATGATAGCTCTTCTGTTTTTATATTCATTTCATAATACACATGGTCAAAAATTAAATGATATGGTAAATCTTAAGAATTAATTATGACTGATATAATTAAGTACTGTTTAATTGAATTCAAATAAAACTATACTGGGAACATATTTTAAACACCTATTTTTTAAAGACTTTCTAAGCAACAGGATTAAAAAAAGAGTATCATTTTTGAAATATACAGGTATGGGATCCATTATCAGCAAACCCATTATCCAGAAAAATAATTAATTTTTTTCTCTGTAATGTGAAAATAATTATCTTGTACTGTATACAAACTAATTTAATTAATCTATATTGAAACAAACATTCCAATTATTTTTAGCTGACTTAAGGTATTAATATCCAAATGATGGAAATATGCCTTATACAGAAAACTCCAGGTCCCAAGCATTCTGGATAACAGGTACCATATCTATATCCAAGCAAGCTATAAGACTTTTGTTCTTCGCTTATATAGATTAAATGTGCGAAAGTGTTGATTTCACTGCACATGCTCCATGATGCTGGCAGTACTGTACTGAGTTTAGAGACTGACTCAAAACATACAGAACAAATAGAAATGTCACAGTATAAGGCTGATTAGTAAGTAATACAGATAATTACTACATCGGAATTTGAAAATGTAGCATTATCTTATATTACAGGACATTTTCTGCTAGATAATTTGTGACAACAGTTGCTCAGAGTCCACTGAGCATGTGAGTGTCACAGACACTTTCCAAAATGGTAACCCCGTGACAAGTTTGCTGCTATTGACAAGCTGAAGATTTAGACTGGTGCAATAAGTTAATTATATAAAACATGGCATTTTTAGCCCTATTCTTTTTTAGGGTTTAGTTCTTCTTTAAGGCTTATGACATATAGGCTGTCATGTAATGTCAGGTTATTAACGTCTTCAAATGGGTCATTGGACCTCTGCCATTGACTTCTACATGAACTCAGCAGGTTTTAGATGGTGAAAAGTCGCATTCACAGAGTCCTGATATGATAAATATCGAAATCTATTTCATATTCAAGTTTGTATTGTGCCCAACTCAAATTTGTGAGTTTTGACCAAAAAGTTGAAAATTTTAATTTAAATTTCCATTTCGAACTTTAAAAAATCTGCCACATTGTATGTGGCAGATTCAGGCCAAAAATGCCACCATGTGTGTGCATGGATACAAATGGAATCCACCAAATGCACACAGTCAACCACAAAACAATTTCATGTCCTCCTCTGTGGTTAATGCAAATTTCATCATGATGCATAAAACAAGCATTAGGATTTGAACTATATTTCCAAACTATGATAAACCTATTTATTGAAGAAACAGGAAGCTGTGGCTGTTGTTTTGGACTGGCTCAAGCAAGCCCCTGTGGGAATAACTTCACTGTAGTGTCCAATTAAAATGCCAAAGTTGGAATTGCCATACATAGAGGATTGTTTGATGGATGTAAATGCAAGTGCACCTATTGATGCACGGGAACCATGGCGCTTCCCCAGCCTGAACATGGCAGTCATTTCAGATTTCCCACTGAAGGCTGCATCAATAGCACCTACAGAATCATCACCCTATGCCAAAAAAAGAAAATTCATAAATACATGCAGGTCTAATTGTGAGCATTGTGATGAATCCGGCACAATTGCATCAGACACATGGCAGATTCCATGCAAACTCTACTTGCGTTAGATACATTAAAGATTAGGCACAGAAGAAGGAAGAATTTAGAATAAAGGACAAAAAGAGTTAAATATCTTTAGTAGATTTGTATTTTCTCTCTGTTGACCCTTCTGTTGCCAGTTGCCACATGATTCAACTTCTGCCTGTTCTGCTATCCCCAGTGCTGTTCCTCCTAAGAAGCTACTACTATATTATGGAGTACGTCGAAGATGCTATATCAATGTAGATCTCATTCCTCTCCTCTTGCACTTATATTGCATTTTTGCATTTTTAGTAAAGGAATGCTGTAATATATCAACTTTTTTTTATACTTTTACTTACTTTTTTAAACATATTAAAATGTATATGGGAAAGTTCATTTTAAAGTGTACTACTGATTTAATACCATTGCTATGGGGCAGTTTTATTAATGGTCAAAGTGAAAATTTAAATAAAAAAAAAATTAGACTTTCTAGCTATTTTTGTACTAGAGAATAGTTCAAATTCACTTCAAATTTGCAAAAAAATTTGAAAATTTGAATATCAAAATTGATCATGTACTGTCTCTTCAAAAATTCGACTTCGATCATTCGTCATCTAAAACCTACCGAATTGCTGTTTTAGCCTATGGGGGACCTACTTGGAGTCAATTGGTGAAAGTTCTACTTTTTTTGGGGAAAAAACTTTGAATCAAATTCGATCAAATGTGCTATTACTTTGATTCGACCAATTTGAATTTGATCACATATAGACCTATTCAATCAAAAATGGACCTATTAGAACAAAAAACTTCAAATTTATTTCAGTTGGTCTTTTTGATTTCGAATTTTGAGGTTTTTGAAATTCAAAATTCAACCCTTGATAAATCTGCCCCTTAGAGACATATTTATCAAAGGTTGAATCTTGAATATCAGATTCAAATTTTCTACTTTTTTTATGGCCAAAACTGTCAAGTTGGACTAGGCCATTATCCAAATTCGATTTGAGTTTATAAACCCAAAGCCTTACTGACATTCGAGTATTTTTCAAAGTTTTCAAGTCAATCAACAGAGTTTAAAAATTTTGATTTTTATAATAAAATTCATTTGTTTGAGATTCCGGTTCATGAGAGTTTAAAAAAAAAAACTTACATGAAATCAGAATTTGACCCTTGATAAATGTGCCTCATAATGCCTTTCATTCATATAAATAATGAATCATAAAACCTAAATCATAAAACATATTTTGTGCTTGTTTGAAAAGCTTTCAAACTCTTCAGTATCAACCACATTTCATGCTGAGCAAGGACAGTGAAACATCACATGAAATATTTCAGATAATGAGCTAGTGAGCTATGTTCCAAATCCAACCAGACATTTCTAACTGTTCTATTAAATAAAGTTCCCATGGCCCATGGAATGGCTTTTAGAAGCTAAAATATAATGCATATCAATATGTTCTTAAACTGTTTACACGCACAATGATCTTGTTGCATAAAAAGTAATAATCTAAAGCAATATGATTCCAATCACTCTAGTGTGAGGTTCCCTGTAGAACTACAATTTTTATCTCAGCTGAATGCCATATAATCAATAATCTCTGCTTGAGACAAAGACTCTGTATATTTCATTTCAAGATTTTAACTTAATCTACATAATTATTTTTTTCAATAAAGGCTTCTGCATTTAGATAGCAATCCTTTGGATATACATTGTTTAGAGATACATGACAAACAGGATGGTAGAGTAAAATGCAGACAGGAATAAAATAGTACTTTCCTATTTTATCCTTCTTTTGATAAAATATATTTCATTAATCTGAGTGACATTTTCTTTCACAAAAGGTGCAATCTCTTAGCCATATTCATTTATAAAGGAAGCAAGCGCACTTGCAATTACCATCCAATTACTTATTTTAAATTATAGGCTAGAACTGAATGATGGTTGAAGGATGTTATTTATCTATAAATCTATATTTTCACTAGAAATCTAAAAGTTTGGCTTTTTATGATGTTATAATCACACGTCAGATAAAAAAAAATATTTTGTTTATTTATCTTTTGCAGTTTGATTTGAAACTGCAAAAGTTAGTTCTAGCTACTGCAAAATGTAATTTTTTTTGTGCCTTTACACCAAGAGGCCCATTTATCAAAGGTCGAATTTTGAATGTATGTGAATTTTTTTTAACTCTAATAAATTCAAATAATTCAAATTTCTAATATTTGATCGAATAGTTCTGACCTGAAAATTAGAGTTGTATAGGAGAGGTATGAATCACGTTTATTCCACAAAAACCTTGAATGTCAGGAAGGCTATGAACATCTCCAAATGTCTCAACGAAGCTTTGCAATTGACTTGTACATGAGCAGGTTTTAGGTGGTGCCCCCAAATTAATACTTTCATTTGAGTTGGGATTTGTGGTAAAAACTGACAATTTCGAGTTCTAAATTCACTAGCTCCAATTCGAATGCGAGATTTATTATGGTCAGATCCTTCTAAAATTAACTGGGAAGGAAAGTCTTCACCCAGAGAGTAACTATGCCTAGGTGAAACCTGGATGTTAGAACATGGTGTTTAAAACTGATTATAAGTTTTCATCATGCGAGGAGGTTCTTATGATGAAATAGCAGATGTATTTTTTAGTCAGAGACAATAACCACATGTTTACTCATGAAGGAGGATGGTATAACAAGTCACATTGTCAAGTGGGTAGAGAAGGCTGATACAGCAAAGTGGAGACTGTGACTCCCATAAGGCATAGAAGTCAAGGTTACATCAATTCCCTCAGGCAATACACCTAATATCCTATCCATTGTGGTCCTTTCCCTAAAGTCATACCGGGAAGCCTTGGGGGAAGGCTGTCTCACTCTCCTAGAGAGTCTGTAACAAGATCTGCCCTGTGATAACTAACCTCATTTACGGGGTTCCCTGATCCCTGACTTATTCTCCAAATGTACAGGTCCCTTTGGGGCAAAGGCTTTACTAGGGCCTTGGTGATCCCAGGCTCAGTGGAAACACCTAGCTGCAAGGGCACCAGGAGCCAAAGAGGAAGAGGACACTCCTTTCCACACACTATATGGAAGTGTAGCAGGAAGTGGTCATTATACCTCTTGGCTATGTAAATACTTAAATTGGATACACAGACTTTTGCCTAGTAACTAAGGATAGGGATTTAACTCTATAGGGGCATAGCAATCCTATAGGTCCCTACATGTGCAAAGAATTAGAATTTGAGTTTTGACAGGAGCGGACTACTTCTATATTTTTAAAGAGATACTGACACCTGAAATTAAACTCTTTTTTTTACATCTATTATAATATTAGCTTTGAAAGCTACATCTAACTTTGCCATATAGTATTTGCATGATGCTTTTTAATTACCTGTCTGATGCCCCATGTTTCTGTATGAGGGGGCTGCCATATTTGTGCAGCAGAAGTCTGTTAGCATTAGAAACTGTAACTAACAGGATGAGATGGGACAGTCAGAGTGTCAGAGAGTCCGGCTTAGGAACTTCAACTAACAATTATATACAAAAACAAACTTCTCAGCAAAAAATGATCAACATGACCTATAAGTAACATTTAATATACATTTGTATGTTAAAAAGTAATTTTTTTGTGTCAGTATCACTTTAATGGTAGTCAGGATCAGCAGTGCAACAAGCTATAGATAAATCAAATAGGAGCACTTTAATTGATCTTACTATACATAAAACTAATAAGCATCTTGGTATCATAAGCTTCTAGCAGCTTACTGTTTTGGCACCTACTTTCAGTTAAAGTTATGTTATTATCCACTATACATCACACACATTATCCAAAAAGATCCATTATCCTGAAATTTGGTCTAATTGGGTTTTTTAATTCAAAAAAGCATGTGAGAGGGTTACTTTAGAAACAATGTATATATTATTTATTGGTGATTTTCTGTGTTTAGACTTATAATGAATTAATATTAATTATATATTAATTAATATGCCTTACACATTGCATGTTTTAAAGCTGCAATATGTTAAGTAATTTTTTACCACCTAAATATAATCTTGCATTAACAAAATGTTTGTTTTTTCTGCTTTCTGGGTCAAAGCAAGCAATCTATTTCTACCACCTATGAGCAATGCTCAATTAACACATATATAATACTACAACCTTGCTTTGCCTGCTAATTAAGGGCATCATTTGAGCATAATTGTTGGCATTTATAAACATATCTTTAACTGTGTTTTGTGCATTTACTACAGCCAGATTACAAAATGAAAACAAGTAATTTCAGCACACCACAAAAAACAATGAACAAAAAATAAACATGTGACATAATGATTGCACATGTGGTTCACCTTTTAAAGGTCTAGCCAACAGCACCAGGTGAAACTAAACATTAAAATATTTCGACTCCCACCCCCAACATGCAATTAAGTGCTCTGTATTTCAGTGTTTGTGTTGGTTATCTTTAGTCCATTTTTGATGTAATTATCTACTTTAAGTATTTTAAAATAAGTTACAATACAGAAAAAGTTATAATAACTTAAGGGTAAAACCCTTATATATTGGATTGAATTCAGCTTTTCATAAACAAACAAAAATCTGATTTTATTGGGAAGGGGAAAATTGCACTTAAGGAGTGAAGAGGCACTATTTAACATCTAAAGTGCAGAGGCTGAATAATTTCAATTATTCTACAGAGCTATTTGAAGAGCTTTAATTATAAAATTGTGAAGTGAGTAGCTACCAGACAGCAAAAAAGTTACCCAACAATTTGGATATTTTTTTGGTTATCTTTCCTGAACTCAGGTAGAATCAAAAACGACATTGAAGATGAGCATCAAAGCATTTGCTATGATTGCCTCTGCTTTTTTAGGATACAGAGTTTCATCTATTAACACCATGGAAGCATGTGCAAAATTATAGCATGTGCTCCTTATAGCAAATCCACAGAGAACTTGCTCCAGCTGAATTATTAGTTGCAAAGTGATAACATCCAAAACGTTGCCAATTGCTGTGTTTTTTTTTTAATGCATGTGCCTATATATGGATCAGACAGGCTTATTGGTGTTTTTTGGATCAACCCTCAAGTGTTTTTTGTGAAATATGGAGGGGCACATTTACTAATGGTCAAATTTCGAATAGAAAAAAAAATTCTAAATTCAACCATCTAATTTTTTTGGGGGTATTTTTGATTGAAAAATAGACCAAACTGGTCAATTTTCGATCAAATTGAAATTGTCAGAATTGTTCAAATGCATTGTTCGATATAAACGATTTCATCCAAAATCCTTTGAATTCTCTGGAGAATTCGGCAGCTTTAAAGTGGTGAAGTGGTGAATTCGAATGATTTTACAGGGACAGTACTTCAAATTCTCAATTAAACTCGAATTTTAGGCTTTTCAATATCTGAAGTTCCCCAAAATGTATTTAAAAATAAAAAAATTTAAAATTGTATTCAGCCCTTGGCCCTTAGTAAATGTGTCCCAAAGTATTATATTGAAACATGACCCTAAAAATCAACTTAATAAAATCTTACAGTCTTAAGACAAAAATTATTATCATTTAAATAGCATTTATATAGCAATATATATAAAGAACATTACTGCACATCACCTGCTACAAGCCCTCAATTTTGGGTTGCACTATTATTTTGTCCTTTTAGGGAGAACTATTTTAGGTTGGATTACATACTTTTTATCCTCACCATAATGGGTTATTCTGTGCTTTTTCTCTTATTTCTTTTCATTTTACAGTTTACTTCTTGTCCTTTTTTTCTCTGTGTCTTCATCTCAATATCTTATAAATAACATCTATAGCCTTCCTATCCTCAACTTGCTATCTAATTCTCCTTATTCCACCACTCCTTTTCACATTCGCTATTATTTTGGCATTTTCCTTCATGCCTAGGACTATTGTTTCCTGTTACACCTTAATTAATACTACTCCCAAAACCTTTTTCCGCTGCAATATTGCCAAGATGTTCCCCTTTCTTTCACAACTAACACACTAAACCTATCCTGTTAATATTACTGCAACCTCTTACTAAATGGGCTCACCTATTACCACTCTCACCTTGTATCCTCTACAATCAGTCTTAAATAGTAATGAGTGAAATTTTTTGCCAGATGATCATAGACTTCAGTGGGTGAAAAAATTTTTTGCAAGTCAAAATAATTTGTCGCCCTTAGACTTCAATGCATTTCGTGAGTTTCTCTCAGTTAAGTGCAAAGCACAAAGAGAAATGGGTCATTCGTCCATCACTAGTCTTAAACTCTACAGATCGATCCTCCTGCTTTCTCCTAAGAGAAAAACCTGTTCATTCCTTGGTCGGTCATGGGAAAAATGAAACCTTCCCGATCTATATCTTGGCCAGATCGATCAGGGAGACCTGCCGATATCGGCCGCTTTATCTGCCCATGTATAGCCACCTGAACTCTAATGCCCCTAATCTCTGTATATGTATACTTATTTCCTATAATACATACCCTCCTAGCATGTGCATGTATGCATGTCAGTGCTATGTACCCTTGTAGCTCTTATACATACAAATATACAAGTGCCCTGCATTAAATGGTGGGAGGATACCTTACTCAATCCCTCATTGTTAAGAATATTCTTAAATTATCCTGTCTCAGTTTCCCCTTAAAAAGTTAAGGGGAAAAAATAAATATTGTGAGAGAAATTATTTAAGTAAAAATCCATATGGGTATATGAAGAAAAAAAACAATTATGACATTTTATAATGAGATTCTTGAACTTTTATAGAGTAATTTTCAAACAAGAAAAATGACGGGCGCTCAGAAAATCGTAGAAAGCTTGGATTCTTACAACACATCTTTGTGTCTATGGCCATCTTTAGAGTAAACAGAAGAAAGTGATTATCACATGTAGGCCAAAGTCGAGGCAAAATAAGCCTCTGTATCCAAGCTAAATGGTTCAAGGCTGTCAGAATCAGAATCTATATGCAGGCCAGGGTCCAGAATAGTAGATGAGAGGTTTCATTAATCCTATTTTATCTGACATTTGGTACAAATTGTTGCAGTCTGTGAAAGTAGAATAGGGTCAATGGCTTGCAAAACAGTTGAATGCTAGCAAGGCAGAATAATGCACAGCATAAGTATTAGATGACACTATCTCACATAGGGGTCTGTTTACTAAAGTGTGGTAAATCTGACTATAAATTTCCGCATGCTATCGCTTAGAATATTTCGCAGCGACTAAGTTTACTAAACAGCGATGTGCTCAGAAGTCATTGCGATCACTTGCGGTAACTACGTTAGCGAACCAGCTCATGTTAGCGGTAATTTTAGCGAGTTGCGAATTTTCTAGCAACAAATTACGTTTGCAAATATTTATTCTAGAAAATAGTCTTGTTTTATGCGTTAATAATGGGGTTAATTATGGAAATTTATACTGTGAAATTTATGGCCAGAAATGCATCTTTCAAAACTCATAAACTTTACTGACTGATGATTATACCAACCAACAACATTACAGAGTGACACCAATCAAACATGTTTGTATGATATAAACCCATACTTCATCCATCCACGCACACACACTTCTGCCAATAGAATCATATGAACAAGAAATCATATCAGTTATCTCTTTGTATCATTTAAAAGCACCACTCTATAGATGGCGGTAAAATGTTGCGAATATTCTGGCGTTAAATTTGTCCTTCACACATTTCGCTGTTTAGTAAACCAGGCGTTACGTAGCGTTATTTTCAGCGGATGCGATAACTGCGAACACATATTCTTGCGCAAGAAAATTTGCAAATTTATATTTACCACAGGTTAATTAACTCGCGAAAACATATTCTGCGTTAAATTTGTCTATTTTGTGTGCGAATTTTTACCGCACTTTAGTAAACGGACGCCAGAGAGTCTTCAAACCCACATAGAAATTATTCACTAGACAGAAGTGTACTATGTGTAGAACTCTTTCATTATATAGGTAATGTTCTAGCTAATTAATATTTGGTATATATTACCTAGTTAGGCACCTGTAAGGTATTTTAAGACCCCCATAAAGAGGAGCCACTGTATTAAAGTGTATTAAGAATCCAAGCTTTCCCCCTACTACCTACTACCATGAAAATTAATAGCTTCGTCCCATGCCAGCCCAGTGTGTGTAACCCTTAAAGGGATACTGTCATGTGAAAACGTGTTTTTCAAAATGCATCATTTAATAATGCAGCTCCAGTAGACTTTGGCACTGAAATTAATTTCTCAAATGAGCAAACAGATTTTTTTTTATATTTAAAGGAACAGTAACATCAGAAAATAAATGTTTTTAAGTAATAAAAATATGATGCAGTGTTGCCCTGCACTGGTAAAACTGTTGTGTTTGCTTCAGAAACACTATATTTTATATAAATAAGCTGCTGTGTAGCAATGGGGACATAGTAGAAATTTACCATGCTTGCACACCCTGGCCTTCCAAAAAAACGAATTTGTCGTCGGGAAACTAATCTCCCCGGATCTGCCGTGTGTCTCTGCCCTTAATGTTGTACTGCAAGTGGGAGTGATATCACCCCCTCCCTCCCCCCCAGCGGCATAACAACAAAACAATGGGATGGTAACAGATAACAGCTCCCTATCACAAGATAACAGTTTCCTGGTATATCTAAGAACAGCACTGAATAGTAAAAATCCAGGTCCCACTGAGACACATTCAGTTACTTTGAGTAGGAGAAACAACAGCCTGCATGAAAGCGGTTCCATCCTAAAGTGCTGGCTATTTCTAAAAGTACATGCCCAGGCAAAATTACCTGAGATGTCTGCCTACACACCAATATTACAACAAAAAAAATACACATAAATTATTTGCAGTGTAAACAGTGTAATTTAGAAATAAAAACTACACCATAAAAATCAAGACAGAATCCTTTTAAGGAGAAGAAGTGAAGTGCTTGAAGTTAAAAATAATGTTACAGGTGCTTTACCCAAATCCAAAAAAAAGATCCAAAATTTTTAACACTTAAATTATTCAAACAATAATAAGTCATGTATACATACGTTATATAGACTTACAACTGTGTTTTAATTACTGGATTTAATATCTATTAAAACTGTATTTCATTTTCAATTCTTCCAGTGCAAATGCGTCATTAAATATTTATGAATGCAGACCAGAGCAGATTATGATAGACTTTAGGGAGTATAAAATTTTAGCACTGTTTATAAAAGTTTTAAATACTTTATAGTATGTGAGGAATTTATTGTGACTTTGCATGAATAATTGATAACATAAAAAAAAAAACATTTGCAGCCACTAGGTTAAATAAATAAAGCATAAATGATGCATGTGGAATGCATTGATACCAGGGGAATTCTAGAAAGAAACATTTGTGATATTGCGGTTTGAACTTAAAACATGGCTTTTGTCATGCTTTGATTGATAAACAGGCTTAGATAACAATATTTTAAATTGTTTAATTACTTTGTGGGGAGAAAATATTCACACACACAAAGTTAAGTCTCACTCTTTAACACACCCCGGAAATGGGTCATAGAGTGATTAACCTTCCATCAGACAGAATGGAAATCACATACCAATAGAACAAAGTCACAATTAAATTTACTAAAAAAATGAAAACAAAAAAATGTTATGTAAAACAGGCAATGGAAGTATACAGGCCACATCAGTAAGAGGAAATATAGGGTGTAGATCGGTGGTCTTTACTTCAATGGTACAGCATACATGGCAATTTCATTGCCCTGTTCTGTGTTGGATAACATTGGTGGAATATTTTTTTACTCAAATTTCAGGAGGGTCTGCAAAAATGGTTGGCATTGAACTGCTTAGGTCTTGTGAGCAGGATTAGATGAACAGACAGGTCTTTATTGTTATTGTTCAAATATAAAGCCTATGTGAGCAAAGCAACATAAAACTAAATAAAACAAAACAAATCCTGGCCACACTTGGGTTCTAACTAATACACAGGGTGATTTCCCTCTCTACTAACATTCCTCTATTGGGATTCCCGGCCAAACACACACGTACTGTACAACTTCCCAGAGTCACAGTACCTTTTCCTGTGGGGAAAACAAACTGCCGCTTCAAATGGCTACCCTCAGGTCCCAGCTCTCAGCCCTCTTCTCAGTCTGTAGCTCAATCATACTCTGAGCCTCCCTTCTTTAGCAGCTAGCAGATCTAACCTGCTAAGTATTCCCCAGGTGAGGCTTTCAGGACTGCTGTACATATGGGAGTAAGGCATGAACCTAGGGGAACCTATGGGAAATATATCTCCTTTCACACTGTGCTCAAGTTACTGGTTCACAGTCTAGAATCAAGTCAGCAGAACTGACATATCCAGAGGCTGGTATATTAGAAGAATTTGGAACCAGGCACAGATGTTTATTGCAGTCCCATGGAAATGTAGGGATCATATTGGAAGTTGAGCACTCTGAGTGAGATGTCAAATATTTTAGGAAAGTGTCTCCTTTACAACTTAAATAAATAGTTTGCCTTCGCTTTGTGTTTATGGAATTATTTATATTCTTTATTGTGCAGCTGATTGGAATTTTAACATATTCAAGTTGGTCACCAAACCATAAACAAAAACAGATAAGAAAAAAGCTCAAAGAATATAATGCAATATTCTTTAAAAATCAATAACAATGAAAACTGAAAAAAATCTTATAAATAATTGTATTAATTAATTATGTGGCTGACGTACTAATTTATACTACAGTATATTTACAAACATAAATAGATGACAAAATGGAAGTAGTAAAAAGTAGTAAAATATGTGTGATAATTGCAGATGAATAAGGGCCTTATTTATATGGATAGGCAGCCAAGGACCTTAGCCTAGGGTGGCAGTTTTAAGGGGGCAGCCCTTGGGGGGCCTCTATAATAAAATAATTTAAAATAATGTCACTGGACATGTGGTCAAATCCAGTGGCTAAGCTGGGAGGAGTAGGAGCACAGTTTTTACACTGGACTGCGGAAATTATGTCATTGGGCAAAAGTCACACTGGTGACATCAGGGGGCAGGTAGGTGCTGTCAGGGAATGGGATTATGTCATAGGGAGGGTTATGATGCAGTGATTTGCTGATCACCATGTCATTCAAGGAGAGTCCTGTCCTAATTTGAAAGAACTGGGCAGGCAGGCAGCATTAAATACATAATTCCTCTTTGATGAGTGTACTGTATTATAAACAAAATTCCTCTAAATCTATGTCAATATGAGTCATTTGCAATTATGAATGAAAACATTCTAAATATATCCTATTTAAAACTATTTAGAATTTAAATGATCAAGTTACTCTTCACTTTCCATGACAGTTCCCACTTAACTAAACAGCTTCCCTCAAGTGAATGTTCAATGTTCTGTGGACCAAACTTTAGTTAATTCCACACGTGTGCTCCAATTTCATTTACAGAAGAGCCAGTGTATTCATGCATCTCATAGATAATTCTCAGTTGCACTCACTTCACTGGTTAATTTATTTTATACAGTTAAAGTAAGTGTGCCCACTATTTTACACTGTTCTTTTGTTGTTCCACCTAATAGTAGTCTGTTTTTTCTAAAAATGGTTGTGCATATGTGGATTCTTGTTTCCCACTGCTACTATTCATAGCCTCTAATGTTAGGGGGCAGTTAGCAGCCTAGCTGCTACCTCGGGCAAATGCCCCATAGTCTTTACTTACCCCTCGGTGCAGATTCAGGGATCAGAGTTCACGGCAGCCATCTTCTGGTATTCGGTAATCTGAGAATGCGAGCAGCATATTGGCGCATGTCCAATCGGAGCAATTTCCCAACTGATGGCAACTGTGCGTGTGCCGAAATTGATGGAAATTGC
>CM044440.1:77504880-77517075 GCA_024363595.1 Xenopus borealis
AAAAATGACTATGAAATTCGAATTTTAACTTCAACCCATAGTAAATGTGCCCCTTTGTGTCCGGATATTTAAGTCACTTTTAAAATAATTTACCTTTAATATGTTGAACCCCCATGTGATGTTCTGTGTCTCTCCCTGATCACCTACCAGAACAAAATACTGGTTCTAATTATTACAGGAAGAGATGTGAAGCACCACTCACTATTCATTGTATTGATGTAAACTAGCATGTATATGAGCCCTTGGCATACTTAAATTGTATTTTTTATCTATGGCATTATGCAATGAAACATACTACTATATTAATATATTTTTCACAAAATGACTTTATTTCTGTAAAGTTGAAACATTGTGTACAATGTAAATAAAAAGTGAATGGGGTGACTTGCAAATCATGTGAACCCTATACAGGTAACTGAAACCTGTTATACAGAAAGCTACGTATAATGTCTCCCATAGACTCCATTTTATCCAAATAATCCACATTTTTAAAAATGATTTCCTTTTCTCTGTAATCATAAAAGAGTACTTTGTATTTGATCCAAACCAAGATATTTATTTATTGAAAGCAAAACCAGTCTATTGGGATGATTTAATGATTATATGATTTTCTAATAGACTTAAGGTATGAAGATCCAAATTACAGAAAGAGCTGTTATCTGGAAAACCCTAGATATCATGCATTCTGGATAACAGGTCCCACACCAGTATTTCATTGCAAATCGTACAAAGAAAACATATCAAATGTTGAAACTGAAAAATGATATTGTTTTATGAAAACTATATTGTCATTTTGATGCTTGCATTACATTAAAAAAAAATTTGGGGCAGTAGCAATAAAAGACTGGACATATGCAGTTGGAGCTGTTTGATATGCTTACTGTATATGTGCCGGAAAACTTCATAAATAGCGGAAAGGAAGAACAGGATATGAAGACCCCAAAGATGGTGCTTGTGAACTCACACAGCAAACTGGAAAATGAGGTTCAATGTTGATAAATACAAGGTTATGCACTTTGGCAAACATAATATAAATGTCACAATTTTTGTGAAATAAAAAAAAAGATACCACAAGCAATGTATACAGTCACCAGTAATCTCAATTACCCCCAACATTTCGGCTTAATATCGTTTGTCAAGGGGAATTCTGATGTAATGGAGGATCACCCAAAGTATAAATACCCTGTTCAATTGAATACCAAATCTCCATGTTCACGCACTTTCTATTTCTGGGTTTGTGACTTCACAAACAGTATGTCTGACGAAGCGGCATGTCCCAAAACGTTACATTACATGACTTTAATAAAAGTGCAGGGGATATCCCTGCTACACCTGCCTTAGGTTTTTGGTAAATTTCTTGCTGCAGTATTCCAGGAGAGGTGCTGACCCCTCCAACCAACACTTGTCACTGCATTCTTGGAGTGGCTGGGGGAAATAGGAAGATTGTTTGCTATGGACTAATTCTTGGCAGTGTCATTCTGTGGCCACTAAAGCAAAGGTGATTAAGGCCACACCTGGAGTGTGCAGTGCAGTTTTGGACTCCAGTCCTTTAGAGGGATATAAATGAGCTGGAGAAAGTGCAGAGATGTGGAACTAAACTGGTTAGAGGGATGGAAAAATCAATTTATGAAGGTAGACTGTCAAGGTTGGTGTTCTTTTTTTCTGGAAACATGATTACACTTACATTGTAATATGTAATATATTTGTCAAATACATTAGAAGACATTATAGACAAATAGCAGGAGACATTTTTACCCATAAAGAGGATCACAGCACCAGAGGCCACCCCTTCAGACTAAAAGATAAGGACTTTAATTTGAAGCAGTGTAGATGGTTCTTCACAGTGAGAGCAGTGAGGTTGTGGAATGCACTGCCGGATGTTGTTGTGATGGCTGATTTGTTTTCAAGAGTGGCTTGGATGATTTCTTGGAGAAGGATAATTTCCAAGGCTATTGTGATACTAAAATCTATAGTTAGTATATGGGTATATGGATGCTGGGTTTCACTTGGAGGGGTTGAACTTGATGAACTTTGGTCTTTTTTCAACCCAATTTAACTTTGTAACTATATGTTCTCAGTTTATTCCCTTAAAGGAACAGTTGAAACTATAAGTTGGATAAATAGATAGGCTGTGCAAAATAAAAAAAAATGTTTCTAATATAGTTAGTTAGCCAAAAAATGGAATCTATAAAGGCTGGAGAGACTTGATGTATAACATAATAGCCAGAACACTACGTCCAACTTTCAGCACTCCAACTCTGAGTTAGTCAGCAGTTTTAAGGGAGGGCACATGGGACATAACTGTTCAGTTAATTTGTTATTGATCCTTAGCATTCCATTCAGATTCAAAAGTAAACAGTTATGACCAATCCCCCCCCCATCAAGTCACTGATTGGTTACTGCCTGGTAATCAGTCATACATTACATTTTCTGCTAACTAACTATATTAGAATTTTATAGCTTAGTGATCTACCCTGTTTTTATTTTCATACTGAAAAATTCCTTTGAGAAGTAAATGTAACGTTTTAAGGGCCACCATATGTGTCTTAATTTCTGATTTTCTCAGACTCTCTTTCATCTGGTATAGTACCTATGTATTGTAGAAAAGCTGGTGTAATTCCAGCATTTAAAAAGGAGTTATGATCTAAAGCTGGGCATATACATACAGATTTTTAAAACAGCCAATGGTGATTGTGAGACCACTATCGCCTCAAAACGATCTTTCAAATGTCCGATGTGTCCATCAACTAAAAAGACCATTTCAGGCAATATTGCCAGCAAAACTGAAGGGTTGCTGCCTGCTTGGCCCTGCAAACATAAGGTCCCCATGGAGGCAAAGTTCTTTCTCTGCCGAACGACCGATTTTAGCGAAGTCCGACCAATCTGTCATATTATCGTGTGGTTAGTGGGATTCGAACTGTCGTACATCTTACGATTTTTCGTCCGACATTGGTCTGAAAATTGATAGGCCAGCAGGGCCGCCATCATTGAGATTAACTTTATTTAAAGGACCTGTCAACCCTTTTCACAAAAATGTAATCAACGAACAGCGTCTCTGAAATCTTTAGATAACTGACACTCTGGTTGTTAAAAGGTTAACAGTAAAGCTGCAGTATCCCCTTAATCAACTACAAATCCTTCTACTACACTAAACCACTCTGCCCCCTCCCTCAGGAATTTCCTTTGGCTCTTGGCTCAGTGAGCATGCTCAGTTCCTCTCAGCTCAGATTACATAACAAACATAACAAACCCTCCAGACTAACAGCCAATAAAGAGAGAGCAGCATAGAAACTGTCTGATGCTATTTTTATCACCTAATCACCTCTCCTGAGCTCCGCATAATAATTACAGTGCTCAAACCCAGCAGAACTTTTTTTTATCAAAGTATGTTGTGCCTGTGTAAACCTGCATTCTGCATTACATGGACTTTACAGCATACATGTCTTATTTCAGATGATAATGTATCAGAGGGAAAATGGCCGCCAGGTGAAAGCTGCTATTTGTTTTAGTAAAATGTGATGGCGCTGGCAAACAGAGGGGGTATATGCAGTACAAATGATGCAGTTTTGGTGCGGAGGATGCCCAACTTATATACAGGGTAGGAAAATGTAGGCTTTACATGTCCTTTAATTATAATTTTAAATGATTTTTCTTAAACATAAATTTAAACATACATTTTATTCTTCCTTTTTATTAGGCTGAAAAGTTGGGCTGAAAGCAATGTCACACAATTACAAATAGAGAACACAGTATTAATTGGCTATTACAGAAATTAGGATTCATAAGATGCTTAATAATATATTTTTATTTGTCTATTCAATTTACAAGAAAGGAACTCCATAAATAATTAACAAAATCAGAAGTTGTTTATTTAACATTAGTTTAATTATAGAAGCATTGTTAATTACTTCTTAACTATAGCTTTTTCTTTCATGTAATTCATAATCAGAATTTATTTATTTATAATTCTAATTTATAATTATTTTAATTAATTATTTAAGTATTAATTAAGCTAATCACACATTTTAAATTGCAAATCTTAAATATTTATCTTCTAAGATCATTTTCAGCCTGTTTATCAGATATTTTTATGTGCAATCTTGTGTGATAACTACTAATAAATCTCATTCAATATGAACTAGCTTGCATGCACATTTATGTATATTCTAAAATATTTGTTTATTATCAAAAGGGAATTGTTGTAAGAAGATGGTTGCCCACAAGCATATACTCTAACCCTACCATCTTTTTTATTGCAGGTAGTATTTGGTCAGGGTTGATCTAAGCTGTGGAAACCATAAATTAATCATTCCTGTTTCAGAATGACATTGTCATGTTCTATGCAAATGAAATTTTAGAGCATGCATAGCTGATTTCTTGGTCCTATACTACTGAAACTGTGTGACTGCTATGATCCTTTGGCAGAAGAAGCAAGTTCCTTGGAGCTTTGTGATTCATTGGTCACTTAATTTGATTAACCTCCAGCCAATCAGAGAACCCCCATTGCCTATGTGACCCCTGTGGTCATCCTGACATAAGGACGTTTCTTCTTGATACTGCTAAATAATATTCATATTTGCTGCCTGTGGTGATTTTGTGACAAAGAAGTGATTGTTTTACAATTTTAACTGGTCAATGTGTGAGTTATGCTATTTAATACATGTATTTTACTCTAATGTTGAATGCACTATTTTGCATGCCTTTGTTTTTTGCTATATTTATTTGGTTTAAAGTTTATTGGAATATACAGTCATCGAGTAGGAATTAATATGAGCTTCTGGTACACCTGGATAAAGGTTGTGTCCATAATTTAAATTTGTTTTCCATATCTTCTTGGCATGTGTATGGGGATAAATTAATGGAGATCCTGACCAATATCTTATCAGAGATTGCAAGATACAATGTCCATGACCACATAGATTTTTCTCAGCAATTATACTACCAAATCTGTGCCTTTTTATACCAAGCTTCCAATCTGTAAATTTATACTAAAGGGATTATTTATTAAGCTCCAAATTTTTCTGGTCGGACTTTTAAATGGGAAAATACAATTTTTTCAGAGATTTATTCTGGTGTTAAAAGTCAGATGAAAAAAGTACTCCAACTCAGACTTGTTGAGAACATGTCAAAAGTCAATGGCAGATGTCCCGTTAATTATTGGAATAGTTGCGCTTGAGAATAGGAGAGAAAAGTCTGTGTGAATTTGGTTGGAGAAATAAAATCAAAACTACCCCTAAAAGTAGCAGTTCATTTGGCATTTCTGCCATCTCAATATGCAACATCTCACAAATCCTTATGGCATTTAAAACTTATATTATAGATGAATACCAGGGGTCATCTGAACAGTTTGATGCCCATTTTGTATAAATTTAGCAAACTATGTGGCTGTACTGGTCCCATTATAAATATAGTGCATATAAACTGTAATGGCAAAAATAACCATCCTATGTATGTGTCATGCATCATAAGACCCCTTAACAAACCTCATAAAACCACTTCTTTTTAAAAAGAACACTTTCTGCTAGTCTAAAATAAGCACATTCAAGCCCACTGGCAAGCCATTTGTAAATCAAACCCCTGCCTTCTTCAGGCTACAACTATGGTCCAGATATGGAGCAGCTCTTTGTACAGATGGGCTTATCAGTGGACTGAACATGCACTCTACAAGCAGAACTAGATTAGATATTTGTGCCGCTGATGTCCTTGATTTCTTTCTAAAACATTCTTTTTGTTCTGTTCTTAGCTTAATAAGATTATACATGTATCATTTATACAGTGCCTGACAATTATTTCAGTTTGTAAATTTTGAATAATCTTATCACTAACTTTTTATATAGCATTATTTTTACAAGTCTGGTAGAATTGGAATATAAAATCTTTGGTATAATGGAGTGTAATTAATCTTTTAATGTATGTACAACCTGATGAGTGTTACCAGTAACATCAAGTATGCTATGTTCCTTTTTAGACTCCCAAGTGTTGTATTTGTTACCCTGGCAGTAAAATGCACTGGAGTGACTCTAAACAGCCTTTTCTGTTATATGTCTATTTGAAAACTATCCTCTTATAATGTATAAAGATGTGACTTGCCAATAAGCATGTTTACTTATTTTTGCATCTTTTATTTGCAAATTATAGGGCAACACAGCCAAACATTTTTCACAACTTCACCTGTCGAAGCATTCGCATTGCATTGGAAAAATGAAAAAATAAATAGCCCTCTCTGTGATTAATATTTAAATAAAATGCATCTAAGAATAAAAGCTTTGGATTCATATTACAACTGTCTTGTGTCAATCAAAATGCCTATTGTGTGACAGAACAGACAAATGGAGTATGCTACGTGAGCACAACTTAAGAGCTTCCTTGTGTCCTTTGAGACAGATCAATTCACCTTGGCATGACTCCGTTCATCCTAAGCTCGGTTTATCCATCTCAGTCAGTTTTTATGTATGCCTCTGCACAGTGCTGTTAACTCATGAATCATGTTAATGTCACTAGATATAGATGTAGTTAGGCAACCTGTAACAGAGCATCAATTCATTTACATTGTGTTAATCAAAATAGTACTACTGTAAATTCTTTGCAAGGAGTTTCTCTTGTGCTACAGGGAAGTTGGATATTTTTAGCTTCACAAGAGCATTGTATAAGGAACATGTATTACAGAGTAAGAGTGAGCTATTATGTAGTTCAAGTTCTTGTAGACAAGAAGTTCTTACCTGAATAACCAGTATTATATAATGTGCATGGTGGTTTTGTGAACTATTGAAGTTGTGAAAATATAGGGATTAGGGCCCAAGAGAAGGCTCAGGAAATGTGATACAGGTATGGGATCTGTTATCCTGAAAACCCATTATCCAGAAAGCTCTTAATTATGGAGAGACATTTTCCTATAGACTCCATTATTATCAAAAAATCAAAATTTTTACAAATGATTTCCTTTTTCTCTGTAATAATAAAACAGTAGCTTTTACTAGATCCCAACTAAGATATAATTAATCCGTATTGAAAACAAAGCCAGCAATATGGTTTATTTAATATTAATATGATTTTATAGTAGACTTAAGGTATGAAGATCCAAACTATGCAAAGATCTGTATTTCTGCTTTATGGCTCACAAAAGCAGTGCTATTAGATTGACATTGTTACCTAAATTACTCAGAAAATAATATATTAAGAAAATAACAGAACATTCTAACTATATGTGTGAAAAACAAGATGAGCAAGAAAGTGTAAAGTCTTCATCAAGTTGCTGATTGCCGCTGTCTGAAAGTTCCCAAGGTAGAGGAGAAGGAGAGGTGAAATCACTGGGTGGTGCTCAGTGTTAGCCCCCCAGGTGATCATAATCAATTACCTGGTGCTCCAGGTCAGTGCTTTTGTTATCAGAAAACTGCAGAATATGTTACCTGAGAAACGAAGTTTAGTAGCTTAATGCCAACGAAATGCTGCATTGATATTCTGATGGGTAATTTTCGATTAAACTTTGACTTTAGTTGTGTATTGATTGACAATGTTCCTTTAGGGCAGATTTGTTCTTTTTAATGTAAATGTTTTTATGTCTTTGTGCTTCGAATAAGGTTGTGGGTTTCAGCAGCATATATTATATTCTGCCGGTGTACCAAAAGCATAAGGCACAAGTTTATACTGTAATCAAAATTTCGCAGTTCATCTTAAAGTGGACCTTTTTGAAAGTCCTTTTCAAATTAAACATGAAATCCAGTTTCAATTTTTTATTAAAGCATTCATAGCTGTTGTAAGCGCATTTAAAAATCTCAGCTGTCAATCAGATATTGTCTGCCCCTCCTCTGTACCTTAGGCATAAAGGCAGGGCAGACAATTACTTTCACTTTCCATTCAGCACTTCATTGATGTCACTGCTCTCCCCACACTCCGCCATTCCATTCACCATTTAATTCTGTAGCCAGGGCACAGGAATGGGCATCAGGTTCCCCATTCTGGTGCACAAACAAGATTCTGAGATGGTGCAAGGCTTGCCTTAATAACAGTGTCCGCAAACTGGCTCAAGCAATAATTATGAATTCCCAGACTGAAGGAAACAAGATCAAATAATGTATATAGTGTAATTAAAGTTAATTTTGCTTGACTAATGTGATAAAATAGGATTTTGAATTTTCGGATTTTTAAAGGTACCTTTAAAGTAACTGTTGCTATGTTATAGAGTGCATTTTTTTAGGACTTTTTCAGTTGTCCTTAGTTTTATATGTTATAATTTTTTAATTATCTGTCTTCCTCTTCTTCCTCTATCTCCTTTAGATGGGGGTCACTGACTCCAAAACATATATATAAATAAAAATGTTTAAACATCCTATATAATAGTAAGGAATGGAAAAGGCAAGGGGAGCAAAGGCACATTTTCAGCAGACTGAACTGAAACTCCTCACTGAGCCCAAATTTACTGCAGCTCCCCAAACTGCAGTGGCCTCAATACACCAGTGTTCTCATTGCATCTTTTAGATAACCATCATGGCACTCAATGAACCAAGTTCAGTAGCTTAAAGGAACAGTAACACCAAAAAATTTGTGTTTTAAAGTAAAGAAAATATCATGTAGTGCTGCCCTGTGCTGTTAAAACTGATCTGTTTGCTTCAGAAACACTACTATAGTTCGTTTAAACAAGCTGCTAAGTAGCAATGACGGAAATTGAAAACGGCTATATGGCACAGGATAAGCAATGGATAACAGATAACATTATGTTCTACAGAGCTTATCCGCTATCTGCTGTGTAACTTGAGCCTTTCTCTTTTAAATGGCTGCCCCCATGGCCACACATTTATATTTTTATATTTATATAAACAATAATAGTGCTTCTGAAGTAAACAGTTTTACCAGTGCTGGGCAACACTGCATTATATTTTTATTACTTTAAAACAATTTCATTTTTTGATGTTACTGGTCCTTTAATGCACCCAGCCTTAACTGATGATCCATAGACCTTTGACAGAGTATATGTGACATCATTTTACACGGGTATTTTACCTTTGAATTAACATGTAGTATAGTGTAAGCATTTTATTCAGTAGCTCTACAGTTTGGAAATTGGCCAGCTATAAGATTAATAGGGTCCAATTTACTCTAACAGCCAGGCAGTGATTTATAAGAAAGACTGGAAGATCAATAGGAGAGGATAGCCATGAGTAGTAATAAAAATTCATGATGATAGAAATGTAGCCTCACAGACCAATAGTTTTTTGCCTTTCCAGGGTCTGGGAAACCTGAAAAGAGCCAGAAGAGGTAGGTAAATTATTTAAAACTACAACTACACTAACAGATAAATATTAAAAAAAAGTTGAAAAGTTGCTAAGAGCACATTCTATCATATACTCCAAGTAAATGTAAAGGTGAACTATCCCTAAAGCTTTCTCACTTTGAGAAAGGCTAGAGTGGTAGCAGAAATGTGAGTCAATTTTTGATCAGTAAACACAATTATTTTTCTTCGTAAGACCTGTGAGTGCGTGCCTCCTTCCGCTCTTTTTATATATAACGCGTTTCGGCTCACATAGAGCCATGGTCAGGATTCTGTGAGCCGAAACACGTCGATACACCATGTATGAATAAATATAACTTGTTGCACAGCTGATGGACAATGCCGTGAGTGCTTTCTTTTGGATGATTATATATATATGTGTGTGTGTGTGTGTAAGACAATTATAATATATTAGGGTTAGTTTTTTTTTTTTTTCAATTCAATACGGTTTTTTGATATAAAGATCAACATGAGCAAAAACAAAAATAAAAGCATAAAGAGCAATGCAAATATTGACATTCTTTGATTTTGGCAAGGTACAGTGAGCAAGTACATAGTATTGAGATTTGTATATCTGTATACATCGAGTATATAACTATATCTTTCTTTACATATAAGGAACATATATACCCTGATTTGGAGATGGTCAATTTTACACTATCGAGTGAATATTAGGGTTAGTTTTCACCTCCGCCGCAATTAACTTTTCATTTCCTTTCTTTGCGGATTTACAACATTTATTATATTGTTTATATTCATTAAATGCAGATTCTGTTCCCAACAGACTTTTTTTTTTTATACGCCTTTCTCTTCTTTCCTATCAATTTACTTCTGTATTAAGCCACATAGGAGCTTCTACGTTTACTCCTTTATGGAATAATTTGAAAACAGTAATATTAAATATAATTTTAAATGACAATTTATGTTCTGTGTTTTTTAGCTGCAAACTTAATGCCCCAATCAATACTTTGAAGGGCAGCCCTCAAGGCACTAAAATTAGCTTTTCATGGATTTTGTTGTCCCAATGTTTACTTGTTTGAGTAAATGTGAGATGGCCTTTCAGTAATTCAAAGCTTTCTGGATATTGCGTTTCCGGATAACCGATCTCATACCTATACCACATCTGCACTCAACAACTCTGCTGCAGTTGTTGTTAGGGAGCTATAGGATTCTCACAGCCTGATCCATTATGTGAAAGTCCACATTAAATAGCACAGAGCCACGTACAAATAAAGGAATTGCAAAAAAATTCAGATGCACACATTTTTTTGCAATTACTCTAATGACCCCTGAGTGAGGGAGGGGTTTTTCGGATTAGCACCCTACACTGACAAGTGTTAATTTCCTGGGATAGGGTTGAGCACTCCACTTTCGTGAGGTACAAATAAAGGGTCTTTTTGTAAGTTGGATCATCATCCAAAATCATAAATAAATCCAATAGAATTGTTAGGCCACCAGTAAACATTAATTATATCTTACAAGGTAATGTTTTATTATTCTGAGCTTTCTGGCAATGGGTTTCTGGATAATAGATATCATACCTGTCTAACTGTGCCCCGCTTCTGCATCTAATTACATCTATTTCTAGGAAAGCTGTAACAACACGCACTCCAGTTATATTCTTTCAATATTCATTCAGCAATCAGCATCAATGGTGCATAGTTAAATTATCAACGTTTCGGTTCATGGTCTAGAACCATTCTCAAGATGCTCTATCATATTAAAACTTTAACAATAAAGTTACAAAATATAAAAGTTTAAAAATCCAGCCTTGTTGGTGACAACACGCCCCATTCTGTTAACAAACATATTATGGCTGTGAAGGGGAGCGCGCCATCTATCATCTATTGATAGACATGAGGCTGTCTCTCTCTTTTCCTCTCTCTCTCTTAATCCTGTTAATGATACTTATAAAGTGTTTAGTGGTGTCCTCAATTATAAACTGTGCTCAGTGATGAAATTCCTGTCCTATATTAGAAGTCACCTTGGCGTCCGATGAACTGATCTGCAACCCTTATCTGGAAAACCCCAGGTCCCAAGCATTTTGCTTATAAATACTATACCTGTGCCTTCAAAGAAGCTTGGGAAGAATAAAGCACAGTATAAATTAAACACATGCTCTACTCTTTATATTTCAATTATCTATTGGGAGAATTAAACAATGAGATTTGCCCTATAAATCTGACAAAACCTTATGAATCCTTAAAATTGTGTTCATATTTTTAATGAACACAGACATTCCTTTATCATAGTGAATAAGCAAAGGAATTGTTAGCATGGGAAAAATTTCTAGTCATTTGATTCCGCTTTATATTTTCTATCACACAAAAGACCAAGCTTCCAGGTGCTCTAGAGAATAGTTCATGTACTGAGTAAATTCATGCCTCTGTCAATCAGCAGTATCAGTGCTGGTCCAGTAGGCAGTGTATTACATGAATCCCTCTGCGGCAGACTGTTCTGCTTTGCTGAATAAGCAGACTGTAAATGCAGAATCACTACAGAATGATACACATTATCATTTTTATTTAAAAACTTTTTTTACAAGCTGCTTAAAGAGCTGATAAAACTTGATTTTTCACAGGATAATAAAATATACAAATATAAGTTTCTCTCTGTTAAATTAGAGCCTAAAGATTTTAAAATTCACATAAAACATGTTAAACCTAATACACTGTTTACTTAAACAGTGTAAGTAATGGAAGATGTGTTTTACATAGTTTGTGCAATATTTACCAGTATTTTCCTGGTGAACAAAACCACAAAATATTGAGTTACTTTAAAACATGCCAACCGTGAGCATTTGCAGTAGGGCAGCCATTCAGGAAAGGATTATAACCAGTGCAACCAGTTGTACTGTAATTGGTACAAATCCCGGGCTTCTGAAAGTAATATGATTCGAGTCATATGGGTTTATTTTGCATTGTTTTACA
>CM044440.1:77519259-77536471 GCA_024363595.1 Xenopus borealis
TTATATGTCATACAAAAGCGAATGGCTGGGGATCTCATCTGGTCCTGTCCTTTCCATGACTTTGATTTAGATTTACTCTGTAGTAGGGAGGATCTATGCATACCAACTGCTTTTTCATAGGCGGGTTTTATTAAATCTACAAACTTTTGGGGGCATGAATAAGGAATGGGAGGTTTCTTGTTTCTTTTGATTTTCTAAGAGGTATGTTTACACCATATTGTTCTTAATTTTATTTTTAGTTTAGTTTTTGTCATATATATAATTTTTTCAGCACTTGTGATATTTATGTTATTTAACATAATAAGATTTTTTCAGTTTTTTCAGTTTTTTCTTCTTCTTCTTATTATTTGTAATACTTATATTTTGTGTCACTTTGTTTTAGGCTTTTTAGCGGGGTTAATTTCCAATTGTAGTTTGTCTAATTTACATAATTGATGGGAGGGTTTTTGCTCTAAGGTTTTCATTTAAGGGTATTGGGTTTGCGGGTTTAGCTGCTCCTGATGAAGTGGCGGGATGCCATGAAACGCGTTGAGCAGCAAGCCCTAATGTCACTACTTGCACCTTAATGATGGATATTTTAAACTGGATTCAATAAAAATTTCTGACTTTTTAAACGAATACTCCTTTGGTGCTCCGTGCTATATATTTTTCTGCTAATGTTTATAAAGTAATATCATAGTAACTTTTCATCTAAGATCATATTTTGCCATTATTCACAACACACTTACACATGAGGGAAATGGATTATAATTGTTGTGTAAAATGTATATATATATATATATATATATATATATATATATATATATATATAAAATAATAAATCAACCGCACTCCAGGAACTTCTTCAAAAAACAGCAGTGAGTTTATTCAACGTTTCGGCACTCTACTGGTGCCGTCCTCAGGAAAGAAAGACCCCCACAACAGTGATGCTATTTAAAGCCAATAATTGGTGCCAAATTTAGTGTAGTGGTGTTCCCCTAAGTCACTCCCAGCGGGAAACGCTACTTAGAATATGCCGAGGTAAAGTGTTTGAGCGATCATACACGATGTCCTTTATTATACCCCTTACACTGGCTACCGCGTCCCTTCACAAGGGGGTGGGACCAGAACTACGTGCTCACTAGCAGTTGACGGTCCCGGTATGCGACCTTGTTGGATTTGTTTCCGGTGGCGCTTACAGTATTGGAGTGAGTTGGTTCCAAATCGGGAAATAAGTGTGGCGAAATATTCTTGTAGATCCTCACAGGGGTAAGTCTTTGGTCTTCCCGATGCTTACCGGGTAGATGTCAGTCTATAGCCGATCGCTACAGACGTTTTTAATATGTTTTTTTAATTTCACATTCGGTTAAAACCTACACGAATGGGGCTGTTATTTACCACTTTTGATAATTTCACTATATGACGCTGTATAGTTTTATTTTTATGTACAGCCTTACACATTGGTGTTGAATGACAGTCACTAGGTTATGACGTCACTACACTAAATTTGGCGCCAATTATTGGCTTTAAATAGCATCACTGTTGTGGGGGTCTTTCTTTCCTGAGGACGGCACCAGTAGAGTGCCGAAACGTTGAATAAACTCACTGCTGTTTTTTGAAGAAGTTCCTGGAGTGCGGTTGATTTATTATTTTCTATTGAAACCTTTTTCCAGCACCCAGGCAGTTGCTTTTTGGTCGAGAGTGCACCTATTTGGTTACTTTATATATATATATATATATATAATATGATTATATTTTGGGATGGCATAACTATTGAGAGTTGACTTTTGTGAGCATTGCTAGCAGTTATCATTTGTATAAGCTGTTTATGTAAGTTTTTTTATTATGCACTTATGCTGCTTGTCATCTCCGCTCATACTCTCACAAACCACAAAAAGATGGTGTTAAATGCTTCTTGAAGTGCTGAGAAATAAAATACCACTCTAAAAATTGTGAAGCATTCAGAGCACATTGCTCTTGGAAAACAAATAACTTTTTATAGCAACATCTATCTGACTGTACAAAAAAATCTATATGCCATTCAAATCTTTACCCTACATTAACCATGGTACACAAATTTTAATAAAATAAAAATGTTTGCCCGTTCATCATAAAATCTCAAAATTGCTGGCTGCAAAGTAGTATTATAAATCTCAGAATCTATTTATTAGACCTAGATTTTTGCTTTGACAACATACTGATCAGTCCCTTAGGAGGACTTTTTAGTTTAGTCCCTAGGTTGTTTCAGGAATGTGTTTGTATTAGGTAAAAAGCTTAATGCCATTTTTATAATTCTTAGCCTAAGCTTAACACCATACAAGGAGCATCAGGGGCAGGTGGCAGTTACGTTGACACAGTTCACACACCTCAAGTTCAACCTTTAAGTCTATATATAACCTGACTATTATTTATTATTATTATTAACATGTATTTCTATAGCAACAAAATATTTCGTAGCACTGTGACTGCTTGTTGATTCAGCTGAAAAACCCCTCTGAACCCTCTCCAAATTGCCTCACAGGGTAAAAATTCCTTCCTGACTCCAAGATGCCAAACAGACCAGTCCCTGGACAAGCTACTGGTCCTGACCTGCTCTCTGCACAGAGAGCTGGATTTCTGATCCGGCACTCTCTGCAGAGACCATCAATCCTAGAGGTGCAAATGCTCTGTAAGTGAGCACTAAGGGGCATGCTTGCACTACCGGGATTTCTGGTCTCAGCGCTGGGCATTGGAACATAGAGCAGCATCAGAAGCCACAATCAGTCCTGTGCTTGCCACCTGTCTTTGGCCATACACTAAGGACAGGTTCCCAAAGTAGTTTGTGCTTCTCGATGCTGCCTGTATGGTGTTGGCTTAGATTAATGGCATCATGCTTTTTACAGTAATATTGAAACATTCCTGTCTCTCTTGGGCCTTAGCATTATTTACAATTAGGACTAAAAAGTCATTCAACATGACTGATTGGTCCCTGTAAAGTGGAACTTGGAAAGGGCCCTGAATATTTATTAAAGCAGCTGGTATTATTCAGTTCTTTAAATAGATTTTACTTTCATATATATATATATATGCTTTTTTTTCTGTAACTGCAAACTGGGTGAGGGTTTGAAAGAGTTAAATTGTAGCTAGTTATCATCCACATACAGCTGGCATTGAAGGCTGTTACTGTTGATTGGGTTACTGAATTGGCGATTGCCCTTAAAGTGGACCCGTCACCCAGACACAAAATTCTGTATAATAAAAGTCCTTTTCAAATTAAACATGAAATCCAATTTCAAATTTTTATTAAAGCATTCATAGCTGTTTTAAGTTAATTTTAAAATCTCAGCTGTCAATCAAATATTGTCTGCCACTCCTCTATGCCTTAGGCATAGCGGCAGGGCAGACAATTACTTTCACTTTCCATTCAGCACTTCCTAGATGCCACTGCTCCCCACACATTCCCCCAGTTCTCTTAACCATTTAATTGTGTAGCCAGGACATGGGGATAGACACCGAGTCCCCCATTCTGGTGTACAAACAAGATTCTGAGATGATGCAAGGCTTGCCTTAATAACAGTGTCCACAAAATGGTGAATTATGAATTCCCAGACTGAAGAAAACAAGATTAAAATTATTTATATAGTGTAATTAATGTTCATTTTGCTTGACTAATGTGATAAAATATGATTTTGAATATTTTTTTGGGGTGACAGGTCCACTTTAATAACAAAGGGCTCACTTTTTGTCCTAGTACCACAGATGCAATACCACATGAATACGGGATTCTATAGATCCATGACCTTCATTGATTACTTCAATACACATCACTGTGCACTACTACCAATGTAAATGTAATCAAGTACGTGGTCGGGTTGATGTGTAGCAGTTGAAAGAGGTTACAAATCAACCATATGAAACCGCAAAACAAATAGCTTGTCCCCAGAGCTGTTTCCTTTAATGCCAGTTTTGTAATATTGTTAGTCTATTTCAGATGAAAGATTTTGTATTAGTCACGTAAACATTTTTGTAATTTGTATTCTCATTTGAAAAAACTGTGCCTTTTGATATGCAGTCACATAAATCGCTTGTAATAATCTGTCATTTACAGTTTCATTAAAGAAAAAACTGTAAAATAAAAAAGTGTACATGCATATTATTATTATTAGTGATGGGCGAATTTATTCGCCAGGGGCGAATTCGCGGCGAATTCCCGCGATTCGCCGCTGGCGAATAAATTCGCGAAACGTCAGGAAAAATTCGCCGCAAAAAAATTGCCGCCAAAAACGAGTCGCGCGTCGTTTTTGACGCGACGCGCCGAAAACGACGCGACGCGTCGGAATCGACGCGACGCGCGTCAAAAACAACGCGCAACTCGTTTCGCAAATTGGCGAAAAATTCGCGAATTTCTCTGAAAATTCGCGAATTTTTCGGCGAAGCGAAACGCGGCCGTTTCGCCCATCACTAATTATTATGCAAATAAGATCTTTTGCTCCTTTGGATATTCCCAGAAAATGAGAATGCTACAGAACTTTTATTTCAGGAACTCAGCAGTAAGTATTTATTTCTTGTTGCTTGTATGAATTGTAGTTATCCTGTGAAAGCTTAAGGGTAGATAAGCATTTATGGTTTTTAATGTTTTTAAATATATATTTTAATATTTATTGATCATTTTGGGTTGTCCCTTATATTGCCTTTCAGTTTCAGCTAATGGTAGCTTTCTCTGTTATTTGTGCCTATAACTTAAATATGATTACCATGTATTAAATCTACTTTGTGTTTTTATTAGTGATGAGCGAATCTCACCCGTTTGGCTTTGCCGCAAAATTCGCGAATTTCCAGCGAAATTCGCGAATTGGCGAAAAAATTCGCGAAACGAGTCCTTTTTTACGCGCGTCGCGTCGTTTCCGTCGCGTCATTTTCGGCGCACGTCGCGTCATTTTCGGCGCGCAACTCGTTTTTTTTTGCGAATTTTCCCTGGCAAATTTTTGCTGTGGTTTCGCAAATTTATTTGCCAGCAGCGAATTGCGGGAATTCGCCGCGAATTCGCGCCTGGTGAATAAATTCGCCCATCACTAGTTTTTATTTTTGTCTACAGCGTGGCCCATGTGTCTGATTTTAAATTTGCTACCAAATTAAATATATTGCCTTATACAAAACACTTTAGATTTGTCGGAATGAAGTCTAGGGGACCGATTTATCAAAATGCGAGTTTAGAGCTTAATCAATAAAACTCTTCTTTTCATAAAAAAATATGAAGTACTTATTTCTTTATATGATTTTTTCACAAGTATTCTCTTTGCATTTCAGATGGTTTGGCTGCCCTGTCATTTTCCATTAGTTCATTGAACTTGATCGGAATGCTTGCAGAGATCACCTACACAGTGAGTACTTTTGTAGCCTTATGTGAACTATTTCCTGTTTTGTATTTGTATTTTCTAACCAAAATGAATATATTTATATGAATAGTGGATACAATTCTAAAAGCAAAGGTTTGTCATTACTAAAAATGTTAAGATATTCATAAGAATGTATTTTTCAAAGTATAATTCCATTTGATTTTGTCATATTGTAGTTGCTACAGTTTTATACATTTCATTAAAATACAGTCATATGAAAAAGTTTGGGAACCCCTCTTAGTTCTTTGGAGTTTTGTTCATCATTGGTTTAGCTTTCAAAGTAGCAACTTTCTTTTAATATATAATATGCCTTAAGTATACTGTAGCATTTCAGCAGTGACATAAAGTTTATTGGATTAACAGAAAATATGCATTATGCATCATAACTAAATTAGACAGGTGCATAAATGTGGGCACCCCAACAGAGATATTACATCAATACTTAGTTGAGCCTCTTTTTGCGAATGTAACAGCCTCCTATAGTCTTTGATGAGTGTCTGGATTCTGGATGGTGGTGTTTTAGACCATTCCTCCATAAAAATCTCTCCAGTTCAGTTAAATTTGATGGATGCCGAGCATGGAGAGCCTGCTTCAAATCATCCCATAGATTTTTGATGATATTCAAGTCAGGGGATTGTGATGGCCATTCCAGAATATTGTACTCCTTCTGCATAAATGCCTTTGTAGATTTCGAAGTGTGGTTAGGGTCATTGTCTTGTTGGTATATCAAACCCCGTAACAAACATTGTGACTGATGCTTGAACATTCACCTGAAGAATTTGGTGATATTGTGTTGAATTAATCTGACCTTCAACTTTAACAAGGGCCCCAGCCCCATAGCATGATGGAACTTCCACCAAATTTGGCAGTAGGTAGCACGTGTTTTTCTTGGAATGCAGTGTTCTTCTTCCGCCATGCAAAGTGCTTTTTGTTGACCAAATAACTCTGTTTTGTCTCATCAGTCCAAAGCACTTTGTTCCAAAATGACTGTGGCTTGTCTAAATGAACTTTTGCATACAACAACCAACTCTGTTTGTGGCATGAGTGCAGAAAGAGCTTCTTTCTCATCACCCTTCCATACAAATGTTGCTAGTGCAAATTGTGCTGAACTGTAGAATGAAGTGCAGATACACCATCTGCAAAAGATGTTCTTGCAGGTCTTTGGAGGTGATCTTTTGGTTGTCTGTAACCATTCTCGCAATCCTCTGCATATGTTCAGGGCTGCTCCGGCCATGAGGCAAGGTGAGAATTTTGCCTCAGGTGGCACAGGGCAGCCAGTTACCAGGGGCGGCAATAGCGATCACATCAATAGGGATGCGGCCCCTCCCGCTCCAACACTACAAGTTAGAAGTGCTGAGCAGGAGGGGGGGCAACATTGGGGCTGCAGCCGACGCACCTGCATATGTTGGTCTTTTTCTTGGCCTGTCAGACCTGGGTTTTACAGCAACTGTACCTGTGACCACCATTTCGTGATTACATTGCTTACAGTTGAAACTGACAGTTTAAACTTCTGAGAGCTTTTTGTAGCCTTCCCCTAAACCATGATGCTGAACAATCTTGGTTTTCAGATCTTTTGAGAGTTGCTTTGAGGATCCCATTCTGTCACACTTCAGGGGAGAGTCAAACAGAAGCACAACTTGCAATTGGCCACCTTAATACCTTTTGATTTCATTTCATACAACTGAATACTGCTTCACTAAAAATCTTCGTACAGAAAACACCACAGTACTCAGATGTTCCTGGGAAATGACAGACATACCACTGTTATCTTTTTGTTGAAAGTGGAGTAAATTATTAAACAGGCTGAGAGGGGTTCCCAAACTTTTTCATATGAAAGTACCTTGTTTTTCTAATTCTTTGGATGCCTATGTGGGTGAATCAGTTGTAGACTAGTCAGTGTGACTTATTCTTTATTATGTATTTTTTTTTAATAGATTAAAATGTGTCTCATTCAAATATAAGATAATAGTAGAATGAGAGTGCTAGTGAGATATACAAGTCACATACGTTTGGTCCTTTTACTATGAGTTATTTGTTATATCAGCAAATCTTTATTTTTGTACCATATTCATAAGTGCATCCAAACTGGTTTTGCAACATTGCTGTTTTATTTGTTAAATTGCGGATTCAGAAAGCTTTTATGCTTAGTGGGTCTGTGCATGTGCAAATTCAGTTAAAATAATAGCAGCGTTTGCTAGTAAAGCTCTGATAATTATTCACTAGAGGGCAGTGTTAGTTAATGTAAAAAACATTAATACATATTTCATAATATAAATATATTTTACTTTTACATTTTTATAAATTGTTGTTAACCATTTATTGCATAAGAAATGCTTTACATTTAACTAATTAAATCTGAAAGTTTTTCCTTTCATTTGCATTAATTGGATCTTCAAATCATAATCTTTATAAATGTCTGATTTAGGCACTACAGGAATACTGGACTACAATTTTTATTCATATTGGTAAAAAAATATATTATTGTAATATTGTATCTTAATAAGAATTTGAAAACAAAATCTGCTTCAAATGAAGCATCTAATGAAAATACTTTATTTACTGTACTTTTTTCCCATTTCACTCATTTGTCCAAAAAAAATGGAATTCTACTCTTTCTTATTCTGATCAGATCCATTTCAAGTGTTCATATGGCTCATTACTAAAGATACATTTCGCTAAAACTTGCCAAATATTCAATTGAGATCAGCAAATTAGCATATATGAGCCTGTATTGGTCACCCAAAGGCAGAGAGACAAACTGGGCTAACCTGATAATTGGCCCTAACAGTTGGATCATACCTTTGGAGGCCATTTGGATCAGTATGCTCATTCAGTCTTTGTCCAACAGTATTTTCAAAACTGCCCAATTTAAATTTGGCTGGTTTTCACCCAGATATTAAGTGGGCAAGCCCATCAATGGGCCCAATACATGAACCAAAAAGCTGCTTTCCCAGTCTGAAAGAAACACGTTGACAGCCAAACTTTGCTGGTGTTTTCTCCCCTTTAGCAGTCAAGCAAGCTTATAGAAGAGATACTGAAGTCAGCAAATAAAGTATTTTATTGATATTTGCCATCACTTTAATTGTCCTCATGTAGTAAATAAACAAAATAAATTATTGCCACAGCACGCAGGTCATCTGTTGCTTGTGATGTTTGAGGTGAGCAGCAGGGTCTAGAAATATATTGCATTGCCACCATATTTATATATAAAAAGCAATGATATTTCAATTCAATTGGATGTTTGATGATTAAAGGGCTTAGAATTTTTTCCCGCTTTATAGAATTAGGCTGCCATGTACTGCTTCTACTCTTATATTGTTGCAAGCATCAATAGTACCTTCCAGTATATGCAAGACCCTTCACTGGTGCTTAATTTCCTTTCAGTTTAAATTCACTATACTAACACTCACATGCAAATCCTTTATCACCAAAGTCCTTTCCTGTATCTCAGCTCCCTTCACATGCTCTACACTTACTGAGCACAGGGTACCAGAAAAGCACATTAGGCACGATAGATCCTCTTGCAACTTACTGATAAACTCTGTCCATTAACTAGTATATTTTCAATTTCTTACATTCACTTGTTTTTTTGTATAGAATGCAATCTAAAAATACCTCTTATTTTAGGCTTATGGAATGTCTGTGCTACTATAACATTTTATTAAAGGTAAAAGAAATGCACATAAGGAACGTTTAGAAAACGTAGAAGAGGTGGAACAACTAGTGGAAAGAATTATGTCAAAGGCAAGTTGATTGGAAATTTTAAATCAATCCAGTGGGATGATGTGGGAATAACAAACAATATAGTATTAGACTTTTACAGTACAAGTACAGTGTGTGCACCTTTAAAAAAGAATTGTACACATACAATTCATGTATTCCTATGAATGCAACAACTGGCTTGCAGGTTTCCTTGAAATAAGGGCATTTGGATTTTACATATAGTGCACATTTACTAAGGGTCGAAGTGAATATTCGAATAAAATTTCAATTTAAAAAATTCAAACATAATTTTTTTGCTACTTCAAAAATCAAATAGCCCCAAATTCGATTCAAATTGAAAAAGATTGAAAATTCAAATTTTGAAGTACTGACCCTTTAAAAAATCTTCAAACTCGACTATTTGCCAACTTAAAACTGCCAAACTGCCATTTTAGCCTATGGGGGCCCTCCTAGAACCTGTCCTGAAAATTTTTCTAAGTCCTAGGAATTCAAAGTATTTTGCACAAAATCCTTCGAATCGTCTGATTTGAACGTTACGATTGAACGATTAGATGCCCATTTTACTCTTGCGCTAGACTTGACTGGTCAGACCTGGCTAAGTTCAGTACAATAGATTGAAAAATTGCAGCAACTGGCTTCCATTTGGATGAGGTGATGTTGGTAGGTTAAGTGTAGTATGTGCATGTAGGGTCTGGCATAGCTGAAGTTGCCATATAGCCTGTTTTGAGAAAAGGAAGAGAACTTTTTTAAATTGTATTTTTATACCATTACAAATTCAATTAATGACATGCTTCTTCTTGAAATTTAACCTTTTTATTTAAGCAGGCCTGTGTCAGGCACATACTTAAAAAGGATACATAGTCTATCTAGCACCATGTCTCTCTCCTACTCCTAACCTCTAAACTCATAAAAAATCTTGTAGTCGCTCATGCACCCCCCCCCCAATGGGATCTTGTGCAGTCTTAGCGACATGTAGAGTTGTCATTGATCTCAAGACTATCAAGGCTTAAGAAGAAGTTTCTGTTCTCATGCTCTCAGACTTATTTACTTTTCATATAGTTGATCATTCTATTCTAATGCTAATTCTTTATTGACTTGGCATCCAAGATCAAGAGCTATTTCTCTGTTGCTTTTGCTAACAAATCTTCTTCCCCAGCTGAGCTTAATGTTAGGATATACTAAGCCGTCTGCTGTTCTTCCTGTATACTCTCTCTTTAGGAGACCTTATTTTATCATTTGGCCTTAAATATCACATGCAGATGACCTCTAAATATATCTAGTCACCCCATCATTAACCTCTGACATTTAGGGGCAGATTCATCACAGAAAACATCACTCACCTTCTATTCATTCCTATGGGATATTTTAAAGCATATTTATCAAATGGTGAACTCCGTTGATAAATATGATTCTAAAAAATCCCATATGAATGAATAGAAATTGAGTGAGTTTTTCTGTGATGAACTCTAATCTCACATTTTGATAAATCTGCCTCCTAGCAATTTCCTAATGGATAAGGAAACACCACCTCAAACTGAGCCTAGCTAAAACAGAACTCATGGTCTTTTCACCCAAACCTGGCCCTTCACCTACTTTTAAAATTACTATGGATGGCATGACCATTAATCCTGTTAATTTGCATAATGGCTGCGGGTTACCTTGGACCAGTCCATTTTGTTGTCTAAATATTAATGCCACTGCCAAAACCTGATGCTATTTTCTATGTTATAATTATAATATACTCCCAAGTGTTTCACAAGTGACAACTAAAACACTAACACATGTCTTTTTCTTATTATGTTTACACAATGGTAATCTCATACTAATCCTAGACTCCCACCTCTTTTAGCACTCAATCTGATTGTCCTTTTCTTAGAGGGAACCTGTGCAATCCACATTCACCTTCTTTATGTTCCTGCCCATCTCTTTCTCTTCTCTCAAAGCCACCATCTTTTCACACCATCCCCACCCACTGTTATATCTTGTGTTAAACCTTTCTACCTTGTGACGAATTGTCATTGAATTCCTCCATAGATAACACTTACTCAATCTTTTGATAAATAAAGTCAGATAATACCTTTTGGAGTACTAGAATTTATCTTGTCTGGCATTTGACAAACCTCTGTACACATTCTTTAGATGTGTGCCTGCTTGGATTGTAAGCTCTAAACCTCTTTCTTTTTGTGTCTTTAGTACATGGATTTTAATCTCCATATATTTATACTTATACTTGTTACCTATTTTATTATTGGTTATTATGCTTGTCCTCACTGTGTGTATTTTTCTGATCTAGAGATCCTCTGCACTCAAATATAGTAAGGACATTGAAACATTTTGTGCCTTAAGCTACTTAAAGGGATCCTGTCATGAATTCTGCACTGAAATTAATTTCTCAAAAGGGCAAACAGATTTTTTTATTTTTCATTTTGAAATCTGACATGGGGCTCGACATTTTGTCAATTTCCCAGCTGCCCCAAGTCATGTGACTTGTGCTCTGATAAACTTCAATGACTCTTTACTGCTGTACTGCAAGTTGGAGTGATATCACCCCCTCTCTTTCCCCCCAGCAGCCTAACAAAAGAACAATGAGAAGGCAACCAGATAACAGCTCCCTAATACAAGATAACAGCTGCCTGGTAGAGCTAAGAACAGCACTCAATAGTAAAAACCCATGTACCACCGCGTACAATTCAGTTACACTGAGAAGAAAAAACAACAGCCTGCCAGAAAGCAGTTCCCTCCTAAAGTGCTGGCACAAGTCACATGACCAGGGGCAGCTGGGAAATTGACAAAATGGCTAGCCCCATGTCAGATTTCAAAACTGAATATAAAAAAATCTGTTTGCTCTTTTGAGAAATGGATTTCAGTGCAGAAGTCTACTGGAGCAGCACTATTAACTGATGCGTTTAAAAAAACAAACGTTTTCCCATGACAGTTTCCCTTTAAAATTCCTTCCCCTTTAAACAAAACAGGCACTAAATTTTACCTGCAACTTACTTGCTGCTTTCAAAGTCCCAAAGTTGGTTGCCCTGGATCACCTGACTATAGCTGGGAGGGGTGGGAGCTACAACAGGGAGCTGGCTACTGCTCCTATATGAACTATAACAAACAAGTGAATGTTATGCTCACCACTCATTTTTAAAAACATTAAGTGGGAGTGCAATGAGGTTGTGACCACACAATTGGCATAGAAGAGATCTCTTTTAATTGTCTATGTAAATTTAAGCTTAAGGTACAAAATGTTTCATTGTCCTAACTATATTAATAATGGGTTGAGTGCAGAAGATCTCTTGGATTTGTCTATGTGAATTCTGTGGTCACAACCTCATTGCACCCCCGCTTAATGTTTTTAAAAATGTGTGGTGAGCACAACTTTCCTTTGTTACTTTTCTGCTCTACTCATCTATTCTACCTTTATACTGTAAAATTGTACATTGCTGTGTATTCATGTAGTGCTTTGTAAATAAAGTTATACATTCATTAAGCAGTAGTCCTCTGTAGTAGCAGTGGACTTGCGTAATTTTCTAGTCATGAAATGCATACCATGCTGTCATGTAAGAGGGCCAAAACTTCCAAATTGTGTACTTCAGTTTAGTGTCAATGTACTTTTTTCAGTCCAAACTGTGGAATAGTAGCACTCAGGTTATAATTAATGTTTGTTCATAGCAGTGTGCCGGGGTTACTAAAGTATGACTTGCAAATAGGCTTTATGGAATGAGAGATGTGTAAACATGGCATGCAGTCCTACTTTCTTGCTTTTGTCTGTTCTTCCTAAACCTAAATAAATCTGACTTCTAAGTGCATTATTCATTGAAAATGAACCCTTGCCAAAAAATTTTAAAAAATATTTAGTGTCTAAACAACCTTCTTTATATTTTACTTACTATTCAGCCTACCATCTTAATTGATTACAATTCTAAATATACACAATTATGGCAAATAACTGCAAAAGTATTTATTAACATCTTGAACAGGGCTGTGGAATATGTGAAATGGTTGAATTACTTTAAGGGGAAGATTTACTAAGGGTCAAATTTTGACATTAAAAATGTTTTTTTGATCGAAAATAGACCTTTTCTGATCGAACAGGCCCATTTTTGATTGAATAAAAATTGTTGCAATTGTTTGAATGCATGAAAGATTTTGGTCAAGAAAATCGATCTTCAAAAAATTTCAAAAACACTCCTTAAAGGTTCCAGGAGGTCCCCAAAAGCAACTATGGCAATTCATCAGGTTTAAGGTGGCGAAAGGTTGAATTAGAATTCAACAGTACTTAGATTTACGAATGGTCAAACTTTAAAATTCGATTCAAATATTTTTCAAATCAAATTTTTTTTACACTAAATTTTAATTTTTTTTATTCGAATTTTCTAAAGAAAACTCTACATTCAGTCTCAATTTCTAACTTCCTAAATCTAATTACATTTGACTCCTAATATTCATTGGATAAGCCAACAATAGATTATATGCAGAAGAAACAGTATTTCTTCTGTCTGATGTTGCCATCTCAAAATGATTGGTCTTGAACTCACATTTACACATCAACCTTGTCCATCTTATTTGCATTTCACATCAAGATTCAGTTATTTTTCTCCAAATAATTCAAGTATTCTATTGTCACAGCTTGATTTTCTTTCCCTGTGTTTGACAGTTATGTAATATCATATAATGATCCTTTACTGTTGTTCTTATCTCAAGTTTATTCATGTTGTTCTTATCTCAAGTTTATTCATAGTGCTTCTGCCTTTTTAATACTAGAACTAGCCCTATGTGGATTATCGGAATCCCATTTATTGGTTCTATACTTGTGCTCTTGTACTGTTTATCTCCTGACATTTTTAATGACATTTCTCTTTAGGTATTTGTAGGACGTGACTAAGATTTTTTTGTCTTTAGAAATTACAAATTTTTATCATAAATTCAACTTTACAATGGCTTTTTGCTACAAAAATGAACCAACATGTTTGTCCACACGAAAGACTGCTTAAAATCAAGATGTCATAGAAAGAAGTTGATGGAAAATTATAGTGACTGGGTGTCATAAAACCCTTTATTCCCAACCTTTCCAACAGTCACACAGCCCTAGCAAAAATCATGCATTGATTTTATTGCTGTTGTTCTTAATTCCTTTTCTTAATATCCAATAAAATGTTCTTTATTACCGGCTTAAGGGTCAAAAGTACATATATTTTTTCTGTGATTCTTTATAGGCTATTTTTGACCACCTTCGCATACCAGTTCTTTCACAAATTGCATAATAAAGATATAGGTTTGATTTAATAAAATGTGTCATATAAAAGACCATAGTAATTGAGTTTGTAGACCTGCTCCTATGGTAGCCTTTGCTTCACTATAGTGCAGGGATGGGAGACCATTATCTAGCAAAGACAAACAAGCCTTATACAAACTGAAAGAAAAGCTTAGGAAATTTAAAAATAATTGCTCGACAAAATGTTGCCTTGTCATGAGACCATTTAATGTAAGGCGTTTACTGTGTATTGATATGACTGAATATTGAATGTTTATTTAATTCTCTCTCTCTCTCTCTCTAAATTTATCAATTTGAAAAGTTAGACATTGTATCTGAATACATACATCTGAACATCATTCCATATAAGCATTTTATGACAGGGTTTCCGTTGCTGCCTGCTCCAAATTACTCCCCCCTCCCACTTTTCTCCTTACATACAGAGAATCCAGTTACAAAGAAGGAGGCAGTGTGAGGGAGAGAGAGCCCTTTGAAGCAGGTAGGCAACACACACTAGAGAGGAGAGAGGCAGCGACTGAGCTGAAGTAAAGGAAACTCATAGGCTGTTGACCAAGAGAAACCAGGAAGAGAATCAGGAAGTTCCAGAGAGTAGAAGCTGCAAGGGAAACGGAATGAGAAGCTATGTCCCTTTTGTGACATCATCCAGCTCACATTCACAGGCAGCAGGAAAAAGCTACAGTCGGGTTGCCAGACAGTTGGGTGAAGAACCTGTGTGGATTTATTAAGTGGAAAAAAAACTTAATAGAGAGAGCCATCTCCCTGTATATAATATACAAAAATAAAAAAGCAAACAAAATGCAGCTCATCTACTATTTCTGTTGGGGGCATGCAAGGACCGGATTGGCAATCTGGGGGTTCTGGCAAATGCCAGAGGGGCTGCTATAAGGTGCCATAGAAAGTCAGTATTTAGTGGGCTGGTGGGGGCTGATTGGGCCTCTGTGTACCTGAAATGCCAGGGCCGATTTTAATTCTCAGTCCGGACCTTGCACATGCAGATTTGGCTTGTCTCACATAGAGGACCTGTTATCCAGAATTATCAGAATTTTCCAGATAATTTTTCCTTAATTTGGATCTTCATATCTTAAGTCTACTATAAAATCATGAAAACATTAAATAAACCCAATAGGCTGGTTCTGCCTCCAATAAGGATTAATTATATCATACAGCGAAAAAGGATCCTTATCAATTGGTATTCATAGATTCCTCTTTTTCCTTCATGCCAAGCAACTTTATTTGTATATATACACCAGCAAAAATGAAACAATGAAACATTGCATTATGCTCCCCCAACTCTACTGACTAATATATACCCTGAGACACATTTCTTGAAAAATATTGTGGGTTAGGGTCCAAACATTATGCCTAGCCTAAACTCTTAATACAGGTCTGTGATCTATATCTAGAATATTGGAACTAGGTCACTGATATAACCAGCTTAGTTACTTGTATTATTTTATTATAACAAAGAAAAAGGAATAAAATAAGAATTGTTTCTTTAAATAGGACTCTTCCTTTTTTATTAGATCCCATACCTGTATTAATGATAAAACAAAGTAACAATGATTTAGCAACCATTGTATTTTACAGAACATTACCTCTTTTGCCAAGATGAAGCTACATCCTCCTCAATCTTATGGCATCATATCCTGTATAGTGAAGGGCGAATTTATTCACCAGGCTCGAATTTGTGGCTAATTTCCACAACTCGCGAAATGCCAGCGAAAATTCGCCTGACGAAAATTCACTGGCGTCAAAAAAAAAAACCTGCAACACACGCTGAAAATGACGCAACGCACCAAAAATGCAGATTCGCCCATCACTAATCCTGTATGCCTGAAGGTCATAAAAATTCTAAGAAATGCTGGCATATTTTAAAGCGTGATTGCCTTTAAAAGTTCTTACTATTAAAGATATTTGTGTTAACATTTTTTCCAACCATTTGAATGGTATGCCATATTTGTTTTAGGGTGGGCTCACGTCTAGGGCATTAGAGGATCTCTTTTGTCTTTATTCAACTTCCTTGGACATTTGTAGTAATAGGTGGCCACTTCAAGCATTTGCACCAACATCTCTAATTAAGACACATATACGATCTATATGTACCCGCCCTAGTCAAATTGACCTAAGAGTAAGATTTCTAAAGAAGTTTCGCTAGGCAGAAATAAACAATAGTGAAATATCACTATGAAATGATCACACTAAAGATTTAACACTAGCAAAACTTTGCCAGTGTTCAACTGCTGAGATGCAACTTCACATTTTAGTGAATAAGCGTAGTGGTAACGAATTAGGTGTGAAGTGTGGTGGTGTGTCTGCTGGTGAAATTTCACCCTTTAGTGAATTTGCCCCTCTGTTGCTTCTGACTAATTGACATATTATTCTGATTTGATATGATAATGCATTGAATGCTTTTCTGTCAGGAAAGAGTTAATTTTTGAAAAAATTTAAATTATTAGATTAGTAAATCTTACCTTATTCTTTACTATGTTACATGTTCTTGAGTAAAGGATCATGATGTTGCTAGGTTCACAATTTAGTTACAAAAGGGTTATGCAGAGAAACAGCCACTCCTAGTTTACCAGTCTCCACTTAGTATGTACAGAAAAACAGGTGCTCCTTGGTGTTATAAACCACAGATGCCAAGGGGTTTAAAATGCTACCTTCAAATTTTTCTAGGATACAGCCTTACAGGTTTCTGGTATTACCATTGTCCTTAATAGGCATAATACAAAAAAGTGTAGATTGTGCTTATAAAGAGGAAAAATAGACAAAGCAACAGAGATGTCTAGTGACTATAGAATATTTATAGATATTGTAGAAAAACTTTATTTAAATTTAAAGTCAATATGAAACATCAAAAAATATA
>CM044440.1:77547975-77566469 GCA_024363595.1 Xenopus borealis
TTTTCGATCGAATAAAAATCGTTCGATCGTAATATTCAAATTTTTTTACTCAAAATCCTTCAAATTCTTAGGACAGGTTCTAGGAGGTCCCCCATAGGCTAAAATGGCAATCCAGCATCTTTAAGGTGGAGAAGGATTTTAAAAGGCCAGTACTTTGAAAATTCAACTTGTCGAATATTTGAATTTTTTTCTATTCTAATTGAATTTCCGCCTATTACTTAAAATTCTAAATTTTTTTAATTCAAATTTTATTCGAATGTCCACTTCGACCTTTAGTAAATCTGCCCCTAAGGGGCAGATTTACTAAGGGTTGAATTTCGAAGTCAGAAATCGTTTATTAGGACTGTCACAATGTATATTTATAAATGTTTTCTTTATACTTAACATGTTCTTTTGCACTTATGGCTATGGCTCTTAAGAATTCTACTTATAATTAACTTTATAATTCTAAATTATTTCTTACAGTCTGTTGCATAGTCTTTGAGATGCAAACCTGACTATCATTTATGATTGTCTTTCAGGTATTTCCTCTTGACTATATCTTTTTTACAACCATCACAGTGTATTTTATTTTCACATCAATGGCAGGAATACAAAACAGGGGCATATGGTTCTTTTGGATAAGGGTAACATTTTTATGTTCTTTATATTTACGTTTAAAAATATTATCTTCAAACAGAAATTTTGCATTCATATTTGCATTTCCTTTTATGAAACTGTAATGCATTTACAGGTGGTGCACATGTCAGTTTATCTTCAGGCCTGTACTATTATAAATATTGCTTGTGACACTGAACAGGTCAGCCTAGCTTAGGGGCATCTAATTATTGTTTACTGTCCTGCATGATTCATCACTAATACTCATTGCTCCTATTCCCTGCTGCTACATAAAAAGCAAGGGAGCCACATCAAGATTTTAAATGAGGCGGGGAATTAATTATCAACCAAACTCAACCAATCCCAGTGCTACTTCCTTGCCATCTTATAACAACATTATAGAGGCACTTTCTATAAAAGGTTGATCACTGGACAGACTGAAGACAAGAAAAAAAAAACTACTTGATGCTAGAACTGAATAAGCAAGGGAAAGATAAATGGGTAGCAAAACTGGAGTATGCACTAAAAAGGAGAGCAGGAAAGAGAGGGGAAAAAAAAGTCACCAAAGGATTACAGCAAAATTAGAAAGTAGAGCACAGGAAACCAGGAAGCATAAATATAAAAAAATTATAGGAGAATAAAAAAATTAAAGGAGTAGAGTAAATGGACTGGGAGACAAGGTAAGAATACAAGAAGAGTTAGAGAAGAATGTGGGGCAGAGTAAAAGGAGCATTTAAAAGGGAACTGGGATTAAAATGAGAAGCTAAATGATGGGAATAATGTGAAAAATGAAGGGGGAAAGGCAGGATAAGATTAATAAATCAGGATATAAGAAAAAAATGTAAACATAGGAGGAGGAGTTATTTTTCCTTCCACAATTATTCCTATTACAGTTAGAGCTGCGGTATTTCTGGTCAGGTGATCTCTGGGGCAACATAGAGAATATCAGAAAACAGGGGGCTTGGGGGAAAAGATGTTAAAGTGCAATATTTTCTTAAATATATATTCCAGTTTGGTAAGATTGTTTAATGTGCCACTTAATATGATATAAAATCTGTTTCTGAAATGTTTATTTTCATTTTCCTTAAATTAGTTAATGCCACTTGTGGCACACTGAGCTCTTTAAAAGCCTTAAAACGTCTCCTTACGTTCCTCCTTGCATCCACATGCTCCTGTGAGACAAAAGCTAACTTAAAGGTGGACCACCCCTTCATTGATGGGTGTTACTTTGTAATTAATTGTATGAAATGTTGTGCGGTCAGTGTCATATGGTGTTGGGTATAACTGCCGTTTAATGTTCTAATCGATGCTGGATGTTGACATTTTTTGTTGGGTGACAATGGCATATGATGGTAGACATTGCCATTTAATCTTGGCTGGTTAGTGCAATATGATGTTGAAAGTTAGTTTCTCCTGTAATGTTGGCCAGTCACTGCCATTTGATGCTGGATGTTGCCCTTGTTACCACAGAAGTTGGCTGCACTGCCATAGGTTATAATTCCACTAATAAGAAATAAATAAAAAAAAGAGCAACGCAAAAGATTGCCTCTAATAATATATGCACTTTTAATAGTATAAATATATAAATAAATACATAAAAAACACTAAAATCAATATTTTGTTTTATTGATTTTAATAATTTTATGTATTTGTATGGTATTGATTATAACTTTAGTCTTGATTTTTTTGCTGTTCTAAAAATGGACTGCAACAAAAACAGTCATGCATTTCTAATACCTGTTGATCTGTAAATGCATACATGTATAGTTGTACCCAATGTAATAAAATTCATATGATATTAATTAATATGTTTATATATACAGTAGATTCAGTAAGTAAGTAAGTACTCAATAATAATCTGGCATAAAGGGGGCTGAAAAAAAATGAATTATCAAGGTTTACAGGATAAAACAGTAGAACTAAACATGCATTTTGGGAATCGCATTTTGATTTTTAAATTGTCAACCTTTTACACACTTGTACAAAATTAGAAGAAGGCAAAATCAACCACAAGCTCTCTTATTTCTCTGCATGATCCTTCTTTTGATTGTTCTACATATGAGTTACTGTACATGATTTACAGCCTTGCACCTCAGTATGTGATGCATGGCAGCAAGAAGTATCTATGGGAGGTGAGCATGCTTTCATTTTTTCAACTTTGTATCTGACATGTATTATTTCTGTGTGAAAGTATTATATCAGGGAAAAAAATAAGTCTTCACAAACTATTGTTACTTCAAAGTTGTTTGCAGGATAACTTTTTATGAGGAAAAGCAGTCCCACCATAGGTCAAAATATGTTGGACACAGTTAAAATTGAATACTGCGAGGTCTAGATCTTTCCAAACAACCTACAGTATGCATTAGGTAAAAATATCCACAGGATGCTTATGCTGTCTCTCACTTTTTTTCTTTCTTCAAGGAAGACTCCTAGGGTAATCTTTCATTTACCTTTTCACAACAACCTTACATTAGTTTTTGTGTAACTCAACTCCTGCCAAAATATAGGGCTCTAAAACCCTAAAGAATTGCATAATATATTTTTTTCTAATATCATATTTTTTCTAATACAAGCACATGTATCAGAGACATGCTTTCTTATTTTACAGCACTTTTGGAAAGTGTCTCAAGTACATACTTATACTAAATATGTACAGTTTTATGGAGATTTCTGACCTGTATTGATCCAGCAGTATATTGAAATTACACTCATTCTAACATTCCCAACTTTTTAACAAACTCAAAATGTGTGAATATATCTGAACAGTGTAATGCCCAGTATGCATTACTAAAGGATTACCAAAATGATAATACTGGCATGGTGATAACATCAGCTAATGCAAAATCAACAGAAAACAACAAAAAAAGTTCACCTCAGGAACTGTATAGTTTTATAAAGTACACATTCTGCTGATATGTAAATGGGCAAAGGTCTTTGTAATCCAAACTGCCAATCTACAAACATTTTACTACATTTAGCAGTTGTAATTTTAACATTAAGCACAGGCTGCATTCTACAGCATTTTATCACCCATGTCATTAAAATTCACAATAAAACATATGTTAACATTGTCTTTATGCATGTGATCTCCCACATAGAGACCCCAAAATCAGAATATTACACATAATTTTCCAGGGCTGACACTGACTGCAGCAAAATAAGTATCCTGCATGCAAGTTATGTGTTTTAAAAACCCCATTAATAGTAAGGAGAGTAAGGACAGCCCAGAAATGTATAATACAGTATATGATTGAAAAGTACACATTCTGGTGGATGCAAATTTGGTAAATATATCTTTCTTCTCCATTCTTCAAAGTTTTGCTTTATTTTTAGATTTTAATGAAATTATACAGCATCATATCTGCCCATCATCACAACCTATGAGGCTTGAACAAACCGAAAACTAAAAATATTGCAGACAGACTTTCCATAGGCAAAACAAATAATAAAGAACAATGCTAAGTGCAATAAAGTCACTAAAACTTCTGCAATGGGAAGCAGATCTAATTTGTGTGATACTTCAGTCCCTGTATCCATAGATGATACATTTTAAAGTCTCCAGCACTTAAAAGAGAGCTAAAACTTGATTAAAGAAATAGGGATGAAATGTTGTACATTATGTTTTGGGATTCTTTACCAACCCAAGGTTACCATAGCATTTTGCAGTAAAGGTGAGTGCCTCAAAAGATGCATCTGATGCTCCCCATCTTCTTTTCTGCAGATTCATTGCTCTGTGCTGCTGTCAGATACTGAGCTTAGGGACCAATACACAATATGCTGAATATATATTATATACTGTATATGTCACAATAAAAGACTGATTAGGAAAAAATTCAGATTGTTGGTACACAGAAACCAGCACAATTAGCATTATAATTTAATAATCAGCCTGGTAGCCTCACTTTATATGACCATAAAATCTAATTTTCTGCTTGATGATTTGCGAAAATCCCTAACATTAGTTTCTCAACAGCTGCTCAAAGCACACTGAGCATGTATGTGTTGCACAAACTCCTAACAAAAAAATCCAAGATGAGAAACTCATTGACAACTTTGAAGACTGGAAACCTTTAGGCTGTTTCAATAAGTTCAGAATCTAAAATAAAGCATTTCCAGCCATACCCATTGTTAGGGTTTAGTTCTCCTGTAAAGGGTTAAACGTGTAAAATTTCTGTTGCTAACGGTAGGTTGTTTTTTTTTCCTTTTCATAATAATAGCAGACAAGAGACTGCAATAAATTATTCTGCATTAGTTTTGAAAGACTGCAATGCCAGTGCTCCTGAAGGTGACAAACTTTCAAAATGACATAACTTTTTTTTTTATCCTTTTGTTAAATGTATTTGGGCAATATATTTTAGAAATTTTGTAATTGCTGTAATGTATAACAGTAACAACAGACTAGCATCCATACCTTGCAAAATGCAAAAATATATGCTTATGTGATTGAAACTTGGATGGATTGTCTGTATGGCTAATTCTGGCTCACTATGCTGTCTGTGACTTTTCCCTAATTCATTTTATTTTATTTGTTTTTACAAGTGTATGCAATTAATATGTGGTTGAAATGTAGACTTTCAGCTTTAATTTGAAGGTGAGACAATTTGCAGATGGTCTTCATTTTCGATGGTTTTTCGTTAAGTTAATTTTTGTTCGACAGCATACCAATTTGGTATATCGAGTTAGCACTTGTTTACACTAGCAACCATGCAATGGTTTAAATGAGATACTGAATTTTAAATAGGAGAGGGCAGTAATAAAAAAGTAACAATAACAGTAAAATTGTAGCCTCACAGAGCAAGTTTTTGGCTTCTGGGGTCAGTGACCCCCATCTGAAAGCTGGAAATAGGCAGAAGAGGAAGGTAAATTCTTCAAGAACTTAAAAAAAGATGTGATTAAGACCAGTTGCAAAGTTGCTATGAAAATGGCTAGAGCTTACTAAAAAATAAATTAAAAGAACAGTAACACCAAAAAAATGAAAATCTATCTGTCCTGCACTAGAAAAATTTTGTGTTTGCTTCAGAAAGTCTTCTATAGTTTATATAAACAATCTGCCGTGTATCCATGGGGGCAGCCATTCAAGATGGAAAAAAAGAGAAACGGCACAGGTTGCATATCAGATAACAGATAAGCTCTGTAAAATATAATGGTGTTTTACCAGGCTTATCTGTTATGTGCTTTATATATTGTGCCTTTTCTCTTTTCCAGCTTGAATGGCTGCCCCCATGGCTACACAGAATTTTTTTGTTTAAATGAACTATAGAAGTCTTTCTAAACCAAATACAGAGCTTGTACCAGTACTTGGCAACAATACATTATATTTTTATTACTTTCATACACATATCCTTTGTAGTCGATGGCTGCTTGAAGATGACTGCTTGAAGTCTGGAACCAATAGACATGGCAAAATTCTGGTTTCCATCCCTTGCTTTCTCAGACCTTCATTGCAGATATCTTCAGTTGCTGCTTGCTTGCTGCTCTTTCTACATTTAGTTATGTCTTCAGCAAGTGAAATGCTTTTTCATTTGGATCGAGGACAGGTGATTGATTCAGCACTGAAGAATATCATATTCCTTTGCCTAACCTTTGCAGCATTTAAATAACACAAGAGACCCAGTTCCACTGTGAGCTGTACCTGACCATGCTATAAAACTGCATCAACCATGTTTCATAGATAGTGATGGGCGAATTTATTCGTCAGGGGCGAATTCCCGCGATTCGCCGCTGGCGAATAAGTTCACGAATCGGCAGCAAAATTTAGCTTTGCAAAAATTTGCCAGAAAAATGAGTCGTGCGTCGTTTTTGAAGCGGCGCGCCGAAAACGACGCGACGCGCCAAAGTTGACGCGACACGCGTCAAAAGCGCCCTGCGACTCGTTTCGCGAATTTTTCGGGAATTAGCGAATTTCTCTAGAAATTCGCAAATTTATCGGCGAAGCGAATCTCGGGAGATTCGCCCATCACTATTCATAGATCATGTAATATGCTTTTTATCCTAAGCCATTCCCTTCCCATCTCTTTACTCTTTCTCTCAATTCCTTGGCCATGAAGTTCATAATATGGTTTGTGTGCATCAGGGTAGTCCCATAATAAGTGCAAAAAAATGTCAGTTGGTGCTTTGCATCTCAGGCAGTTGGGAGAGCTAATTATTTCCATACAATGCAGTTTTTGATGTGTGAGATATGTTTGACAATTTGTTCCCAGTCGTTGGGATCCCAATGGATCACACTGGCTTCTCTCTTCTACGTATACCTAGGCTATGTAAATGGATAAAATCAGATGTTTGTTTGTGTTTGAAAGGAGATTTGATTTCATAAATTGATAAATTAAATATTTCACTTCTGAATACTGAAACTATGGTGGGGTGATTGGAAATTGTGCTGAGCAGAGTTGAATAATCTGTGCATACCTAAATTCTGACAGATCAGTCAGAAAGAGTTTGGTTAAGGTGAAGTAAGGTGTGATGTCCCATTAGTGTAGAGGCAATATATGTGTTTGACACCTAGCTTAATCCAAGCTCCTGTCACAGGAGAGATTACAGTTACCCTATGACAGTGAGTGTAGGGTAATCCAGTCCTATTAGTTAAGCATACCATGGCATCCCAGTCAGCATCAGCACTGCACTGCTCAACCACACCTTACTTGGTTATTGCTGTACTACAAATACAGGTATAGGATTTGTTATTCAGAACCCCATTATCCAGAAAGCTCTGAATTATGGAAAGGCCCTCTCCCATAAACTCCATTTTATCCAAATAATCCACATTTTTAAAAATTATTTATTTTTTCTTAGTGCTTATTTGAAGCAAAACCAGCCTATTGGGTTTATTTATTGTTTACATGATTTTCTAATTGACTTCAAAATTACATTTTTTCTTAGAAAGATTCCATTGTAGTATCCTATTGAGATGCACTGAAATATAATAAGTATACATATCTGGGAGAAATACACCACCTTGTTTTTCCTTAATCATTGTATTATACCTGCTTTTTTACCTTAACACACAGTTATTTATCACTCCTTTCAACTTGCAAAAAAAGTATTTAGGAAGCCAAAAACCTAGGAATAACCATCATCTTAATAATTTGGACTCTACCAAACCAAGAAGGCTGCATTCTTTTCCAAGAGTTTAATAAACTGGTAATTTCCTCCATCAGCATTTTAAAATCATATGAAAGTCAGTGAAAGATTGCTCTGTATATTCACCCCCAAATACTTTAGGGGCCCATTTGAAGGGATATGTTCCCTCTACAGAATTTTGCAACTGCTTGGGTAAACTGACATTAAGTGCTTCCAGTTTACTAGAGTTGATTTTAAAATTTGATAGCTTCCCAAAATTCTTTAAAACTGCAAGTAAACATGGGGGGGGGGGATATAATAGGATTTGTTAAAACTAACATTAAATCATCAGCAAATGCAATATTCTTATACACTACTGTTCCCACCTTAATCCCGAAAATATAATTTTTAGCTCTCAAACATTTAAGTTAAATCTCAATTACCAGTATAAACAATACCGGGGCTAAAGGATACCCTTAATGTGTTCCATTTTTAATGTTCACTATGGGGATAGATTCCATTCAACTTTATTCTAGCTTTTACTATAGTTTTTTTCTATTACAGCTTTGGTTCTCCTTTGAGAGGGATATAAATGATCTGGAGAGAGTGCAAAGTCTAAATTGATTAGAGAGATGTAAGACTTAAATTATAAAAACAGACTGTAATGGTTAGGGTTGCTTTCTCTGGAATAAAGATGAATGCAAATGGGCATGATTTCTTTACAAGTACATTGGAGGACTTTAAAGACAAATATCAGAGGACCTTTTTACCCATAAAGAGGATCACTGCACCAGAGGCCACCCCTTTAAACTATATGTAAAGAACATTAATTTGAAACAGCATAGGTGGTTCATCACAGTAAGGGCAGAGAGGTTGTGAAATGCCCCAACGGACATTGTTGTGATGGCTGATCCTGTTAATGTTTTTAAGAGTGTCTTGGATGATTTCTTGGACAGCATAATATGTAAGGCTATTGTGATACTAAAATCTATAGTCAGTATAGATATTGGTATATATAGTTTTTGTGAGTGTCAGTGTGAGTTTGTGAATGTATGGATGCTGGGTTTCATTTGGAGGGGTTGAACTTGATGGACTTTAGTCTCTTTAACTTGATGTAACTAAGTATTTATTGAAAAATAAATGATCCAATAACATATCTGTGTGCGGCAAAAGTAAGTGAATCATTGGGTATATCCTATAATTTGAATGTAAAATTCCAGTGTGGTGTTTTCAGTCAATGGGATGACAATCTGGTGTGCATAAGAGACCCTGTTTTACTTAAACAATGGAGATCCAGCAAAGCCTGATCGAACATACACCATATATGTGGATGTGTATAATGGCTCAAACAAAGTAGCTGTCTGAGAACCCATAAAGCTGGAAAAGGTTACAAAATAATCTCTAAAGAATTTAGACTCCAACAATCAACAGTCAGACAGATTGTTAACAAATGGAGGAAATTCAAGACCATGTTTACCCTACCCAAATTTGATCAACCATCAAAGATTATGAGGCGTCTAATAGTCCGAGAGGTTACAAAGGAAACCAGGGTAATTCTAAGCAACTAAATGCCTGTCTTACATTGGCTATTGTTAATGTTGATGAGTCCACCATCAGGGAAACACTGAACAACAATGATGTGTTTGGGAGGGTAGTTAGAAGAAAGCCACTGCTTCCTGCGAAAAATATTCCTGACCATCTACAGTTTGCTAAATATCATGTGGACAAACCAGAAGGATACTGGAAGAAGATTTTGTAGATGGATGAAGCCCAAATAGAACATTTTGGCTTACACGAGGAGCATTACATTTGGAGGAAGAAAAATGCCACATTCCAGCATAAGAACTTTATCACATCTGTGAAACATGGTGGTGGGAGTGCTCTGGGTTTTGGATGGCTTGCCATCATTGATGGAACAATGAACTCTGAACTATACCAGAGAATTGTAAAGGAAAATGTCAAGACATCTGTGAATCTTGAGACAGTAGGTCTTGAAGCAAGATAACAATCCTAAATTGTTCTGTACTGGAATGGCCAAGTCAACGTCCTGACCTTAATCCAATTGAAATGTTTTGTTGCAGTTATTGATGCACAAGGGAGTCACATCAAATACTAAGCAAAAGTTTCATTTCTTTAACTAGGTTTATAAGTCTACTTGCTTGAAAAATCAAATGATGTTTTAGGTCACATTCATATAAAAATATAAAGAATCAGTTCACAAACTTTCAAGCATGACTGTAGAGCTACATATACAGCTATTCTAATTTTGCTGTTCTTGTACAAGAAAGCTTTTGTCTTGTAAAAGTATTTTGTTCTTGTAAAAGAACATTGGGACTTTATATACTTGTTTTTCTTTTTTGTTGTTTTTAAAAGAACTGCATTATGTGTGTGTTTTCTGTAGGTGGTTTCTAACTGCATCAGTTATCATAATGGATATTAAAGAATGATAATCAAATACTCAGAGATCCCCTCCAGCAACAAAACATGAAATAACAATGGAGTAACAAAGACCACTTGAAAGGTGTTCTTTTATAATAGCATTATTAGGCACTGAGTCCTATATTACTTAAAATGGGTGCATTTATAACTAGAGTGGAAAAAACATACATTTACTGTACGATGAGAATTAATAAAGTGATAATCCACAGACAGATGGTGATCCACAGACAAATGAAGTTGAAAGTCCTCCAAAAAGGCAAATCAAATACCTTTTGAAAGCTCCCAATCCATCTGCTGCTCCATAGTACAAATGACATGATTTTATTTTGCACCAATCTGTGCAAAACAAGCTCACAAAGCTTACCTATAATGATGAATATTCATATATTTTTTATGAAAATAAGATGGTACCCTTGTGTGAACAATGAAATGGATTAACTGATATGTTAAGATTAAAAAAAGAGCAGTGAATTACTTGTTTACTCATAGACTTTATACTGCACTGTTGGCTGTGTAAAAACAAAGTACATCCATAGCAACTTGGTAGTATTACCTTGATAGGAAATATTGGAGGGAAACTAAAGCTATACTGATCAATTATAATGGGAATTAAAATGCATAAAAGAATGTATGTGAATGCTTGTGAATTAATTAGTTTTCAAACCGAGCATTGCAAGAAATAACTTTAGTTTGCCAACTTGGTCAATTAAGTGAGTGCAAGACATCATCAATAGGCCTTGTGCATTGCTTCATAATAATCAAGCTGATTGTATGTAAGAAGCTGCTCTGATACATGCACATACAAAACTGTGTGCACTTGACCATTAAAGTATAATACATTCTTTTCTTTGACTTTTCTGAGGGTTGTTTTTGCAGGACAGTTAGGATTTTGCTAAGGTAAAGTAGATAAAAGTAAAGGACCAGGGATCTGTGAACATAAATATGTAAAGCCCCTAGGTGTTCTTTTTGTGTACAAATCCTTCTAGTTGACAAGATAATGGACATTATTCTGATTTTCTAGTAGCTCAAGCGTATATTATTGTCAAATATTGTCAGCAGTAACCTTATAGGAAAACAATATGAAATAGAACATGCAGTGCATGAGATTAATTAAATTAAATACTTACAGATGCAGCCACTGGGATTTGTGAGTTAAATGTGTGTGTTATCAAAAGTTATCTCAACTCATTTAATGCATTTAACCTTTTCATTAGTATACCAAAGCACCATTGTTTTCAATGGTGAACTCTTTAATTGGATGGGATGTTGTGACACAATATTCTGTGCTAAGTGGGATAAATGGGATAGATGATTTAAATTTTTCTGTGTCAAATGCACAATCCAAAGTGGCTTCATCTGTAGGTATTTTTTTCTTCAGAATGTGAGTTTGAAAAAATAAATAGTTTTCGGGGATGCTGTACTTTTTTTGGAGCTTTTACCACACAAAAAATCTGACAGTGTATTTATGAAGTAGCGTTGATATGACCCATCAAATTAGTATGCATAAGATACATATCGGTGCCTCTACATGTCACATATTTTAGTGTATGAGTATATTTTCTCTTTGAAGATTGGCATTTCTACATCTTTTCCAGTTTTTGAACTATTTCTCATCAGCATACCTACACTCCTCCTGACTGAGATACACTAGGTATATGGTCTCAGCTATGTTATTTATGTTTATATGTTCCCCTCTGCCTTTGTATTTTATTGCTCACAGCTGCAGATTTATTGGGTCCAGTATTATGCATTCCCAAATTATGGAAGAATTGCTGGTCAGCCAGGTAGAGATCCAAAGAGGTGGTAGCATACTGTAGGTCAAACCAAGAAACAATAGATGAATAATTCTTGTTGAAGGAGGACTTCCCTTTTTAAGTCATCTAAACATCAATAAATGTATTAACATAACTGGTGTCCCCAAAGTGAACCAGATACAAATATTATTTTATATTGAACCCTGCTTACAAGAGTTTACAATTCTATTAGGTGCAAGTATCATTATTTGTATGAATTTGTGTCATACCCTTCCCAAAATTCTGCTTGTACTAATATGACATATGCCATTAATTAGCAAAGAAAATGGGTAATGTGCAAATATTTTGGATGTACAGTAGGGATGAGCGAATCTGACCAGTTTTGCTTAGCTGAAAATCTGCGAACCAACAAAAAATGCATTGAAGTCTATAGGCAACATTTTTTTGATGCACAACAATTTTTTTGATAAAAATTTTCTCCCATTGGAATCTGTAGCTGTTTTTTTTTTCAAGAAGCTAACAACAAATTTTGCTCATCACTTATGTACAGTGTACAGTATATAGCTCAAATATTGCCATTGTTACTTTTTCCCAGCCATCAGATTTAATTATCTTCCATAGGAATTCTGTGATAAAAGTATGGCTCAATATATTTAATATTTGCTTTCTGAACATTACTCTGTGTTTACTAGCCCAGAGGAGACTGTGGGGTGGGTAAAGTGTAACAAAGGGTCTTTTTTAAAAACTTCTCTTTTGTACTGTTTATCTGCAGAAAATGTAAAGTTTCGTGATACATTTTATTGGCTAACTGAATAAGTAACAACTGCAAGCTTTCGGAGCACCCCCTTCATCTGTATGTATAACGACAAAATACAAATATTCATGTTTACTGCAAGCATATATAAAATGTCCACAATAAATTAGCTGTATTCAAAGGGAAGGACTGTAATTAAAAAGATTTTCCTGTAGTTTACACAGACTGTGTGTCCATCTGTTCCTTCTCCGAACAATTGCTTCATCAAATACTTTCCTAGGCAACCATCCAACTGACCGACTCTTACACCCAGCAAGAAATTTATATTAAACCCCAGTGATACACTCTTCAGGTCATCACTTCTGTAGTGTCCTGGAAGCCCTTTCTGACAAGGTCACAGTTTATTCTGCAAGAATGCCCTTTTATAAAAGGCAGTAAGACCAAGTTGAGCAAAACAATGAGAAAACAGACCTTTTATCCTTTTTTGTGCAGTCTTTAATTATAATTTCCAAAGTATTGCTGCAAGACATGGGGATGTTTTAGCATTGAAGTGGGTCAAAAGGGGGCTGCTTCGCTAGTGCAATGAGCACTATAGTGCTCTCTGAACTAGCCGAGTTGGCTTTCTGTTTAAAAACCTGGAAATTCGTCTCTTAAAGTTACAGGAGAAGGCTGTTTACCACCCCTTGTAACTGGTGTCTCACTGTGCCTGAAGAAGGCAGGAACAGCCCTTGTTATAGGCCACTTTTTACTGTGCCTAGCTTTTTAGATCTCAATTTGAGCCAGTTTCTACTATATTTTGCATAAATATATCACAATCAGTGAAGTGCTTTGTAAAAATATTGCATTTCTTTTTCATTTTTTTTAAACAAAGGTTTTTACATATATAATAAATTATATCCTTATAAACGGTGAGTTCTGATGTCATCAGTCATAAACTATGAGTTCTGATGTCATTTTTGTCACATGACTCACTGAAACTTGAGTATTATTATAAATAAAGTACCCCCCCAGTTGCATGTTCCATGACTTTGGCCTTGTGTTTTTATATGGTCATAAACTCCTCTGTAACTTATAATATCCTTATATTTCAAAAGAGGGGGTACTTTATTCACTATATAAAGAAGGTTTATAAATATGTGACTGTCCTTTTATTTTGGGTTTCAATAAGGAATATATTTTGGTGGAGTGACTGAAATAGCCTTCTTTTAAAGGGTTGATGTATTATTCCTTAATAATTTTAGGTGTGCATTGGGAAGTTTGTTTTATTGTCAGGGACATGGAAGTGTAGGGTGGAAATGGGACAATGGTGAGTGATGCAAAGGGGAAAAGGGAAACATAATGATGGGATTGATTATACCTCTGTTACAGATATTCTGGATTGTTTTGAGATTTACAATTATTGAATAGCTAATTTGATCTGTTAACCTATTTTTGTATGTGCATTGGCCCTGCTAGTTTCATGCAAAAGCAGACACATTTCTTTGCAAGTATGTGTCTCTTAAGCAGGAATTAATAAGTTGTGTTGATAGTAGCAGAAAGTCATTTAATTTGTTGAAAGCTCTGCAAAGAATTCTTAGTATATTTTAAAGATTTATTTTTATTTGCTTCAACTGTTTAAAAAGATTTTAATTGTTTTTCTCTGTTTGCTATACTGGTGTTTTGCTGTCCTTGTTAACAGAAACAAAGTCCCTCATACATCATTGTAAATAAAATAATTACATTTAAATGGTGCAACACTTGTATGCACATGTTATTTGCAAAAACAGCTGGCAAGCCCAGTGTCACACCGAGTTGCAGACAAATAATGCTGTCCGTGTAACTGGTTTAGAAGCTTGGTCAATAATGCACAACTTAAACTGGACTCTTTGGTCAATAATGCTGTGCTTTGCTTATTAATTAAGCATTTCTTTCTTTTACATCAGTACAATACTTGGTTTCAAATTAATAACATTTACTCATTTTCTACAATGTAAATGCTATAAACTGTATTTACAAATATTCTAAAATTGTAATGCAGTTCTTTATAAGAAAATTGATTTGCACTCTGAAAGCACAAATGATGCTGCCAGAAATAAAAAAAAATTGTCATAATTGAAGCTAAATTTGTAGCACAAGCAGGGCTGGATTTACACAGCAGGCACCCCTAGGCCCACTGCCATTCATTGCCCCCATACTCTGTATTTTATTCACAAATTTTCATCATCAATGGGGATTGGCTCATGGGAAATTTAAAAACTATAGTATCTCCTGCGTATCACCAGTGTTCTGAACCAATATGGGTGTGGCTGGGCAGCATGCCGCCCCCTAAAATCCTGTCACCCTAGGCCCGGGCCTAAGTGGCCTTTCCTTAAATCCGGGCCTGAGCATGACTCTACATTCACATTCTACATATAGCTCAATTTCCATTTGGGCAGTGGGTCCTGACTTTCCCCTCCATTGCTCTAAACAATCATTTGACACTGCTGTGCATTGCCGGCTCGGGTATTAATGTTTCACAATGTAAAAACTGCAAAATTGTGACAATTAAAAGTCAGCAAAGTTAAAGTTGACTTTCTTTTTCTTTCTTGCAGATCAGTGCACAGTTACTCGAACGTACCTCTTTCTTCACAAGTTCTGGTTCTTCAGTACCATCTACTATTTTGGAAACTGGACTTTTATTGTGGTAGGTAATCATAGTTGGCATGCTACTTTAATAGCAAGCTATTGCTAAAGGACATACAGGGTTTGTAAAACTGGTCCATACTTTGTAAGTAATTTATCCTGAAGCGGTAGATGCGGTAACCCAAGACATATTTGCATGAATTTACTAGTTGTCACATTGTAGGGTTACCCCTGCGCCCTTGAGGGGTCCAGTTCAATAAAAAGTAGGCCAAGCATGATGTCCAATGACTGTAAGAGTAAGGATGCAGTTTGGTTATTTAGTGTGGTAGGCCAGTAACACTGATTTTATTTTGGTACCCAATGCCAAGGTTCAAATACCAATAGGAGGCCTATGCAAAAGTGTTGGCAGTGGCCCACATCAACAGCTTAATGCAGCTAAACAACACATTTCTGCCATGTATGACATCTGTAGACATGCTTTTGGATTTCTTTCAGGTTGACTGTTAAAACCATTTTCAAATATAGTTAATGTCATTGTGATCGAAAGGAGAACCAAATCGGGTGTTGGAAAACCTCTAAACTAAAGGGAAAAATGCAATGTGAAGGACATACTCTATAACAGAAATTAATTTTGAGAGATCAAAGATCTCTGCAATTAACACTTTGTGGTGGAACCCTAGTTGAGTTAATGGCAAGCTTTGACTAGCCTGTAACATTATCAGTTGTTATCCTCAGTGAACCCTTCTCTGTAATTTTCAGCACACATAGCCATTAGGGAAAAGTGTTTCAGTATGCGAGACATTTTAATGTGACTCAGCAATGCCTAGATTACAATTTTGCTTCACAGCCTTATCACTTAATTTTTCTTTGCCTCAGACTTGACAACTTATATTGTATGCTAAGTGGAAAGAATAAAACCTATTTAATTGTTTCTAGATATAGATAGTTGAGCAAGTACAAGGACTTTCATAGCCATTAAAATTCAGAAATGTGATAAACCCAAAAAATACTGCTTTATCAAAACATATTTATTTATTTACATCACAAAAGATGACCCACGTGATGCATTGGCTAGTGGTTGCAATGAGTTATTGGGCCAGGTCGACATCCAAAACATACGTTTGAGAACTGTTTCCAAACTTAAATAGCAGACATTAACACACATTTTCTGTTCTATATAGCATCTCCTTTAAGTTGCAAATAACAATCAAACCAAAGAAGTGCACTCCAATGAAGGGTACAAAATTAAAAGCAAGGCATATTGAGACTAAATGTATTTTAAAGGGGTGGTTCACCTTCAAGTTAACTTTTAGTATATTGTAGAAGGGCCAATTCTAAGAAACTTTTCAATTGGTCTTCATTATTTATTTTTCATTATTTGCAATTTTCTTCTGTTTCTTTGCAGCTTTCAAATGGGGGTCACTGACACCATCTAAAAACAAATGCTCTGTAAGGCTACAAATGTATTGTTATTGCAACTTTTTATTACTTATCATTCTATTCAGCGCATCTCCTATTCATATTCCAGTCTCTTATTCAAATCAATGCAGGTTTGCTAGGGTAATTTGTACCCTAGAAATCAAATTGCTGACAATGCAAAATAGAGAGCTGCTGGATAAAAAACTAAATAACTATGAAACCACAAACAATAAAAAATTAAAACCAATTTCTAACTGTCTCAGAATATCACTCTCTACATTATACCAAAAGTTAACTCAAAGGTGAACAACCCCTTTAATTGTAGGTATTCATTGTTGGATTGTGTACTGCTGTAAAGGAAAGAAATCTGCAATTGAAGAAGTGGATGATGATGATTCTGACCTAAGTGATGATGAAGATCATCCATAAACTTAATCCAATGTACATAATTATGTAATCATTTCTAAAAAGTACTTGGTTTCAGAAAATAAAAGAACATTTTAAAATAATGGCATATGATCTGTGTGAATTAACTCCTTTGGTCTGGCTGCTGTCCGGTCTCTGCATTGTATTAAGATTATAATATGCCAAATAATATAATTAGAAGGTTTAACAAATCTACTGCATTAATTTAACTTTGCCTGTGTTTGCAAAATAATTATGTTTTCTGCAGGGTTATGGTATTACAATATTTAACTATGCCTACAAAAAAGTATTCTGTTTAAACCTTCTTTCTACATGATGACTGGAAGGCAAGCTTTGTTAGATTGTTATATTTTAATTAATTAAATATATATTATTTCTTATGTCAATAAAACAATGCATTGCCTTGAATAAAAAATAATGTTAATTAGTGTTAATTGCCTTTTCTTAAAAAATTCTTACATATTCCATAGTGCCTTACAATACTGACTACAAGATTGCAATCAGATCCCCTTATATGTTTATACATATGATGCCCTTATATATTTATACATACTGTAGTTATCATATCACCCCTCAAGTGCCTCCTCCAGCATGAACAACCCCAACTTTGCCAGCCTTTCCTTGTAGTTGAGCAGGGATATAACAACGAGCCGGGCCCACCTGCCAGAAATATATTCTGGGCCAGCTTGCACAGGGACCCCACACTCGTGCCAATTTAAAGAAAAAGAAAGCGGTGGGATGGGGATTTCAACAGACCCTGAGCAGTGGCATAACTACTCACTGGTGGGCCCTGGTGCAGGATTGGCACCCAGGCCCCCCTATTGGGCTCTCCCCCTATGAGTTTGAGTTCTCCTAGCCTCACCAGTTGGCCCTGAGAGGGAGCGGGCCCTGGTGTAGTTGCACCCTCTGCTCCACTGACCCTGAGAAAGTTTTCAGACTTCCTCATCAATAACAGGGGTGAAGAAGCACAGGAGAGACTGGGGAGTGTGGAGGGAGGGTGGTGGAGGTTTAGCCCCTTGACTGTCAGGGTTCAGCTCCCTTTTAGTGTTGTTGCCTAACAATGTGGGCTTTGTCAAAAATGAGAATCCACTCAGCTGGCAACTTTTATATTTTTGCCAGCATTGTACATTCTGTTTTCATAGAAATCTATAAAAATCTTTGTAAATATTAAATATATATTTACTGCAAATAATATATTAAACAGTAGCTACTGCAGAAAAGTTTGAAGTTTACCAGTTTTTGTGATTATTTTTTACAGTTTGGACCATATTTGATTATTGGTAAATTCTACTGTTACTGATTATTTTGCAGTCATGTAGTTTAAATGTGTCCCAAACATTTAGCAGCTGAAGTTAACACACATTTATCAATGGTCAAATTTCAAATTCATGTGAACTTTTTAAAATTCAAATATACTCACAATTCGACTGGGATGTTATTTAAGAAAA
>CM044440.1:77571310-77581731 GCA_024363595.1 Xenopus borealis
ACCAGCGAAATTTCGCTTGGCAAAAATTCGCCGGAAAAACGAGTGGCGCGTCGTTTTTGACGCGACGCGACGAAAACGACGCGACGCTCGGCGAAAAAAAGCGTCCCGCGACTCGTTTCGCGCATTTTTCGCCAATTCGCGAATTTCCAGAGAATTTCGTTGAAGCGAATCTTTCATTTGAAGCAGCGTAGGTGGTTCGGTGAGGTTGTGGAATGCACTGCCGGGTGATGTTGTGATGGCTGATTCTGTTGATGCTTTCAAAAGGGGCTTGGATGATTTTTTGGACAGACATAATATCAAAGGCTATTTTGATTCTAAACTCTACAGTTAGTATAGCTATGGGCATATATGGTTTGTGTGAAAGAGTGTAGGGGTGTGTGTGTATGCTGGGTTTTAATTTGGATGGGTTGAACTTGATGGACTTTGGCTTTTTTCAACACAATTTAACTACGTATCTAACTATATAACTATGTCATTCTAGCCAATTTATCATTTTAGCACTTTGTCTTTCCCCATTCCTGTAAATTATTTAGCAGTTTCTGTTCTACCAATCCACATGCCACCTATCTTTATAGTCACCCTCTCAATTTATATACCAACCTCCTCCATTCGTCCTCTTTATACTGTATTATTTCCACATCTTGTCCATGATTTTATCTTTCACTTCTCTGTGTCATGCTACAATATTCTGCACCTTTGCCCATGTATGCTTTTCTCCTTCTTTCACTTTACTCACAGTCAACTCTTTGGGGTCCGTTTACCAAAGTGCGGTAAATTTGACCATAAGTTTCCGCATGTTATCGCTGAGAATATTTTTCTGCCAGAATATTCGCAGCAACTAAGTTTACTAAACAGCGATGTGCTCAGAAGTCATTGCGATCACTTGCGGTAACTATGTGAGCGAACCAGCTTACATTAGCGGTAATTTTAGCGAGTTCCAAACTTGGAATTACATTTGCATATATTCTAGAAAATAGTCTTGTTTTATGCGTTAATAATGGTGTTAATTATGGCAATTTTTACTGTGACATTTATTGCCAGAAATGCATCTTCAAAACTCTAACTTTACTGACTGATGATTATACCATCCAACAGCATTACAGAGTGACCCCAATCAAACATGTATGCATCATATAAACCCATACTTCATACATCCATGCACAAACCCTTCTGCCAATAGAACAATATGAACAAGAAATCATACCAGTTATCTCTTTGCATTTAAATGTACAGTTTAAATGAGAATTAAACTCCCATTGAGAATTTTCTGGCCAAAAAATAAGTTAATGCCACTATATAGATGGCGGTAAAATGTTACGAATATTCTGGCGTTAATTTTGTCTTTCACACATTTCGCTGCTTAGTAAACCATGCGTTAATATGTATGTAGCGTTATTTTCAGCGGATGCGATAACTGGCGAATACATATTCTTGCGCAAGAAAATTCGCAAATTTATATTTACGAAAACATATTCGTTAAATTTGTCTGTATTTTGTGCGCAAACTTTTACCGCACTTTAGTAAACGGACCCCATAGTCTTCTGCCATATACAGTAACATTTATTAAATTAAGTGGCAAGCTTAGGCTGACCCAGGAAATGTGCACAATAGCTGTAACATTTGAAATTTCTGGTCTACAATATATGCAAAAGAAATTTGGCAAAATTTTAGCAGTTTAGCATATAGACCTCTTATTGAAGTCACCTCTGTATCGGCATTACAAATTCTAAATTTTTCACTTACAAATGGCCCTAAGCAGTTACTAGTTCTTCATTTTGAGGTTACTATGACCTCATTCTCATATAATATCATGCACAAGCATGATTCTTATTATTCTTTGTCTTGGGAATTCATGTGTCATCCAAAGATATCTTTGTGGAACTCCAATGTGAAAACCTTGAAGCTTACTAAATGCGATGGCTTGCTGATACATATGATGTGCTTTTGTTGTTGTGCTTTGCCTCCTTATATTCAGAGACATTTGCATTGATAAAGAGTAACCACACATGCAGATTAATTTAATTTCCAGTATTCAGTATTTCCTTTAAACGTGATATACTGGATTTGAGGTTATATTCTATAAATATCATTACACATATATAACATTAATTGCATCAGATCAAGATGAAAGACATAAAACTTTCGATATATTCACTCAACACTATAGTTAGGGGCAGATTTACTATTGGTCAAATTTCGAATAGAAAAAAATCCGACCATCAAATTTTTTGGGGTGGAATTTCCAATAGAAAATAGACCAAATAGGTCCACTTTAGATCGAACTGAAATAGTTTGAATCATTCGATTTGAACGATTCAAACAATTTCATCCAAAATCCTTAGAATTCTCAGGATTTAGAAAAATTTTCAGGACTGGATCTAGGAGGTCCCCCATAGGCTAATATGGCAATTCAGCAGCTTTAAGGTGGAAAGTGTCGAATTTGAAGGATTTTAAAGGGCCAGTACTTCGAAATGTCACATTTTTTCAATAGGAATCGAATTTTGAGCTATTCAATAGTCGAAGTAGCCCAAAATTACTTTGAAATTCGAATTTTAAAAATTTTATTCGAAAATTCTATTCGACCTTTAGTAAATGTGCCCCTTATTGTGATGTGCATAGCATTGCAAAAGGAAAAAAATCATTTCATTAGAAACATTTCAGCTGAAAAATATGATGTGAAAATGCACAGAAACACAGAAAGAGCTTGCCCCATTGCTTACAGGATTATGAAGAAACAAATACAGAAATTATCCTGGCAAAATAGCTTATAGCAACCAAGCATACAAGCGCTCTCATATTTTTTTAAAGTCCAAGTAAAGCTGAAGCTAAATGCTAATTGTCTGCAATTTCGACCATGTTTCTACAACTTTGTTATCCCTGTAGTACAGTGGTTCGTCAGGCCAGCAAAGTCTATATAAAGGGGGGCACACTAAAGGTTCATTAGGATGCTATTTGAAGGTGACTTATAATGTGCAAGCAGGTGGTGGGCCTTTGGTCAAATGATTTACTGCAAGGTGGGGGGAGGCCCATTCAGTTTGTTTTCAAAAGGGAAAATTCACTTAAATTGATTATACAGTCAGTGCCGAATTTCACCGTGGGGGTGCCTGGAGGCCACCATCCTCTGGCGCCCCCTCTCTCATAAAGAATTGTGTGCATGCGCATCATTTCTGAAGCAGAGCGTTAAGCGCCTAGTGCTCTGGAATCAAGCTAATTATCAGTGTGCTTGGGCATCATGCCACCCCTTAATTTATGCCGCCTTAGGCCATGAACTTTGTGGCCTCAACACAAATCCAGACTTGCATCTATTATCTCTCTTATGTCAGTCTATTTACATGTACATGTAGGGATGTAGTGAATCCAGAATGTGGTTTATGATTCAGCTAAATCTATGCACTTACTTACTGCAGCATTTACTGCAGGATTCAGGTTCAGACAAATCCTAATAGCAATATGTAATAAAAGACACTAATAAAAAGTCTTACCTTGCCCTTATCTAGCAACCTATAGCAACCAATCAGAGGTGTTGACAGATAAGTTTGCACAGGTGCGGTAACTGATAGAAGCCTATCAACAAGTAGAATTTTACTGTAGTGTTCACTTGTTTAAAGCAAGCATCTGATTTATTGCTATCAGTACTGCACATGGGCAAACGATGTACCTTTTATTAAATATGGTGGTTTGTGTTCAGGGGGATCAAAATACTTAAGGCCTCATTTATCAAAATGTAAATTTTGATTAATAATAAATTATTTTGTAAATGTTGAGCTTTATCTCTAAATCAAATAAGCTGAATACCCAAAAGATTGATTGAATTGTGAAAAAATCCAGATACCTAAAATTTTCTCTCTTTTTTTCTGGGTTGAGAAAATGTAAATCATATTGTACTCTGTAAATCTTTGTTTATTGGCCATTTATTCCCCATTTGTTATAAACTAAGATAAAGTACTGCATAACTGGTTGGTGCTATATGAATAAATGACGATGATGATAATAAAAAAGCTGCTAAATCTGATGCTCTGAAAACCTGGGTGTAAGTTTTTTTTTAAATAATTTAATTAGCTTTTTTGTTCAAATTCATATTTGGGTTTGTACTGTATAATTTGTGGATTATTCAGTATTAACTTAATTACTACTTGCCAGTGAAATTTTTGGTCCTTCTTGTGCTTACCCTTTGACTTTTCTTAGTCTTCCTAGGCACCCTGTGTGCCTTACTTGTCTTTCTTTATAATATATGCAAAATGAAATGTATAAAAAATGTTATTTAAAATATTTTTTCAGCCTGATGCTTTGACTGTGATTAGTAACATCAGTGACCTCCAAAAGCATACTTCTAACTTGCCAAGCAATACCTAAAGTCACAAAAAAGCCTTTCCAAAAGCCATATGACCTTGAAATACATGTTATAAAGCATTCTCTATTCCCAAATGGGCTTCCAACTATATACAGTGATATAAATTATTATTCTGCAAATTTTTATTTTAGTAACATGTCTCTTTTTATATGTCCACTCAAGGTCAGGACAACAGATATTGTGCTAGTTTGCCATTGAAATAGTAAAGACATTGTTCATAAAATATCATTTCACAGGTTAAAAAACCTCATATTTACATAATGTGTGACACACTGTTGGACATGCCAGAACATGGAGGTATATTTCTATAAAATGATCGTATTAATTGAACTTAATACATCAAGTTACCCTGTAAGGTCATATGTTTGTCTTATGAATGGAATCATTCCATCAATTATTTTCCTGTTGGAAAGACAGTCCATAATATAAAATCACATAATGGCCCAGATTCAATTTGATGAAAAAACATTTTTTTTAAGATTTATAACGTGAAAACTCCATAAAAGTCTATGGGAAAATCTGAATGTGAATTAGGTGAAAAGGTTGTTTTCCTTGAATTGAATCTGGCTCAGTATGTGATAACCTTCATTGTACATGATGGAATATGTAGGTCATCTTTTTTTTGTTTTAGCAAATAGATGTTGCTATTGTAAATGTAGGTGTACATGTTTTAAAATCATACTTATTTCTATTTTCTTGTCAATTGTATATTTAATGGACCACCCTGGGTACATAATGCTGAGTGCTGTGCCTTGTATGGCCTCCTTACGATCCTCTAAGCTCAGGCCCGGATTTGTGGAGAGACCAACTAGGCCTGGGCCTAGGGCGGCAGGATTTTTAGGGGGGCATTCTGCCCAACCACACTCACATTGGTTCAGGAATTAAAATTTCCTGTGTTCCAATTCTCATTGCTCCATCCCGATGATGTAAATTGTAACAAATAAAAGGGAGGGGACAGGGGCAACAAATGACAGCAGGTCTAGGGGTGCCCGCTATGTAAATCTGGCCCTGTCTGGGCCATCCATGGGCAAGCATATGCATGATACACACCATATTAACAGATTTATGTACTAATGCATGTGTCCTTCTAATATCTGCCCAGTGTAGGATATTAGCGATGGGCAAATTTACTGTATTAGCCTGGGACGAATTCCTGCGATTCGCCGCAGACGAATAAATTTGCGAAACACCCGAAAAATTTTGCCTGCCGAAAATTCTCTGGCGTCTCGTTTAGGACGCGGGTGTTCCAAAACGGATGCCGGTGTTTGAAAATGGACACCCGCATCCAAAAACAAGACGTGGCGGAATTTAATGCGAAATTTCAAGGAAGCGAAACGCCCCAGATTCGCCCATCACTATAGGATATGTTAGAGGTTGGAAAGATATGGCAGCACTTGTGCTGTTCTCAATACTGTATGCAGCTGTGAACAAAGTTCACAAAGAGATCAAAATCACTTTATCAGACAGGGTGCTTTTATCCAATAACACATAACATTTATTTATCTCAATAAACAGTGACAGGCAGACAAGGGCATGTTGACCACCATTGTTTGGCAATCAAAATGTGCCATTAGCCTTAAAGCTAAAATTAAAAGCATCTCTCCATTATAAAAACAAACTCCCTGTGAATGCCACCTTTAAACATGAACCCTGGAAAACTTGAATAAAAAGAATAAGTCAAAAAAGTCAAAGGGAACCAGTCACCAAAATAGCATAAAAAATAAACAGAATTAATCTACAGAGTGTTAAACAAACATGCATATGTAAACTTTGCGCAGGGCAGATTATTTTGCAAAGTGACTATATTTGCCCTGCGCCTGGTTATATTTATAAAGCTGAGTGTGCAAACAGAATTCTGAATTTGTTTTTCACAATGAGAATGTCTATAAGAGCTTTTTAAATATGGCTAAAATTACAAGTTACGAATATTTATTTGCACACTGCATTTGAATTATGCCACAGCTTTGGTGGCAGAGAAAATATTCACAAAACAGTTTAGTAAACGGTAAATTTAAGTTACTATCAATGCTATTTTCCCGCTCAGCCTTGCACAGTGGGCATGCTAATGCAAAAACCTGTCTCATTTAAAAATGTATTCACAATGCGAATTTGCAAAGCAGTGAAATATTTTAGCGTTCAGGAAAAAAGCATGGGCAAAGCAACCATGCGATGCACGAACTTTATAAGTGACCCCCACAGAGTTTGCATGCATTGTTTTTCAATTATTCTAGAGAGATTGCTTAGAAAAAGAGAAAATTGTACCATACTTACTCTGCTTTTCCTTTCATGGATGTACTCCATATTAGCTCTCTTTGGAATATCCATGCCCCAACAGAAAGACCATCCCCAAAGCTTTAAAAGCCACATCCTATATGGTGTCTTTGTAATGAGCTTTTAGACAACCATTGTAGAAGGGATGGGAATGTACTGGTATGTCCACGAAATGAAAATCATAAGTATGATGCAATTTAAATTTTTCCATGGACATACTCCATTTCAGCACTCGTTGGGACATAGCAAGCGTAATGCCCATTTGGGAGGGAACTAGGCTTTAACAGACACCTGGATAATACTGCAATTACTTACTGCTGTGAAGTACAGCAAACTGTCATACCATCACCTCCAGGTAAACCTAGTAATCTACAGAAGACTTATTATAGGATTAGCCAATCTCAAATCCAACGTGGAGGAAGAGAGCAATGAACAATAATACTAAGGGGAAGCAATCCTGCTAGGACCATGTCCTACACAAAGGAACTCACACTGAGAGTGACCCCAACCTGACCATCTGACATCCATATAGTGAGAGGTGAACCTTGACTGAGAGATCACAGAACCAATTTATAGAATGAACTATGAAGAGGCATAGCAAAAACAGATGTAATGAACTCCTCCTAAGAGTGAAATGCATCACAATAACACATCAAATGGACAGCAATACAGTACAATAAAGAAGACCCCAAAAGATAACAGAAAGATTGTCTCAAGGAAGAAATATTGTAGAACCCTACGAGCCATGTCAGACATTCAAGATGCTAAGTGTGACCACTCATAGTATATGATCATTGCAAAAGTTAACCTTACAAGAATGCCAAAACTGTGGGTAACCTATTTACAGAAAGTTCCCTTATACAGGCCTAGTGATGGGCGAATTTATTCGCCAGGGGCGAATTCGCTGCGAATTCCCGCGATTCGCGCGTTTTTGAAAATGAAAAATTCGCCAACAAAAACGAGTCGCGCGTTTTTGAAAATGACGCAATGCGCGCCGAAAACGATGCGACGCGATTGACACGACACGCATCGGAAGCGACGCGCGTCAAAAACGACGTGCAACTCGTTTCGCGAATTTTTCACCAATTCGCGAATTTCTCTGGAAATTCGCTAATTTTCCGGCGAAGCGAAACGCGGGAGATTCGCCCATCACTACTAGCAATGTCTAAACAAACAGTCCCTATTTCAGTCTGTATAACAACTTAAGGCAACCATGTCTCCAGCTCATTTACATCCCTTCTATGGACTCCAGTCCTTAGGAGGGATGTAAATGAGCTGGATAGAGTGCAGGGACATGCAACTAAACTGGTTAGAGGAATGGAAGACTTAAATTATGAGGGGAGACTGTAGTGGTTGGGGTTGTTTTCTCTGGGAAAAAGGCACTTGCGAGGGGACATGATTACACTTTACAAGTACATTAGAGGACATTATTATTTTTCGCTTTGCCAAAAAATTGAATTGGCGAAAAAATTTGCAAAACGAAACGAGTCGCGTTTTTGACGTGTGCGTCTCGTCGTCTTCGTCGCGTCCCGTCGTTTTAGTCGCGTCGTTTTCGACGTGTCGCGTCAAAAATGACGCTCGACTCGTTTTTTTGGGCGAAATTTTTTTGGCGAATTTTCGCTGCTGTTTCGCGAATTTATTCGCCAGCGGCGAATCGCGGGAATTCGCTGCGAATTCGCCTCTGGCGAATAAATTCGCCCATCACTAGACATTATAGACAAATAGCAGAGGACCTTTTTAACCCATAAAGAGGGTCACCGCACCAGAGGCCACCCCTTAAGACAAGAAGAAACAGGCTTTTATTTGAAGCAGTGTACAGTAGGTGGTTCTTCACAGTGAGGACAGTGAGGTTGTGGAATGCACTGCCGGGTGATGTTGTGATGGCTGATTCTGTTGATGCTTTCAAAAGGGGCTTGGATGATTTTTTGGACAGACATAATATCAAAAGCTATTTTTATACTAAACTCTACAGTTAGTATAGTGTGTGTGTGTGTCTGTATGCTGGGTTTTATTTTGGAAGGGTTGAACTTGATGGACTTTGTCTTTTTTCAACCCAATTTAACTATGTAACTATGATAAGTGCCATAAAATGAGATAACAAGGCAACCCATGCCTCATTACTACCTTGTTGTTTAGAAAAGCACCAAGACTAGGTGTCCTGCCAAAAACAAATGACCCAAGAACAGGAAACCATGTTCCCAACCAACAGAAGTACTTGGCATGAACAAAGCAATAGATCCCAACTAGAACCAAGTTCACCTTCTGAACATATCCAATGTTAGTCCCTTGTCCTGACTAAATCTGATGGAAGCCAGAAACACCCTACTTCCTAGCTAGACACAGGCTGAATGTAATTCAAGCAAGTAATTGACTCTTGCCCAAGCAATAACCTAGACCAGTTAACTGTGCTCTAGGCAGGGACATACAGTATTAAAACTTACCTACAAGGACTATGATAGCAGATATAATCTAAAAAGCATACAGTAGGCCATGCCCAACTACTGTGGATGTGACTCCTGTAACTGTGACTCCTGTAAGGAATACCTCCCTTTCCCATGCATCAAGAAGACAAGGTCACAGTTAAACCTACAACCAAAAAAGAAATGTACATACAGTAATAAAAAAGCAACTGAAAACAGCACATCCAATGCAACAGTAAGGGTTAGCATCCCTGAACAAAACAGAAATTACAATATCTTAGCTAGCCTATCTACTCATTGATTGTGGGTAACAAGCATCTCACTCTTGCCAATAACAATACAGAATAATTTCCAGAACAAGTACTCAGCCGTAAAGCTATTCTCAAGGCAAAGAAGATACTCAGGAACCTAATTAAGATGTTATTTACAAGCCATTTTATAATCCTGCTTGAGTTGCAGTAATACAAAAGATACAGCCTGCGAGCCTTTAGTTCTACAAAATAAATGATACCAATAAGTATTATGGAATCTTACTAAAGTACTGTGGTAGACCTTAGCCATGCTGATATGTGTGGAACACTCTGAAGGGTATGTCATAAAACTAGCCCCTGAATCATCTCAAAAGAACTTACATTCTGACACTGACTGGTCAATCCCATAGATCAATACAGAGAGCCCTGTAGGACACGCAAGTCATATGCTGTTTACCAAGCCTGCATACTACTAGAGTAGTGTCTCTCTCCAGCACACAGAAAACTAGCATAATGCTACTCAGAATCTTTGCAAACTCAGAGAAATAATAGTTGTCAGCCTGTTATAATGTTGGTTATACCAGGACCCAATAAATACTACATGCCTAGTAACACTATGGCTCAACTGCAGCACATCACCCTAACACATTTGGTATGGCTGCAGTTAAAAGCATTATATATCCAGCTTGCATAGCACAGGGCACGTGAAACCTGCAGCTGTGTTACATCTTAACACATCCATACTGCCCTGTCTTAGCAATAATGCAAGGTCTACCAAACCCTTAACTGGTAACAGCTTATAGAGCATACCAACAACCAGACACAGTGAACCAATTGTTTTGCAGCTTAGGCATTCTAATATCACAGATTTAGAATTTCGGAAGATAATAGTAAAAATTCTGGGCTGCAGTTTACTAACATGCACATTGCCCAGTACAGTACAAAGTTACATTCAGCTGAAGCTTTTCATATGCTTACAGCAGGGCTGGAACTAGGGGTAGGCAGAGTAGGCGGCCGCCTAGGGTGCAGTCATGGGGGGGCGCACTTTTGAAGGGAAATTATTTTTTCTTTATTTCTTTAAGTTTTAACTTCGGCCCTGTCTCCAGCAGCAGTGTTCTGCTCTACTTC
>CM044440.1:77590795-77601479 GCA_024363595.1 Xenopus borealis
GCGGTTCGCGCCATCCCTAATTGTCACATTTAAAATGACAGTAGCATGTACACAGCCTGAAAGATACAGCATGGTCATACAATATAACACATTATAATTGGCAGATGAATACTAATCATGAATTCTGCCTGCCAATATAATTAGTGTTTACTTGCTAGTAGCACACAACGCCTCAAGTCTGGCACCCCCAAAGAAAGGCCCAAGAACAACATTGTATAAAGTTCAGTATATTACACACCTTTTAAGTAATCAAAGTACAGGACTCTGAATTACCCATATTTCAGATGGCTTTGTAAAACAGCCCAACTTGGACACCAGAAAAGTGGAGAAAGACTCCTAAAGGAGGACTACATCCAATGAAACGTAATAACAAAGCATACATCTAAGATCCCAGTGCTATACCCTGGAAAGCTAAGGTCTCACCATATCTCTAGTTGATCACATTATTACCTTCAGCAGAGGCAGCTCAGCTATGCTCCAAATAGCTAGAATGTTCACTATTACAACTCCATGTTGCATAATAAACATACAAAGCCAGGTTACTACTAGCCAGGCTCATGAGCAATTCCAGCCCTAATGCAGCAAATAAAATCTGGCTCCAATAGGCATGACCCAGTAATGGTGCCATTCTCTGGAATTCTAGATATGTATGGAATGTATTCTCAAATGCAATTATTTATACATGATGATACACTCTGGTATGCATTGGGTATGCTTTAACAAAAGCCTTTTCTTCAAACGTTCTTATAAACAAATAAAAGTACTCTTGTATTATTCTTGCAATTATTACTGCTTAAACATCTAATAAAACACAATATCATGTAAGAAACATTCTAGTAGTTAATGTGTTAAGAAGAAAATCTGAAAGACCCTTGTGTCTCCTGTGCATCAGTAACATACTTACTACAAAGAAAACGTCATTATGGAGCAATAGAAATCCTACTTTCTGACCCACTTCTCTGAACAATCACTTGTTTACTATAATGACCTTCTTCGTATCTTAGCTGCAACATGTTCCAAATGAATGATTTCCATATTTATAAAAAAGAACAGCAGGGCCATTCGAACTTTACAACCAGCAGCTGCACATTTTATCTAATATAATAGATCTAATATAATAGTTTTTATAAAACCAATTCAAAACAGGTGCATGCTTTTAGTTCAACTCAGATCAGATACCTAGTCACTTAGGATTAATGCAAATACTCTTTGTTCTTTATGTTCTAGCTTTCACTAAACCTCTTCTGTTACTGTTCATCCATAGAAAAAAAAACAAAGACTTTTCGCATTACCGAGGGTGAAAAACATTCAATACTCCTAAAAAACAAATAGATTTTTTCATAGATAAGCACTCTACTTGTGTTTAAATCAATTCCTTTCATCCTGATCACATTGCTCAGAAAAACAAATATAACCATATATTTGTTATGTTATTATATGTTTCGTGAATTTCGCAAAGTTGTCTAGAACTTCGCAAAAAAATTGGAGAAGTGAAACGCCCAGATTCGCCCATCACTACACAAATTTCTCTAGATTTCTTGATTTGTTTGAGATTTATTATACCCTGAGGCTGCTAAAAGTCCAAATCCGTGATATATTCCATCTCAAACCTGCTGAGGTCATGTAGAAGTCAATGGCAGATGTCCCATTTACAATTGGAAGATATCACAAACTGCACAGCGTTTGATACTATAATCCAAACCCAACAGTTCACCATATATTGTGGTGCATTCATGGGTATTGTCTAAAAGAAGGGCAAATTAGAAAAGCAGTGCAAAGAACATATACTTATTTTAGCAGCATGGACTTCAGTAACACGATGGCAGCTTCAGCTTATCTTAGTAAGAAATACTTTTCTTTTCAAGCCCGTGGGGCCACAGCTAACTGTTATACAGCTAATGTGATCTTGATCTCAAGCAGCAATATATTTATCTGGTAGATCTGTTCTGGAAGATAAGTTTGATAAATAGCATAATAATGGGTTTCAGCCAAGCTGTCTGCTTATTATTTAATTTCACAAGTTGCTTTCAGCAACATAAATATTTTCTGTGACAGAGAATTTTTTCAAAAAATTTTATTGATCTTTTTCTCAGGTGTGGCCCATTGTCTTCTTTTCCTTACATGCTCTACTGTTCTTTAGGTATTAGTCATTAGTGACTAATGCTAAGTTTAAAAAGAAGCAATTATTAATGCCTCTGCATGCTTAAAAGCTAGTGCTATGCTTCAGGCGAGAAAAAAATCATCTTAACATTTATTTCCCAATTACTATTAACATTACACAAAATATATTTTATATTCTCCATTTCAATGGGTCAAATTATGTTTGGTGCTTATCTACAACAGCTATTATCTTGGTCATTTTCTTTTTTTAATGTTCAAATGCACAAATTGTTAAAAAGACCCGTTCGCCAATTTTCTACTTATTTCCTCAGCCATTAATGCATTGATTTAAGTTTTCTCATCTTATTCTCATTTAACTGCTCCAAAAAGTCATTTTGTATATCACTATAGTAACACCTCTTTCATTTGAGAGTATTTCAGATCAGTGATATTGAAATGATCCATCAGGAATGTTTGACTTAGTGAAAAATACAACGGATGAAATACAAGTTTTGCACCTGTCATGTCTGTTCTATGTTCAAGTTAACTATTAATATACAGTATACAGATGCAGTCACTTGGATTTGTGTGTTAAATGCGTCGTGACTTAACTCATCTATCCCATTTATCCCACTTAGCACAGAATATTGTGTCACAGCATCCCATCCAATTAAAGAGTTCACCATTGAAAACAATGGGGCTTTGGTATGCTAATGAAAAGGTTAAATGCATTAAATGAGTTAAGATAACTTTGAATAACACAGTTTCTTCAATTAGCCCTGAGTCACGACGCATTTAACTTACAAATCCAAGTGACTGCATCTGTAAATGTACCATAAACATGAAATCACTGATATTACATCTAGAAACTGCATATTGTGCAGAACATATTAGAAAAAAAACACACACACAAGTCAAATAAATGCACAACATTGCTTCTTCAATAAAGAGGAAAATACTCCCTATGTGACATTAGCTCATTCTTTTGGGTTTATGTACAAAAAGTGCAATTTAAAGGGCAAGGAAAGTCTAAAATAGAATAAGGCTAGAAATGCTGTATTTTGTATGCTAAACATAAACATGAACTTAATGCACCACAAGCCTAATCAAACAAATGATTTATGCTTTCAAAGTTGGTTACAGGGGGCTGTCATCTTGTAACTTTGTTATACATCTTTGCAAGACTAGACTACATACACATGCTCAGCGTGGTCTGGGCTTCTTAGGGATTGTCATAAATGATCAAAAAACAAAGCTGCTTGAGTTCTGCATGGCTGTTAAGTAAGGCAGGGGCTCCTCCTGCTGTTCATATGTAGGATTGTTTCCCTGGCAGAAGTTAGGGACCGTCTGACAATTCCTATCCACAGAAGTAAATGAAGGGAGAATTTCACTGCATACAGTCAGGTTTCTTATAAAAACGGTACACATTTTTTAATTAAAGTATATTGGAGATAGATTTCTTTTTCATTAAAGAAAGTAAAAATGGGATTTTATTTCTTTGCCTTTCCTTGCCCTTTAATACTTTTTTTATCCTTATTCCACAGATTGAAAGGAACCTATGATATCTGTAATTCATAAGAAACATTCCCCAATCAATGAGGCTGGCAGTGACATGCCACCCCAACCTCACTTTGTTCTGTTGTAAACTGATGGATTCTTTACTTGAAGCCCTCTGCTTTCCATAATGGTTGGTGCACAGATTCTCCGAAAGGGACTTCAAATCACCAAATCCACCACTTCACAATGGAATAAGCTGAAGGAAGGGTTGCATGACTTTGAGCCTAAGACGGGTTGGAAATGGCTCTTCAAGTCAGATACAGGTGATCATACAACTATGACTCCTTTAAATCTGTGGAATTATGTATGTGTGCATAAAAAAAGTGTGTTACAACCAAACGGAAATCAAGTTATTGTAAGTCACAATCCTAATCCAGGAAACCTTAAATGTAAATGGGTTCAGCCACACCTCTGTCACTATGATAGAGCTGATTCTGTTAATGCCTTTAAGAGTGGCTTGGATGATTTCTTGGACAGACATAATATAAAAGGCTATAGTGATACTAAAGTCTATAGTTAGTATAGAAATGGGTATATATAATGTATGTGAAGGTATGGAGGGGTGTGTGTATGGATGATGGGTTTCATTTGTAGGGGTTGAACTTGATGGACTTTGTCTTTTTTTCAAACCAATTTAAACTATTCAGGGCCCAATACAACTGCATTCTCCCCTGGTGTCTTTCTTTGCCGTCAAATGCATTGTTATAGTTTTGCTATTAATGTTGAATGCTCACATTTACAAAATGAAATCCAGTGCTTTAAAAAAAAAAGAAAAAGAAAAGAGGTTTGCACAAAATCCACTATTTGGTATTTGACTGAATCTCTGAATCCTTCATAAAAGATTTGGCCAAATACCCAGTCAAATCCAAATCCCTATTTTGCATATGCAATTATGGGTGGGGAACGAAAAAGTGGACAAAACATTTTACTTTCTTGTTTTGTGATGAAAAGTCACATGATTTCCCTTCCCACCCCTAAATTTACCTATGTTAATTTGTATTCGGTTCGTCCAGGCAGAATAATTCAGCCGTATCCAAATCCTGCTGAAGAAGTCTGAATCCTGGCCAATGTCCAATGGTGTCCACTTTATACCAACTTCAAAATCCCAAATGTGCAAAGGACAGCACCATCAAAGAATTATCTTAATAAGCCTTTATTTGTTTCTTATGGCTTAAAGATCTGAACAGATACAACATTTGGAACCACCTTGTGGCCCTTTGTCAGCTTGTCAGCTTGATAGAGCTTGCTTGTACTGTAGCAGGAGAACATGAAATTGAAATGGATGAAGTCAGAATCAGTTTGTGACTTTCTCCACTGGTGCTCAGCTGATCCACTACATCTTCTGAGGTACTGATTTAAGCTAATGTGCCAGGGATGGGTGGTAGAAGGAGCAAAGTAGTCAAGAGTTGTTGAAAGAACGTTATTGTAAAGATAAGTTGCCATATTTGGACAAGGAAAGGTTGTTAAAGGAATAGTAACACCAAAAAGTAAAAGCATTTCAAAGTAATAAAAATAAAATGTACTGTTGCTATGCAATGGTAAAAGGTATGTGTTTGCTTTAGAAAGACAATTAAAGTATTTCTAGAACATATATTCACATAAATATAGTATATGTAAATAGGGTTTTGTGTAGTGATTGGGCAGCCATTCAAGCTAAAAAAGGCACAGGCTCTATAATAGAATACAATGGAATTCTAGTGCGTCTGGTATCTGCTATGTAACCTGTGCTATGAATGGCTGCCACCATGACTACAACCAAGCTTGTTTACATAAGCTATAGTAGCATCTCTAAAGCAAACACACAGATTTAACAGTGCAGGGAAACAATAAATTATATTTACTTTAAAACACTTTAATTGTGTGATGTTCCTTTAATATTAGAGATTCACTGTGCTGCTACTGTTGAGGCAACTTTGGATGACTTTGGAACACGAAGAGCCCTGAGTGCCATCCTGCAGGCGATTTACATTCTAGCCGGCAGGAAGATAGTGGGGGAGATTAGTCAATTCGAAGAAGAGTATATTTGTCGCTGGGCAAATAATCCCCCCAAATCTGACCGTGTGTCTCTGCCCTTAAAGATTGGAAAATATGTTGACAAGCGTTTGTACGAAGGAATAGCCACACACATGTGTATACATAAATCAACCCCCAAGGGGAAACACTTGATAAACACTTTGCAAACAATTACAAGTTTTATCAAAAGTATCAGGTGACTGCCAAAATTGCCATAGATTCACAGAACTGCACCACCTCCACTGACATCTGCCAATTACGGTATCTGTAGTTTGCATCTGAAATGTGAAAAGAAAGGACCCACAATCACTATTTATGGAGTGAAAAATGAAAACATATGGATATGGAAATGACCTACATTGACCTGTTCAGCTTCCTCATCTGAGATTTTTGCACAGTAAAGGAAAGTTGATAGATGAATAGATTAGAATCTTCCACATGGTTTACAGTGAATCTTGTAATAATATTAGAGCATAATGATACTGATAATGATGAATTATGAAATATATCTGTTTAATTACGTCCAAATAAAATAACACAGACCAAAACTTTTTAAATATTTTTTTTGCTGCATATAAAAACATGTTGTGGTTGATTCTAAATTAAATATTGCAGATGGTGGACCTCATGGACCATGCACTTTGCTGATGTTATGCTGAATTATGATTAAAAATACACCAAACACTATTGTACTTCATTACTTCTAGTTTAAGATTTAGTTTACTTGTGGCAAAGTCAATAAATAACATTCACTTTATGTAAAAACATCATGATCATATAGAGCTAAGTAAGGTTTTCTACATGTCCACTATCCAAAATACTTTAGCAGAAGACTCTCTCAACTTACTTTCTGATAGACTTACAAGGACAAAATATACTGTCAGAAATTAAACTGTTCTATACACACCAGACAGACTCTTCTTTATTATTCTGATTGCTTTGAAAGTGCTCATATTGTAATTCAGGAAAAAGCTGGTCCTTGAGCAAGATTAACAAACTTCCTTTCCTTTGTCACCCTCAGCTAAATTAACAAAAACACTTGCACAATAATCATCATAAACCAATGTCTGTCATTAGCTACTGTGAGTGTATACAGTCTGGGTTAAAATAGTTCATTCTGGGCTTTTCCACAAGAAAAACTGTTTGAGGCAACTATTGTACAAACACATATCATATGCTTAAGTAGCTAATGGAGTCAGATTAGTTCATTGTAATTGCTTTGTGTCTGAAGTATTTTAAAAGCAATGCCTCTAGGGGCCTACAGCAAGCAAATCATTTTATAATTATCAAATTAAGCTCTGTAATTCTATAACAGGATCTAATGGGCTGTTATGCCCCAATATTCTTTAAGGAGTGGTCATTTACATACCTATTTAACATCAATGGTGATAGTGCCCAGAAAGTGATGTAACTACCAGAGGTGCAGGGAGTGCACTTGCACCTTGCACCTGTGCCAGCAACCCCTTGGGGCCTACTGGAACCACAATAAGTCGTATTGGCATCACAACAGAAGGAAAAGTGGGTACATTTTCAAACTGCTGGGAGTCCTTTGGGATTATATTTAATAAACCACCACTGCTTGTTGAAAAAATGTTGTTCAAAATCCTGCTCAAGCTATTTCTTGAGGGGGTTGTTCACCTAAAAAAAATTTTTTCAATTGAATTGTTTACCAGAAACAAAGATTTTTTTTTTCAATTGATAAATTGATATCCACATTTTATATTTGACTGTTTTTTCTAAAATGTAAGAAGAATGACAACATCATAAAGAATCATCTGCATGCCTATTAAGAAAATCTGACACATACGTTTTAATTTGTGCTCCTCCCCCCAAAAAATACAAGAAAAATAAACATCGCATTTAAAATTCTGCTGGAAATTTTATTTTGATATGGAAAAATGGGACAAAGACAATATGCATACAAGTTTCATACATACTATACACAATAATACTCCAAAATGTTATTTATATTTGGCCTAATCTGAGTTATGTCTCTATTTTCATATAAACCAGTGTTTTTAGAACTCAGTAATCAGTATCCATGTCAATGAATATAAGCCAATTGAAAGTAATTTATAGCAGTGTACTTCTATAAACAAAAAGACAGTATACATGTCTCCAGGCCAGTTTCAATATTGTGCAGATGATCTAAACAATTATAATGTAGTGTAATAGTGTAATAGTGTAAATCAATATGTGATGGGATTTCTAAATTCAGCAACCTAGTGTCTGGAGCTCAACATGCATGCTATGAAAGTTTGTTGGATTCATTTAAGAATACTTTCTCTAGTACTGGCCAGGGGGTGCAGGCAAACCTTGTTCTTACTGCCTGCCAAAGGGCACTAAATTCATTGTGATAACTGCAGGTCACCTGTGGCAATTATGCAGCAGCAGAAGGTAGTGTGCACATTGCCTTAGAGGTTGTAATTCATGCCTTTTGTCTGCAAGGTACATGCTGTTTCAGCTCTATTTGCACATGGTCATTTCAGCAACCTTCATACCTGAATGACATTTATTTTTATTGATGTAAAACAATACAAAAGTACAACCCTCTTCTATAGTGAATTTTGAAGAACAAACAAAATCAGTTTCTATAGAGCAAATATAGAAGAGAAGCTTAGCAGGCTTATTTCTTAAATTTAATGAGAATCCAAGGATTGGATGGTTATGATAACATTAACAAACTTGAAAGCATAGGAATAAATAGAAGAGTAATTTGGCAGATGTATAAGTTTGGAACCCTTCCACTTGTCCAGTGGTACACACTGTTTTTGAAAGTTCCCTGGCCCTAATGACTTTGTTAGGCATTTATAGACAGTAGTTTTCACCTGTTGACAACTGTCAATTCAACTGGATTTAAAAATGAAGGTAACTGATGGCTACAAAGCAGGGGAAGGCTATAAGAACTGAGAAATATAATGGAGCAGACAGTCGAACAAAGGCAATCTTCCACCAAGCAGCTGTAGCAAAGTAAAAATGTTTATTTTATCCATAGCTTTACACATTTCGTGTTACAAACACAGTCATAGGCTATAAAAAGACTGAAAAATGCTTCACAATTTCCACTGATGTCAGCAGCATCCTATAGAAATAGTAGGTAAGAGAAACTGTGGAAGTCAAGGCAAGATCTAGACAACCCAGATAACATTCATAGATAACTGCATGTACTGTATGCTGACCACAAGGGATACTTACATGCCTGCAGAGTACCAGCAGGAAAGTCACTTATTCACCTGAGATCCTTATTCTTTGTATTTAGAGAACAGTTGTCCATTCTGTATTTTATTGTCAATGGCCAAGTGCATTTCAGGAATCCTACATCCTTCAATCATATGATAAATAAAGAACCGAACTCCAGTGTTGGCATTTACTAATAAAATCAACAGTGCATAAGGTATTTGTATTGGTTGAGGAAACAGTACCCCCCCCCCTTTCATTATTTCAGACCTTACAGTTATAGGATTCAAGGAGAAAGCAAAATGTGAGGTCCAGAGATAAACTGTCAATAATAGCAAATCAGAGATGGCATATGTCTACAAACTATATGACAATTTTGTAAAAAGGACAACTAGCAAAGACATATACTGAGGAGGAGGAAGAAGGCAAGAAGCTCTTCAACTGCAAACATGGGAAAGAAATTAGAAGAGAAAGCAAAGGGGAACTAAAAGATCACTTTGGCTGAGCAATACATGACAATAAGAATAATATGACATTTGAAATACATTTGCTCTTAAATATTTGCAAAAGAGCAAGAAATGTCAAGAAATACTCAGCAATGTTCCCATCTACCAAAATGACCCATCAAAAGGAAGAGGTGATACTGAAAAGACCAAACTGCTAAAACAGCTGACCCAAATCTTTACATTTGTGGACTCAATTATTAAGGTCACTGCCGTAAGATTGTTCCAAATCAGGTATAAAACCATCCAGAAACAAATATAGACATTAAGCCAATATTAAAAAGCCTGAGCAGTTTGAAAAAATGCTTGAAAGAATGTTGTTTAGAAATATATATTAGATATCAAACAGTATTGCAAAATGGTTATGAAAGGTCACCCAAGTCAGACAATTCAGATTAGCTTCAATAAGGCTTTACCTTGTAAACTGAACCAAGGCAATCTTTAGATTTTAGATAGATTTTGCTGAAACATTTCACACATTCCACTTTCACAAATAATAGATTTTTGTAAGAACAGATCTGCACTGAATTGTTATCAATCAAATATATTCCACTGGATTTAATTGTCTATGCAATACTGAAAAGGCTAGTTCTGGATGTGATTGTAACAAAAAGCATGATTTTAGGTGATAAAGAATTTGAGGGAGGCAAATTTGCTCAGCGGATTACTTATAGCATGTCATTCGGGCACATTCGCTAAAGGGTGAATTGTCACCAGTGACAACTTTGCACACCTCAAACCTTTTCAGCAGGTGCAAATTTGCAACCACTATGCTAATTCACTAATTTGATTTGTGTTCTAGGCGCTGAATGCTGGCGACTTTTCACTAGCATTACTGCGGAAGTGCAAGCATTTCAAAATGCAGATGCACTAGCATTCGTTTGTGTCTAGCAAAAATTCACTAGTGATCTTACACTTAGTTCAATTTGACTAGGGCTGGTACATTAAAGTTGTATGGATGTCTTTCTTAGAGTTGTTGGTGCAAATGCTTGAAGTGACGACTTTTTATTATAAAGACAAAGAAGTTAATAGTATGTCCTACACATGAGCCCACTGTTAAATGAATGCTCCAAACGTTTCACATGTTATCAAATGTCTGTGGAAAAACGTTAAGCGAAAAAAGTTCAAGTTAGGACTTTTGCAGGCAATCCCGTTTTAATAAACGTAAAGTCATCAGTGTTTTTTTAAACATTAATGCGTTTCCGGCAGACAGGATATGATGTAATTGACATGAGATTGAGGAAGATCTACCTTCATTTTAGCAGTTTGCCTGGTCTGAGCTGGTGAAAAGGGAAAAGTCACCTGACAATAGAATGCGAATTGTCATCTGCACC
>CM044440.1:77619580-77631534 GCA_024363595.1 Xenopus borealis
TGAAAATTTTCTTTGTAACCTTATGCCCAGTCGAAATCTCTACCCAGAGGGATTCCAAACACTCGCCAGTGCCTGTAATGGTTATTTCTTTAGTGCATGGCTTTAATTCAGGCTTTATATACAAACACACTCCTCCCCCCTTTCTAATCCCTCTGTCCCTCTTAAAAAGGGTGTAACCATTTAAATTTACAGTCCAGTCACATGTTTCATCCCACCAAGTCTCAGTGATACCAGTTATATCATGATTATATCATGATGTTAGCAATTAAGTTTATTCAGACATTAAAGAGACACCAGCTTTTTTATTTGTGGTGTATCCTTACCCTTTAAGGAAGATAATGTAAAACAGCAGACAGCAAGTATAAATGGTTGTTAGCATTATAGCGATACTGACACATTCCTATAAAATTCATAGGAAAGTGTCAGTTTTGTTGGGGAGTTTAGACATCTGCATATATCTGTCTTAAAATGCCCAATGCCACCCCCAGTCCATAACTATGTTCAGTTCAGTTAGCGGGCAGAGAACTGCTGACACCACACTCTTTCATCTGTTCTCTCTGGGCTGGGGGCAGCCGATGGAAGCATTGATAGCAACTTTTAAAGAGATTATTACATTAATCCAATACACATGTAAAAGCTTATCAAAATTTATAGAAGTTTGACATGAAATGGCTTCATAACATAGACACCACAAAGACTTCCATGCCTTATTTTACATGAAACATTGTATTACACTAACAGCTGATGATCAGATGTATTTTATCCTAACAGAATTAAGGACCCTGTGCTTAAAGACCATATGAATAAATACTAAATAATGGAGTAAACACCATCACAGTTCCCACAGCATTTGGTTAAACATCAGTTATTTGGGTCACCAACCTAAAGGCTCGAAACTTTCACATTTACCCAGTATTTAATTGTGCCACAAATAAAAAACTCTAGAAATTGACAGATGCCAAATTATATGGTATTTTGTAAAGCAATAGGTTCCTTATCAATAATCAGATTATCCAGTTAAGCTTTTTGCAGGTGATGGCATTTTTAGAAGTTCAAAATACAAGCAGCTTTCAACTGCACATTTTTGTTAAAAGCTGAAGAGAATGACTAAGAATAAAAAGAGTAAAAGAAAATCTTTATGCTACAACACAAGACTGGTAAATGCCTAGATTCTTTCTCTATTGCTACAATAAAATGTGTCAGATTAAGATATGTCCATATTTTCAGCAGAGCTTCATTGTACAACAGAAGCTGTAAACCCACATATCAAGCTATATATTCACCAAGAGGGTAAAATATAACAAACATTTCTTGGTAGTTACAGTACACTTTAATCATTTAATTTAGATTAAATAAGTGAGTGTGGAATCTATATTTGCGAGCAGTTCACCTTCTGGCATATAGGAAGTATAATTTTATTGAACAATAATGTAAAACATATATCTCGGTGAAAAATAATGTATGTAGCATAATAGCATAATACAGTTTACCTAGCTATTTAGAATCAGATATTTTTTTAATATAATACAAAACATAATTTAAGAATATGTTGTTTTGACACAGTACCTAGTAAGAGAGCGTAAGAATGTTAGAATTGTGCATTTTAATAAAACGCTGTGACCCTTCTGAGTCTGTATTATCAAAAGATCTGTATTGCTTCTGTACTGGCCTAGAAGATTTATAAGTCAAGCTCAGGGAAGAAAATAAAGAGAAAAAACTTGGCATTATGTCATCTAGAGTACATTGAGAGACATGCCAGAAAAGCATGCCAGAGCATGCACACCAAGGGTGAGATATTCTGGCTTAGGTTGCTGTTCTGGAAGACTTCATTATAAAATATGGGGAGCACATTTATCATGGGTAGAAGTTCGAATTCATGTGAGTTTTTTGTTTTTTTTTTTAAACCTTCTTAAATTTAAATATATTTGAAATTCAACTTGGGGGTTATTTAATAAACAAATTTGCTTTCTAAAATTTTACTAACCTGAAAACTCGAATCAAATTTGATTTGAAATTGACCAAACTCGATTCTAGTTTTTGCTCTTAAAATAACTTGAATGTCAAGAAGGCTACAAACATCTCAAAATTTGCCACTGGACCTCTCCCATTGATTTACAAAGTAATTCGACAGGTTTTAGGTTGCGAATAGTCACATTTTATATCTTTAATAAAGATCGAAAATTGAATCTGAAAAAAAAAAAACTTGAATCGAGTTTGCATAATGCCCTAGACAGTTTTGACCATAAAAATCTGCCCCTTGATCTCAATTGAGGAACTTGGTTAACTGTAAAATGCAGTAAAGGGACTGGTTATATGAAAGTGGATTTGGACAACAATACATAAGGAAAAATTATGAGATGTTTTACATGAGTTTCAAAAGTGTTTTGCATAAAAGATTATTTATCTACTTTCTATTATCTTTACTATAGTAAGAATGCATTACAATGTGCATTAATATGAGTGCATGACACTGTATATTGAAAACCTTTCTTTTCAAAATCACAAGTCAATCACTACTGTGGGGGAGCACCGTTTCTTCTTGCTTTGTGGTTAAAGGTATACAGTAGTTGGCTTGCAAAAGAATATCATATTTAAAGGACAAGAAGGGATACTTACTATTTGGCATCCACCCTTTTATTTTAATCAGTTACTGTATCATCCGAGCTGGTGATTCTGTTAGCAGAAACTGCACCTGTCCAGAGTACTTCTGAATGAGCATCATGGAGTAATTCTTTTGTGCTTTTACTATACTATGCAATTTCCAGCCCAGGGCTATGTAAGATCGCAATGTGGTTTTCACTAAATTGCATTCTACTATTCATTTTTATTGGGTGCAAAATTTCATATTTTTCCAAAAACTCAAATTTGAAAAAAAGCTTTATATTTTAAAGTACACCTGCCATTGTCTTCTTCAGAAGATAGACCTTCGTTGCCAAATTTTTAAATTTGAGTTTTCAAGATCTATATTGATGAAAAAACTTAAAGGAACTAAAATTTTAAAATAAAGTGCTTATTTTTTTAGCAGCAAACCCCCCCTTAAATAGGGGAAAAATATGTTCTGATAAGCGTTTTTTTTTATTACTTTTATTGAGAAAATTTGTAAAGAATTTAAATATTTAATCTGATCTTGATTGTAATGAAATATTTTAGATCATTTTTCTATTCTATACCTATTTGCAAACTGACTATATAGGAAAAAATGTTCACAATATTCCTGGATGCTCTTAAAGGCAAGTTAGTTTATAATGATTAAGTAGTGACATTTCATTTATGGTTTTATGAGGACATTCATAGATTCCGCAGTGAAGGTCACTTCTGCTTTGTGAAAGGCCAGAAAGGTTATGCTGCACAACGCTTGAAAAATAAGAAAAATAAGAAACAGACATAAATGTACATGGTTAATATGACACCTACACCCCTTGACTAACATAAATCTATTTATTGCTAAATTATATGCATTATGAATGAAATAATAAAAAATCTAATTATTCTGGTTGATAGTGAATAGTTTTCATTGGTTATGTCTAAAAACTACAGTTACTGGATATTTATTTGTTGAGTTAAGAACATTCATGGATTTAGGAATGGACAGTAATGCTTTTTAAAAGGTTAGAACGACTGCACAAGGTTCTGAAAATAATGAGTTCAATGTGTACAGCTAATATATTCTTACAAAGCAAAGTTGTTACTGAATGCTGGTCAATGTGTGATAAAATTGTGCTCAATACAAAGGAAATTTTGTCCATTTTATATATTATAAAACAAATGTAAAAGATAAAACTATGCTATTTTCTTTTTTAAATACCTTTTGCCTTTGGGGAAAGCTAATACACTTGACATTTGGTGGTAAGGAAATTATTTTTGAACAGTATAAACTGTGATTAGTCTGGCATTTGCTGGCTATTGTATTACAGTCCACTTTGCAGTCTCTGGTTGATGGTTCAAATATTATCAAGCCAGGTAAAAATCACATAATTGTGGGAGAAAAAATAATAGTAGTAATGGCAACATTCCTGAAATTCTTTCAATCAAATGTACAATGCAACTGAAATAATTTTGATAAAACAGCATCCGATATTAGACAAAAATTATGTGGTCTACATTAGAATTTGGTGAGACATATAGATATAATATAGTATAACCATCTATACATTTCTACTCTAACACAATGGGGCAGATTTGCTAAGGGTTGAATTTTGAATATAAAAAAATTCTAAATACGATATACCAATGTTTTGGGGGGGGGTAATTTTTGATTGAAAAAGGCCATTTTCGATCAAATTTGAATTGTTCGAATCAAACTATTGCATCGTTCAAATCGTTAGATTCACATGACTTGAGGCAGCTGAGAAATTGACAATATGTCTAGCCCCATGTCAGATTTCAAAATGAAATATAAAAAAAATCTGTTTGCTCTTTTGAGAAATGGATTTCAGTGCAGAATTCTGCTGGAGCAGCACTAACTGATGTATTTTGTTTTTCCCATGATAGTATCCCTTTAAAGGAAAAGTAAATGTTTTTTTTTCTATCTGTAAATTTGCTCTAAACAGCCCCCAGATTAATGTACCTTAGTCCCTGCTGCAAGTCTGCTCTGGTTTCTGTGTTATCAGCAGCTTGTTTCCCCTTCTCCCTGGTGCAGAGTGAAGCTGCTGATAACACAGAAATCAGAGCAGACTTGCAGCAGGGACTAAGGTACATTAATCTGGGGGGCTGTTTAGAGGAAATTTACAGATAGAAAAAAAAATGTATACTTTTTCTTTAAATATTGTTTTGGCCTATCATTTTACTGTGTGTTTGCTACATTTAATCACCTTATCATATATCATGCAGCAGAAGTGTCATAATTCCCAAAGTGAGTCTATGTGCTCAATTTTAAAAATTAAAAATTGTGCAGCTTCTAAATGTAATTTACAAGCAGTTTTCAACTTCTTTTGCTTTTATAATCATGTACTTCTGAGATTCTGAGATGTCCCCACAACAACAAAAATACAACTCAACCTTGAGATCACAATTAAATATCCCTATTATATACGTAATGGCAGAAAATGAAAGTGTTTTAAAGGAATGACAATGTACTTTTGCACTGCACTGGTACAACTTGTGTGTTTGCTTCAGAAACACTACTATTTTGTATATAAAAAGGCTGCTTTGTAGCCATGGAGACAACCATTAAAGGCTGAAAAGGGAGAAAAGGTACACAGCAAATAACAGATAAACTCTATGGTATATAATGGGATTCTTCAGCACTGTGTATTCTGTGCTTGAATGGCTGTCCTCATGGACAGCTGTGAAGCAAACACACTAGTTTTACCAGTGCAGGGTATCAATACAATACATTGTCATTCCTTTAAAACACTTTCATTTTTTGGTATTACTGTTCCTTTAAAGTGGCAGTGTACACTCCTTTTTAAGATGGGTTCTCTAATAATAAGCTGCTTAAAAACTGCAGCTTAGGATAGGAGGGATTTGTTTATTTTAAGGTTTATTCTAAGAACAAATTTGTCCTATTTATAAATAAAGGGGGGGGGAGTTTCACTGAAAAAACACTGCATTAAAATAGCAAAAAAACTAGTTAACTGTTTTATTTTAATTAAAAGTATAGGCAGAATGCATCGTTACATTATATATCATTAGTCCTATTTATTTTGCAATATTTTGCAACTATCCCATAAATTAATGTGTATGAAATATATACAAAAGTATTTTGGACTTTTCCTATTTTAAACAGATCACATTACAAAAGTAATGTGATCTTTTCAAAATAGGAAAAGTCGAAAAATACAATTTTATCTTCTACTTGTGGATATTTATTTCACAGTCAATTGAAGAAATACCCATAATTAATTTTATTTGTATAAACTTGAAACATAACATTACTATGGTGTAAAGGTAGGGGGTTAAGTGAAAAAACTACTTATACATGTAAGTGGTCAGAACAAACTGTGTGAATATGTTTTTTAATCATCCTCACTAATAGATGTTCTAGTACTTGGTATAAAATACATAGAAATTAATATACGACAGGCACTTGATAGAGAATCATTATTCGTAATGTACTTGTAATGTACATTTTAGTTTTGTGAGAAGATATTGAAGATATCAAGCACAGGGCGGGAGTAGTCAAGAGATGTCAAGACAATTTTTAATTGCAATAAATATTGAAATTGAATTGTATAATAAAGATATTGTAGTAGGATTTTTTTGTGCTGAACATTCCTATAATAAAAATAGGGCAGAATGTATGTTACACAAATGCCTTAGCCATTGAACGTATGTTGAAGGCTAGTCTACTGTATACTGTTCCTTATTTGAATTATAAATCATTTGTAAGAAAAAAATGGGCTATACGTCTGCTTGGGCCTTAAATAGCACAAACCTTTATATTTCCTTTATATTACAAATGTTTTTTTTCCTGAGTGCTCTTGAAATTCCCATAGAGATTCTTTATTTGCAGACGTTTGATCCAGTTATCTTCCTTGGTAAATGGCATCCCACAGGATGGTATTAGTCTATCTCATTATGTTTTTTAATTGAATGCTTGTGTCTGTTCTTTTTTGCAGTTTTCATAGTGTTCACCAGCATCACATTACTTTTCATGTTCACAGGCTACATTTATACTGCGTTTTTGATCTGCATGAAAGACAGCTAATCAATAATTTACCCTATTGATCTTAGGATGCTGGACTAAAAGCATAAAGTCTTTTGATATACATCTATAATACCTAATAAATGGATCTAACAGTTTTACAATTCATTACAGTTTCTATTATTTGACAAAGAAAGGCAGGGAGGAGGTGAATAATTTGTTTTAAATTCTCATGACTATTACATTACCTTAATCTGTTTAAATACTAAAGTACACAAGCAATATATGTTGATATCTTTAAATTTAAGGGATTTGTAACAGCAATCTCCTAGCCCCAATTTCCTGTACTGACTATGGAACTCAATTTCCAAGAAATGTTGTAATGACTTTAATACTGTATTCACATAGCTGTGATATACAGTATAACTGATTTTTGCCTTGAAGAGGTTACCAGTCATGCAAGCAACAATCATAGGATTGTCAGCCCTATAGATGTGGCATCATGTGTTCTCTTTGTGAATCATGTTCCCTCAAGAGCTTTACTTCAGAGAGTTAAGTAAACTTTCACACTCAGTCTGACTGCCACTGTTCGAGATTTTTTAAAACCCAACGGTGTTAAAAGGTTGAATAAAAAGGCACTCCATCTCAGAGTTCATGTAGAAGTCAATGGTAGGTGCCCCTTTGACATTTTGAAGATATCCTGATCTGCACTGGGTTTCATTAAATAATTATAAGATTTCATGGTTTTGGGCATCAAACCCGTAAAAATCACAGTTTTGTGTGACAAATTAAATAGAAATTGTACAATTTAGATTTTTTTCCCAATTATATCAAGTCTTTTCTCAGACAAGAAATGTTTGTGAAAATGTATTGGTAAATAAGGGGAAAAAGTCAGTGTGGATTTGGTTGGAGTGGTTTTCAGAAAATAGTGAAAACATTTTGGATTTTCATGAAAAAAACCCTAGAATTATACAGATACAATATTTATAATTCCAACTTCAAAGTTATATATTACTAAATTAAAGAGATACCCGAGGTACTTTGCTACAAACAATAATTTAACTAGAAAATGCTCCATTTATCACAACACTATCTTTCATCCAGTTTTCTATAAAAGTATAAATTGTACATTCAATGCAGTTATTCCTTAATTTAGGCAGTAACCTTCTATGTCTATGTCTATGTAATGTATCAGTTGGTATAGAAAACTCAAAACTCTTCATAGATCACATACACTGCCACCCTAAGGTCTAGATTTCTGTTCACCTCCTAATAGAATATTTGTATGGCAAGAATATTTGTATGGCAAGACCTGTGCATAAAAACTATTTTGTAATTTAAAATGTATTCCAATAAATTATCCATTTTGAAATTTTTTAAAGCTTTCCAATAAAAGATGTCAAACTTACAGATGTCTAACTAGCTATAGTTAGACTGAAAAGCTAAATATTGTTTCTTAAATGTATTTTAAAATTTCTGGTCCAAAAGAAACACATTCTGAAGCATCTCCAGTTTGCCTCAGAGAGGGACTGCCCATGAACCTGTCCATTAATCAACTTATACTAAAAGTTAGTATTAGTATTCCTGTATTTTCTTCCTTACTAAAAAGTCAACTAACCTTCCTTGAAACTTATCATTTGATTTGAACGGTTTTCACAAAAAAAACACTCCTTAAAGTTTCTAGGAGGTCCCCCATAGGCTTAAACAGCAATTCAGCAGGTTTAAGGTGGTGAAAGGTCGAATTTGAATTTTTTTAAAGAGACAGTATGATTTTCGAATGGTCAAATTTTAAACTTTGAATAGAATTTCTTTTCAATTCAAATCTAATTTTGGCCTATTCGATGGTCGAATTACCCAAAAATTACTTTGAAATTGATTTTTAATTTCAGTGAATTTGCTCAATAGTCTATGCAAAATAAAAAAAGGTTTCTAATATAGTTAGAGTAGTTATAATCTACAGTATAAACGCTGTAGTGATTGAATGTCTAGCATAATAGCCAGAACACTACTTTGCTGCTCTCTTGGTTTCCACTGATTTGAACCAATCAGTGACTTGAGGGGGATCACATGGGTCATTACTGTTGCTTTTGAATCTAAGCTGCATGCTAAGGCTCAATTGCAAAATCACTGAACATTTATGTCCCATCTGGTCCCCCTTAAAGTCGCTGTTTAACTCAGAGTTAGAGAGCTGAAAAGCAGGAAGTAGTGTTCTGTTATGTTAGAAATCCACTCGCTCCTGTCTTTCAACAGTACATTGCATTTTTTGTAAAAATCATGGTGATCTGTGTCCAAACTATATTGTACTCCTCTACAAATAATTTCTAGACAAAAGAGTGGTTTGTAGCACAAATTTCATGTGAAGCAAATTAGGATGACAAGATAGATGCCTGTAAAACCCTGTGCCAGAAATAATAGAGCAAACCTAAAAGACAAAAGTATACTGTGTGTGCTTAAATAAATAAATCACACCTTGCATACAAAATAAGTGCTGGCATCCCGCTTACATTGTATATATAGTGTTGCAGTCTTTTTGAGTAGTGATGGGCGAATTTATTCGCCAGGGGCGAATTCCCGCGATTCGCGAAACGGGCAAAAAAATTCGCCAACAAAAATTCGCCGCGCAAAAACGAGTCGCGCGTCGTTTTTGACGCGACGCGCCGAAAACGACGCGACGCGTCGGAATTATACTGCATACATCCCCTCCATTTGACTGCGCCATTAAATTTCCCTAAAACAAATAGCAGCTTTCATTGGGGGGGGGGACATTTTCCCTCTGATCATCCTTAGATCTGCACACAGCACATATATATAAAGTACTGTATGTAAAGTTCATGCAATTGAAAAATGTTGGCTAAAACATGCAGAATTTACTAAGATGACAAGTCCTGCTTTGATTGAGCACTGTAATGGTTACTCAGGAGAGAGGGTTAGGATTTAAAAATAGGAGCAGACAGCTAGAGCATTGTTTCTGTGGGAACCAGCAATGCCATCTCTTCATTGGTTGCTAGACTGGAGGGTGGATTTATTAATCTGAGTTGCCTACTCAATAGCCAAAGCACATTCCTGAGAGAGGGGGCAGATGGGGTTAGATGAGCAAAAGGAATCCTAAGTGATTACGGGGATGCTGCAGCCTCACAATTAACCTTTGAACAACCAGAGTGGCAGGTAATTAGAGGTTTCAAAGAGGTTGTTCAGTTCAGTGATTACATTTTTGTGTGTGGGGCTGTTTACATATGCTTTAAAGCACTATGGGGCATGTTTACTAAGATTGGAGATAAATATGTGGAGAAATTTCTGGAGATGTTGCCCATAGCAACCAATCAGATCTTTGCTAACTTATAGGTCGCTGTTTAAATCTAATTGCTGATTGGTTGCTATGGGCAACATCTCCAGAAATCTCTCCAAATATTTATCTCCAATCTTAGTAAACATGCCCCTATATGCTACTTTTATTTTCTGACTGTAATTAATGTCCAATTGAAATGGCTGATTTTCAATTGATTTATATATATATATTATGTTTTAGCACAGATGTGGTGCAGGGTTTTACAGGCTTCTATCCATTACAATATACTAAACAATATTTTTTTGTTTTCATATGTGCTTCATTATAGTGTTTTTGATTAGCTAATGTATATGCGGGGGAGAATTAAGATATTTGTTATCTGCACAGTTGACCATGTTCAAGGGCTAATTGATGTTCACTAAGGTACATCTGTAGCCACCAATCCAGGTCTGGTGAATGTGGTGCAATTATGTTTGGAGATTTTTTATAGCACATAGACGTGGTGCAGGGTTTTACAGGAATTTATCCTGTCATTACAATATACAAAACAATATAATTTTGCTTCATTGTAGAGTTTTTAATTAGCTATATATGGGAAGGAGGGAAGAATTACTAAACAATACCATGCTTAAGCACTGATTTGTACATTTGTAGCATTTATGAATTTCCTGTGGTGATCAAAAGCCAGGTAAAGCTGCACAAAATTCATTATAAATTGAATTTTGTGTAAAAAAAAAACCAAATGGAGGTCATCAGTGACAGACGTGTAGCTGGAACAATAATATCTATACATCTATTCAACAGCCAATACAACAGTCTTTGGGAGTAAACTACTTTTGGTGTGCCAGTCTAGTTAGTTTCTACAGGTATGGACCCTTAACATGAACAGCGCTGTCTGTGTTAGGAAAGGTGTGGCCTATTCTGGTCTGGTAAGACCTGTGTCCATGGTACTAAGTAAGGGCCAGTTGCATAATGCAAAAAACATGGCAACATTAACGTTTTCCTCATTTGCCCCTTGGTCTACAATTGGTAAATGAGCAATCCTGTGTTGAAAAATACTGGAAAGTAACTTATTTTAAAAAGGATTTTTGAGCAAACACATAATATATTTTTGGAATTGTTGATTAACACACTATAATGGGCACTGCATATGCAAAATATACACAGAAGTATGTTCTAAGAGAAATGTGTGTAGGACTATAGACAGAGGACCAATTTTAAACCATCTTAAAGGGGCTGTTCACCTTTGTAACAAATTAAAAAATCTAACAGTTCATATTAATAGAACAAACTTTGCCATAGAAATTGTTAACCCAAAAAGTACAGTTGAAGAGATATTCACCTCAGAAATTTCCTTGTATTAATCCTTCAGTTCCACATGGACCCTGTGCTGGGAAGGGGCCACTGACCCCCAAAAACACTACAGTCGCTATTCCACTTCCTTTTATGACATCACACATAGTACTGGCAGCTAATTTTACTCCTATTGGCTGTGTCTGCTGTCAGTCTGCCACTGCATCCTGTGCTGGGGAACTCGAGCAGCATTCAGGTACTGAAAATAAAATGTTACAAGTTTGTGAGAGGGAGGGGGAGTGTGGGACATGTGTTCAGATACTTCAACTGTGCACAGGCAGAGAGGATCAGGGGTGCCTGCCATGTGCTGGGGAAACTTTTACTGTGCAGGGACAGAGGATCAACATACATATTTGGGTTGCCAGGAAGCATGCTGGTGAAGGAGAAAGCTTTTTCACAAGTCTGAGGGGAGGGTGAGATGTGTAGATGGGGGAATCAAGGTTCTTGGGACCTGGGGTTTTCTGGATAACAGATGTTTCTCTAATTTGGATCTTCATACCTTATATCTATCTGAAAATCACGCAAACATTAAATAAAACCTTTTTTTTTTGGTTTTGCTTCCAATAAGGATTAATTATATCTTAGTTAGGATCAAGTACAAGCAACTGTTTTATTATTACAAAGAAAAAAAGGAAATAATTTTTAATAATTTTAATTATTGGATTATAATGGATACTGTGGGATATGGCACTTGTACTTTCCAGAAATATATTATTTTTGGGGGGGGGG
>CM044440.1:77638631-77658631 GCA_024363595.1 Xenopus borealis
CTGAGGCTTTAACTGCCAACACGTACCCGGTACGTGCTTGGCAGTTAAAGGGTTAAATATGCATGACAGGGTTCAGATATTGTTACAAAGGAACTTAAATATTCCAATGAGTTACTCATTGTGTTCAAACCAGAAGGTTAATTGGCCATATCAGGTGAGCTTTAATTACAAAGATTAGTTCCAGCTGCAATCACTGCAACTTCACACATGCTTCTTTACTAGTGATGGGCGAATCTCCCGCGTCGAAAATCTCGGCGCGTCGCGTCAAAAACGACACGCGACTCGTTTTTTAGGCGAATTTTTTCGGCGGCGAATTTTTGCTGCTGTTTCGCGAATTTATTCGCCAGTGGCGAATCGCGGGAATTCGCCCCTGGCGAATAAATTCGCCCATCACTATTCTTTACAGATCACTTTTTGATATAATAATAGCAATTTATTATCATTATATAGGAAGGTCTTTTCTGTTAAATTTTCTTAGAACCTTATTAAAGAAGTCCAGAAGTAGGCCTGCAGAGCAGACCATTTTTTCCTGGACATACTCATTATCAGAAATCACTGGGATATCCACGCCCCCATGCCCCATCAGAAGCTTTAAATGCCACCCCAAAGCTTTAAATGCCACCCCCACCCCCTTCATGGTGTCTTTTTTTTTTTTCCTTCTGCATTCTTTGCTCCATTGAAAGCAATATTTTTTGCTTTTTAATTTAATTAGGTGATCGGAAATGGCACCTAGGGACTGGGGTCTTTTGATCCATGCACATTACCTCATATTTGGGTAAAATATCTAAATAAAAGTGTCCATTGGCAATGGTGTATGGCCCTGTACCCTGTACTGCGAATGGGTGAGGGAGGTGGAAGGTTAGTAGTCCTTAGTATTTAGTTAGTGGCTTGAGTCTGACAGTCTTAATTTTGTTTTTGTTTGGTTCCCCTGTGGGGAGATATTCTTTAAATGGACTCTGAATTCTGAGCCTGACTCTGTATTGTGTTATAAGTAGTTAGTGCAGAGTCTGGTAATAATCTGGGAACTGGCTAACTGGATGTATACCTGAGTGGTCTCACCTGAATGTTGATATGTGGTTAACGACACACTACCTGAGCTTCCAATTGCTCCAGTCCTGTTATGGCTGCTGCTGCTACACTGGGCATGACCTGAATCCTTTCTTCTAGCTATCAAATGTGCTTCATGCTTAATCCTAGTTACAGCCAATAGTAACTTACTTTGATCTTGTGGCCAAAGTCTTTTAAGTATTCACCCCCCCCTCCACATGCCATTCAACTGTGTTATAGAATGTACAGCTGGTAATGAGCATTTTTGTGGTTGTGTCACATGAATCAATTTTCATTTCTTTTCTACAGGCAATGTGTAATCCTGACTGTTTTCTTTCATACAATATTACAAATGTTGCTTACCATTACGTTACCTTTTTTAAACTTGTAGCTGAAGTGCCTGGTAGACGCCGGCAAGGACCCACAGACAGGAAGATGAGAGCGGCCTCCCGTCAGACCCCTGAAGAGGCAGCAGCGCATGCAGAGGAGCCCTAGGGTGCCAGTGGGGCAGAGTTGCAAGACCATCTGATGAGGGGTCACTCCCTGGGCCCTCTTCTGCACCTCCACCACCACTCCAACGTGCTGTCCAACCAGCTACGGCAAGGGGGCATGGAAGGGGGTCTGACCCTGTCTGTGGGCCTACTGAAAAGGCTGAGTAGGTGTCCTATCTGGGTCCCTACTTTCAACCTCAAGTAGACTACACCTCTTCACCCAGGCCCTCTGTGGCCACAAACTGAACTGATGCATCTCTCTTTAGGACTCACACGATCCGCTACACGATCCGATGGGAATGAGCACCAAACAATAAGTCCCATTGTTTGTCAAATCCTCATCCATAAACACTGCATTCTCCTCATTGAGGGGCGCCATAATACCATCTCGTGGGGCCCTTTCCCAACAATATCTGGGAAACACTCATAACATCTAAGTTGTGTTTGGCCAATACTAATTGGCTTAGAACTGAGTGTTGGCCTGCTTGAACACACATGCAAATGTTTCATCCATATTTGCAACATGCCAAATTCTGTTTCTTGGGCCAAATCTGAACCATCTTTCTGTATATGGTGTGAATGTTATATTGCTCAAACACAATTTTTAAACTGCATTTTGCTTTTGAAATATCTGCCTATTGTATTAAGTGCACTTAAGGGCAAGTTGTGTGTTAAAAGGCATATTTGTGTGTACAAACACGTAAAAAATCATGGCTCCTTCTCACACGTGCTATGACGCACTTAAATAGCCATCAATGTTAACTCCTTTTCCTCTGTTTTACAATGTAATGTTCAGAGGAAAGAAATATGTGGTTTTAACATCTTTTGAACATTATTTTGCACTTTAACCAATGATGGTCCTCCAGGGCCTAAGTCTGCAGCCTAGCGCTGAGCAAAAGGGCAGCTGGGTAAATGTCTCCTCCTTCTCCTGTTGGCACTAGTTTTAAGTGGGCAGCTTCAGAACGTCCTCCTTCTCCTTTGCTTTCCAAACTGAAAGTCCAAATCTTAAAGGCCAACTCAATGTTGTACTGTTATGCACTTTATGCAATCATGGCTGTTGAGAAAAACGCCACCAAATATGTTTACATATGTCCTTACAGTATTGTGTAGTATAAGTATAATGTTCAGACTGAGCCGTGCCTTGTTACCCCACCTGGCTATTGTCCCGCATCAAGTCTCCTAAAATAAAAGTGTTTGCTGGCAACTGAGTAACCTTTTCTAAAGCAATGACCTCATTAGAGGATGTAATGAAAGCTCAGATCAGGTTTATTATGTGCCAATGCCTATCCCTATGCCTAGGGAACTTATTTCTTGTGGATTGTGCATTTTTTGATCAAATATGATATCTTTGTCAGAAATATATTTTGTTGGATGTTTTTAATGTGAATATTTCTTGATATATTTCATAAAATACTCTTTAAACTTGAAAATGTTTCATGCTTTATTTATTTGGGGTAAAGATATTTTTTTCAAGTTTATTCTTTGTGAAAGTCTAGAAAGGGTAAACAATTGTTTCAGTCAATATGTAGGCACTCATTGGTTGAAAGACAGCCTATAGGATTTCACACATGCAGGCAAAGAGTCACTTCCCCTTTAAAAAGTGTCATCTCATATTACGCTTACTTCCCCTTTAAAAAGTGGCATCTGATATATTAGCCTCACTTCCCCTTTAAAAAGTGCCATCTGATAAATTAGGCTTAGTTCCCCTTATTTAAATTTAGGAAAAAAATCGGATTTTAAATAAAAATCATAAAAATTCCAATGTTTGTACAGAGCATATCGGATGTTTTCGGATTTTCACGATATTTTCGTAATAAATAACCCCATGTATGAAATCGTTCGAATTTCACGATTTTTTCGTGAATTTCCGGATTTCATTAATTTTGCGAATTTTTCGCCGTTTAGCGAATTTCTCGGGAAATTCATGAAAAATTTGCCGAAAAGCCCCAAATTCGCCCTTCACTATTCATATGCCTAGTTAGTAGCAAATTGTCTGTATTGTCATTATGCAATATAGATTGCAGTAGTTAACACTCTGGCTAATTGGGGCATGCCTGAGCAGCCTCTGGTGAATGCAATCATGTGACAAGCTATGCTTTGTTGTTTAGTCAAAGTAGTTTTCCTCTGTGGATCTTTTCTCCAATTTTCAGGAACTCAGTGGGTTATATGGCTGTTGTTTTAGGAACCCATATGCAATAGGTATTTCAGAGGCCTGTATGCGGAATACTTAAAAGGTGTGTAATGTTATGATTTTGCACAATGCTGGTCTTGTACATGCTCTGTGGGTTCCAAGGGTTGTGTGCTACCAGCAAGTAACTCTATTGTGGCATGCAGAATTCACTGTTACTCTGCCTATCTGAATGTATTTTTAACATTCAGGCTATGTATATGTTTTAATACTATACTGGGTGTTCTAAATCTGTGATTAGTATGCCTAAATCTGCAGCAACTGTTAGTTGTCTCTGTTTGTAGGCCCTTCCAATTTTTCTAAGGCCAGACAGTATGGATAGTATGGATGTGTTAAGCTGTAACCCTACTGCAGGTTCTTGTGCCCTGTTCTATACAATATGGATATATCATGCCTATAACTGTACTCTTAGGGCGTTTTAACCTGCGTTTCATTTTGCTGTGTTCAGCCACAGGGGAGCATAGGAATAGACACACTCAATTCTTTTCAATGGGCCTATACTCACACAACTGCATGTAAGCACCGAAGGCAGGAAAAATGTAGCATTTTGCGTCTGAGCCTGCGTTCGGCGCCTTCATGCGGTTGTGTGAGTATAGGCCCATTGAAAAGAATTGAGTGTGTCTATTCCTGCACTTCCCTGCAGCTGAATGCAGCAAAACGGAGCACAGGTTAATACGCCCATGTGTAGGGACCCTTGTTGTTGGCAGGAGTGAGGTGCCTGGTAGCAACAAGCAGATAGGGCACATGTACATTCCCTTGTATTACCCTTGCTAAACCATTGTTGCTTTGTGGAGTTCAGGGATGTTAACCCTTGCAATTGTTTGAGAACCACTGGTCTACCACTTGCCCTGAAGTACAGAATATTCAGGGTGTATCTAGCTGGGAAGCTTAGAACAGAGTTCTTTTTTGTAGCTTCCATCAAGATAAGGGACCAATCTATTGCTTAGGCAAAGTTGTGTGACCTTGGTCCTAGTTGGGGATGGATTTCTTTGTTCCTGCCGAGTGCCTATGTTGGCTGGGAATGTGCCTTCCTGTTCTCAGGTCATTGATGTAGGTGCAGGTGCACTTGGTGCTTGCCAAAAGAACAGGCAGTAATGAGGTATTGGTTGTCCTGCTTGTCTCATGTTATGGCAGTTATCATTCAAAACATGGTTGCCTCACATGGGGTTGTTCACATTTGAGTTAACTTTTAGTATAACGTAGAGAGTGATATTCTGAGACAATTTGCAATTGTTTTCATTTTTTATTGTTTGTGGTTGTATAGTTATTTAGCTTTTTAATCAGCAGCTCTCTAGTTTGCAGTGTCAGCAAGTTGCTTTCTAGGGTACAAATTACTCTAGCAACCCTGCATTGATTTGAATAAGAGACTGGAATATGAAAAGGAGATGGACTGAATAGAATGATAAGTAATAAAAAGTGGCAATAACAATACATTTGTAGCCTTACAGAGCATTTGTTTTTAGATGGTGTCAGTGACCCCCATTTGAAAGCTGCAAAGAAACAGAAGAAAATTGCAAATCATTAAAAAACTATGAAAAATAAATAATGAAGACCAATTGAAAAGTTTCTTAGAATTGGCCCTTCTACAATATACAAAAAGTTAACTTGAAGGTGGACCACCCCTTTAATGTGTCAGACCAAATTAGGGACTGTTTTTCTAGATATTGTGATGCCTGTATTGGGGAGCTTCCTGGAAAAAAGGTAACCACAGGAGGTGTGGATATACAGTGTACTGGTCAACAGGCTAGCGTAAGCACATATAGGTCTCTTGAAGGTCTGACAGGGCTGTTCAGGTTCTCTGCCTACAGTATTTTCCTATGGGCCACTATTTCTGTAGCCTTTGGAGTCTTCTATCATATTGTTATCTGATATCTTCTTAGATTTAGTTTTGTTCTCAATTAACAGTTTAGTAGTGTATATGGTATTCTTTGCTCAGAACTGCTAGTTCTCTAGGTTACATGTTTAGAGACTTAGATACCTGTTTAGGCTAACCAGTATATTCCAATTTTGATGCATTTAAATCTGTTCTTGGTATGCCTCTTCATAAATAAGTTCTGTATGTTGGTCCTAAAATTAGTCAACAATATCCACCTCTTGCTATAGGGATGTGAGACGGTCTGTCTCAGCGTGAGTTCCCTTTTAGGACTGGGTCCTAGGAAGATTTTCTTCCTATTCGTATAATTCGCTATAGGGATGTGAGATGGTCAGTTTCAATGTGAGTTCCCTTTTAGGACTAGGTCTTAGCATGATTTTCTTCCACTAAGTATAATTGTTCATTGCTCTCTTCCTCTAGGATTGGAGTTGAGATGTCTCTTGTACATTACTAGGTTCTGCACCTGGAGCTGATAGTATGTTAACTGCTGTACTTCACAACAGTAAGTATTGCAATATTATCCAGGAGTCTGTTAGAGCCAAGTTCTCATATGGAGTATGTCCAGGGAACTTGTATCATACTTTGATTTCCCTTTCCTGGACATACGCTAGCATAAAGCTAGAAACAGAGATGCCATGAAGGGGGATGGGGTGGCTTTGAAAGCTTTTGGGGAGAGTCCTTATGAGGGGGCATGGGGAATGGGATATTCCAGTGAGTTCTGATATAGAGCATGTCCAGGAAGGGAAAAATCATGGTAAGTATGATAAAATTTTCCCTTTTCTATCTCTTTCTGTCATTATCCATGTTTTCTGTTTGTATACTGTATATATTAGTTTTAATATAGTTCATTAATTCTGAATATGTATACTCATTGCCCACCTGTCAGCTATACCATTAATGTCTCTTATCCGTGTCCATCATGTAGTATTTATCTGTCTCTCTAGCGATTCTCTAGAGTCATATACAAACACAGAATTTATCCAATACATCAAAAGTGACAAGCCTTTTACTACAATAGTAGTAAAACTGTAAGGTCATTACCATGAAGAACTAAACTATTTTTATTTTATACCACTACTAGTGATGGGCGAATCTCCCCAGTTTCACTTCACCGAAAAATTTGCGAAACCAATCACTGCACGATTTTGACGCGCACCACGTCAACTTCGATGCATTGCGTCGTCTTTTTCGACATGCGTCACGTCGTCTCGCGTCGTGTCATTTTCGTCGTGTCAAAAATGACGCGCGAATATTCGCCAGGCAAAATTTCGCTGGACTTTCGAATTTATTCGCCAGCTGCGAATCGCGGGAATTCACCGCAAATTCGCCCCATGCAAATAAATTCGCCAGCCACTAATACATTTCATTCCCACAAATCAGTGAATTGTGTGACCTTTCCTTATATACCATGCATCAAACATTTAATTCAACATTTGGGAAAAAGAGGTGTGTGAGAACGTTATCTAATTGTGTACAACCAAACCACCAATTGTGGATAAACATGTCACAGAGGACATGAAAACTGGTTGACATCCAGACAATCAGTAGTGATGGGCGAATCTCCCGAGATTCGCTTCGCCAAATTCGCGAAACGAGTCGCGGGACGATTTTGTCGCGCGTCGCGTCAATTTTGTTGCGCGTCTGTCGCGCGTCGCGTCAAAAACGACGCGCGACTCGTTTTCAGCGAATTTTCGCCAAGCGAAATTTCGCTGGTGATTCGCGAATTTATTCGCCAGCGGCGAATCGCGGGAATTCGCCGCGAATTCGACCTAGGCGAATAAATTCGCCCATCACTAACAATCAGTGGAAAATCCTTTCTAGCCCTCAATGTGTATAAAGGAATGGTACTTGGTTTATAATATAATGTCACTTTTGGTAAGAAACCAATGAGTATGAATGGATGTAAATAAGAACTGAATCACACTATGAGGAGTGTAGTCTAAGCTAAGCACCTCCATATGTGAACTATTAAAACATTCTCTCCAAAACTGAACTGAATGAGTGAAAGATTATGTAAATCATAAGGTATAATGGATGACTCCTGATAAATGTTGGAAACACAGTGCTGGTATTATTGTGTAATAGTACAAAGAAAGCTTTCGCACAACCTTTAAGGAAAAATAAGCAGATAACCTGGTGCCTAGTGTCTGGAGGATGCGGCACCCTCTGTAGCGTTTCACTGTAGAAAAAACACACCGGCACACAGGAGTTTGAAGTGCAGGGACAACCCTTGCAACTACTTTTTACTGCGGAAGTGCAACGTTTCGGAGGACACGCTTGACAAAGGGGGCGTGTCCTCCGAAACGTTGCACTTCCGCAGTAAAAAGTAGTTGCAAGGGTTGTCCCTGCACTTCAAACTCCTGTGTGCCAGTGTGTTTTTTCTACAGTATTATTGTGTAATAGCCCACAGTAAAAGAAGCGTGTTAAGACGTTTTGTTATACGAGTTGATCTAACTTATGCCGATTACATGGATGGTGTATTTTATTAAAGAGGTGGTTCACCTTCAAGTTAAATTTTAGTATATTGTAGAAGGGCCAATTCTAAGAAACATTTCAATTGGTCTTCATTATTTATTTTTCATAGTTTTTTAATGACTTGCAAATTTCTTCTGTTTCTTTGCAGCTTTCAAATGGGGGGTCACTGACACCATCTTAAAACAAATGCTCTGTAAGGCTACAAATGTATTGTTATTGCAACTTTTTATTACTTATCCTTCTATTCAGTCCATCCCCTATTCATATTCCAGTCTCTTATTCAAATTAATGCAGTGTTGCTAGGGTAATTTGTACCCTAGAAACCAAATTGCTGACACTGCAAAATAGAGAGCTGCTGAATAAAAAGCTAAATAACTATAAAACCACAAACCATAAAAAATGAAAACCAATTGCCAATTGTCTCAGAATATCACTCTCTATATTATACTAAATGTTAACTCAAATGGTGAACAACCCCTTTCAGTTTCGGTTCCTTGGATTTTAAACTTAATTACATTTATATTTTGCACAATGTTTATAATGCTGTTTTGAGTATTGACAAATAAGGAACACAATAAAAGGATCCAAAACTTATTAACTTACAGTAGCCCCGAAAGCTGGGTTCAGTGCATGCATAGCAATTTGACTCATAAATTACCAAATGTGATGTATAAACGTGTTAAAACAACTACAACAACAAAACTTCAGTAACAATGTACAGTTTACAAAGGTGGGAACAAAACCTGCTGAATATCAACCCCCCTTTGTCTCCAGACTACTGTAACCCAAATATGAAATCGTTTTTAACAGTAAAACAGCAACTGTCTGTTACAAATGTTGCAATCACAATATTTGTGTAAAATATTTTATGCCCCAACCCTAAAAGGGAAACTTGAGTAAATGGCACAGGTACCACAAATAATGTATTGTACATTTACATCTACAGTATGTACTTCTACAGTAAATCACATAGAAATCACCATTGTTTCTTAAGTCCGAACTGTGACAAGTACCTGCCCTAGTGGTCTAGTGGTGCGGCGGGGACGCCCGCCGCACCGCTTCTGTTCTCTTCTGCCGGCTTCTTCTTAACTTTCGCGCTGCACGTACTTCCGGATTATATGGCACATGCGCGCTGGTGTGATCATTCCAGTGTGCAATAGTGCGAAATTCAAATATATTTAAAGGGCTGTTTTTTGCTGCAGTATTACCCGTGATATGTTTTTGTACCTGGTGCTTTGAGCTATCTGTTTTTGCTATATCTGATCTGATTCCTGTGTTTTGACCCTGCCTGGCTTGACTATTCTGATTTCTGTATCCTGATTCGTGCCTGCTATCTGACTACCGATTTTGCCTCATCCCCTTCTGATTGAATACCTGGTTTGATCCTTTGCCTGCCTGGCGATCCTGCTTCTCTGTCTGCCTCGACCCAGCCTGTCTGACTACGATTCTGCCTATTCCTGTCTGTACTGTGACCATTGGCCTTACTGACTTTTACTACAGTTGTGCCACTCAGAACCCTTCGTCTTGCGCCTCTCATTTTAAGACCTGGTGGCATCCAATTAGCCAAGGGCTCCTCCTGAAGTGAAAGGTGGCTGTTATAGGCAGAAGTACGAACCTAGACCAGTGTGCTTGACATCGGTTCTGGGTTTAGGGTGCCAACCGTGACACGAACAATCCTAATCGGAAAATTGGTTGCAGAGATCATAAGTGCTAACAAGGGACCCATAGAATAACCCCACAACAAATTTACAAAATGTCATTTTATTTTATGTATAGATTTTATTTTTAACAAAACAAAACTAAAAGAGACTTGGTCACCAACATGACAGCACTTTTACAAATAATTAGTGACGGTTTCAAAGTAGAAGAAAGCATGTATCATCAGGTTATCATGGTGTACACATAATTATACATATAATTAAATTATCTGTTGGAGGTGAGCAGTTTTTTTTTTGTTTCCCCAATGTATAGATCTGTGCACTCATCACTACACTGGATTGCATATACCACATTGTTTTGTTTTTCTTTAGGTGTTGGATCCTTAGGGTGTACCAGTTTCTCTCTCTGTGCATTGCTAGGTTTGAAAAACATGGTGTTTGTTGAAAATCCTCCTGAGTTTCTCTGACACTTCAGCTACATATGAGATGACTATTTCACCTACTATGTGCATGTGGGTGGTTATTTCTTTTGGTTTTCCTGTTGGGCTGGGTTGCTGCTGTTTTGACAAAGGCCCAGTGTGGGTAGCCACACACTTTCAAAGCTCCTCTGAGATGATTATGCTCCTTGTCCTTGGATTCTGTATCAGTTGCCACATATTCCGCCCTGTGATGCAGAGTTCTAATGACAACCAGTTTGTGTTCCAGTGGATGGTGGAAATAGAACAACAGATACTGATCCATATGAATTGGTTTCCTGTAGACCTCAGTTTTCAAGTTACCCCCCTCTTGGATGCATATCAAACAGTCCAAAAAGGCAAGTTGTTCCCGTGGACATCTTCCCTTGTGAACTTTGTTATTGCCCACTGAGTTAATGTGTTCTGTAAAGACCGCCACTTCATTGGATCTTATTTTAACCCAAGTGTCATCCACATATCTGAACCAGTGACTCTGTGTAGTTACCTGGAATATAAGTAAAGCCCTCCTTTCCACTTCCTCCATGTACAAGTTAGCTACAAGGAGAGAGCCTGGAGAACCCATTCCACAGCCATGTTTCTGTCTGTAAAAAAGGTCCTTTGGAAAACAATGTGTTAAGCAAGCTTTTATTCAAAAACAAAGACCCATTACTTATTGTTATGCCTAATTTAATCTGTATGTCACTTGTAAAGACACATCATTTATATAGAGCTGAAATTGATACAGCATCAATTTTCAAAAATTAGTGTGGACTTTGTAGCCAATGTTACTTTACAAGGGACGGTTATACCGATGTGAGGTTAAATGAGCCGTGGTCCTTTCTGTGGATGAGCTGCTGTGGAATAACATACAGTAGAAGAATTTTATTTTCAGCTGTATCCACAACAGAAATACTGAGGGATGATGCAAACAATTTTTAAAGTTGTTCAGTCGAGTAATAAATAATTTTCCAGACAGAATTCAAATTATGCACCATACAAAAGATTTACAGTCAAAAGAACTGAAAAAACAATGTGAAACATAAGCATTGCAATGTTATATGGAAGACACCAGATGGGACAGTAAATTAAAAATATCTGTTAAAATAAGCATCTCTTAATTGTCATTTTACAATCTCAATTGATCCATGCTGTGTCACTACACAATGATTGTTCATATACAATGTTGCTGCCTTTTTTCATTATAAATTATTTAGCACAAATAATATTCATGAACGATGTTAATTATTAAAATCCAATTTTTTTTCTGGTCAAACTTTTAAAGGGGGAAACCACCATTATTCGTAGAAAAAAAAAAACTTAAATTTTTGGTGACTTATTAAACCCCACTGCTGTTAAAAGTCTGAATAAAAAAGTACTCCAACTCAGACCAGCCAAGTTGTGTAGAATTATATGGCAGATGCCCCATTTGTTGTGTTTGGTAGCCGAGGATAAGGAGAGTATAAGAGTGCTTTATTAGCAGGTCATGCAGCCCTTACATAACAGCATTAAGACTTGCTTTCACTTTCAAGTTGTACAGAAAGTCCTATGTATGCACAGTGCCACCTGCAGGCCATTTGTATAAACACCACACCATTGATATCCTGATCTGCGCTGGGGTTTGTTAAATAGGGCTTAAAATCCAAAAATTTAAAAGTTTTTGGGGGTTGAATCCAAAAAAGTCACAGTTTTTAGTGACAGACAAAATTCATACAATTTTGTTTTTTTTTTATACGATTTTCTCTAGTTTTTTCCAGCATTAGAAATTTTCAGAAAGATGTACTGATGAATAGTGGATACGGATTAAGTTGGGGTAGTTTTCAGAAAACAGAGACCTTTTCGGATTTTGATAAATAACCCCCTTACATTTGAAGGAATATTTCAGTATTTATTGGGAGGAATTTAATCAGTCCAGTAGCATTTAGGGCAGAAACCTACAGTTGTACAGTAGTGTTGGGAATGACTGTTTATGCAGAGAGGAGCCAACGTGCTGGGTAACTTAGCAGTATTTATTAAAGAAAAAATATAAACAGGCTTTTGCAGGAAAAAACACAAGTCCAGGAAAAAGGCAACAAAACACAAGTCCGAGTACAGACTGAACTTTGGGGGCAGGTGGCAGACAAAACAGAATGATATTCAGGCAAAAATGTCAAGACAGGCAGAGTTCACGCAAAGTCCAATAATCAGGCCGAGGTCAATAATGGGAAGTTAAAACAGATCAAGGAGGGATAACTGGGAAACAGGAATGAGGCAGGGACAGTGCAAGATTTACCGGATAACAGGATTCAGGAACAATACAGGCATTCATGGGTCAAAAGGCTTGGAGTCAGTATGAACTAATAGTCCAGCAAAAGGGGGTTGGGGGAACAGTAATTGCCCTCAGATGGATAGAGGGTGTGTACTGAAACAGGCTGACCTTGAGGCAGCAAATACTCTTAGAACCAGGCCAAACCCACACCGCCTCCTGTGGCTCAATCAGGAGGAGCATTGTATGAAACACAACAGGTCCCTGGTTTGAAAACAGGGAGTTCCTTGCAAGTAGTCATCATTATCACATATTTTGTCTTGCACTCCAGCTTCATTTACGTATACTGTTTATAGTCAGAGTAGAGAATCAAGTTTAATGGTGTGAGAACATAATTCTGAAAGCTAAAGATAAATATGAAGGAGCTGCTAGAATATGGCAGATTGTGAGCCTCCTTTACAAATGGGTGTAAGGGCAAAGTGAAAAATTGTAAATTATAGTTTTTTTTTTTTGTTTTTTAAAGAGAATGTATATCAAACAGGTTATACAATTAAAATAACACTATAATGTTAAGGAAAGACATCAGGTACATACTCTCAATAATGGGCCACCCCTTCCATCCTTAAAGTGGAATTTCCTAATTGAATCTTATCATGATGCAAGAAATTAGATTAGCAAGGCTATTTTATAAATATGTACTAGAGCAGTAACCTATAGCAATCATTTGACACTAGGGTGGTACCAGTTTACTGCAGGTAGAACATGAATTGCTTGTATGGTTGCCCTCAATGTAAACTTCTAGGTGCCCTCTGGTTCTGAATTTGAATTTCTTTTATTTACTGAATTCAAAAGAGACTTTGCAAGACTCTGAAGTTATTTTATATATCTGCTAAATACCTAATATGGCAAAAAACCCTTATCCAGAAATCTGTTATCTAGAAAGCTATGGATTACAGGAAAGCCACCTCATAGAGTGTCCATTTTAAGGAAAAAATTTTAATTTTTAAAGATGTCCTTTTCCACAGTAACACAGTACCTTGCAATTGATGGTAACTACTATGCTGCATGAAGTTTTATTGAAATTTTCAGTGGATCCATATTGGTAGAAAAATCTTATTGAGTTTAATGATTAAATTTATTTTTATTAGTGATGGGCGAATTTATTCGCCTAGGTCGAATTCGCGGCGAATTCCCGCGATTCGCGAATCACCAGCGAAATTTTGCCAGGCGAAATTTCGCCGGAAAACGAGTCGCGCGTCAGTCGCGCGTCGTTTTTGACGCGATGCAATGAAAACTTGAATGTAATCAAGGCTCTAATGGGAGGTTATTTATGAAAACAACTCAAATGTCTAAAATTCTGTCGATTAGGAAGTCGAATAGGAACCTGAAAATTTGAATTGAAACAATTGTCAGGAAGGTTAACATCTTCAAAAGGTATAACGGACCTCCGACATTGATTTAGCCGGTTTTAGGCTACATAGAATACAAGTTGGTGGTTTTAACCTCAAAGCAGCTGATTTACTAAGGGTTGAATAAAAATTCTAACCAAATTCAAATTTCGAAAATTTAAATTTCTAATTAATTTTGGGCTACTTCCACTATAGAATAGCCCAAAATTTCAATTTGAATTGAAAAAATAAGAATATTCGAATTTTGAAGTACTGGCCCTTTAAAAAACCTTTGAATTCAACTATTCCCCAGCTTAAAGATGCCAAATTACCATTTTAGCCTATGGGGGACCCCACAGAACTTGTCCTGAAGATTTTCGTTCAATCGACTATTGAAGTTTTTTGATCGAAAACCGCGATATTCGATTGTAAATGACCCCCAAAAAAATTTGAGGGTCAAGTTTCAAAGTATTTTCCATTTTGAAATTCGACCCTTAGTAAATCAGTCCAAAAATGTTGAAGAAAAAATTTAAAAAATTAGAATTACCATTCAAACCATACTAAATCTGCCCCCGAATTTCACCATGACTGGTTAAAAATGTGTCTTTAATAGCAGTTGATGGATGCTAAGGAGCAAATTGATGATTCATGATATGGCAAATTGATGCCTGAATGCACTTGCATGTTCTGCATTTGAGTGACTGTATTTGTTTGTGATCCTATTTATGAAGTAGTGGCATTTACTTTTTGCAAAAAAGAGAAATACATAGCTTTTTTATAAACCAGATAGGGAGCAAACAAAAGCAACTGACTCAGAAAATGTAGGAGTTAAGTTCAGGAGCTCACTTGCATTTTCTGGCATCAATATGCCTGGCCATAATCATATATGAATCATAAAACTGTTTGTTGCTCAGAAATTTAGTTGATTAAACTGCTGGAGCATTTGGAATGTCAAACATGCTGAAAATCTGCACACATTTGCCTTAGTCTGAAGATACATTACCTAACTAATTTTCTTCTATAAATGCTCATACTGTTTTAACTAAAGCATGAAAGAGTTTGTTGTACAAGAACATAAAGAAAGGACCATAAGAACTGAAAGCCTTGAATTAAAACTCACTGTATAACTAATTTTTTTTTTTTTTTACTCGATACGCACAAGAGAAATTCAAAAAGAATTGGAGTTAAGCAAAGTAATTTTTTTAAATTCTGGGAATCACAAGAATCATCTTTTGCTAAATATTTTTCTTGACACCAGAAAATATTTACTAGCAACATCTCCAATTCATCTTGAATTAAATTACACCCTCGCAATTGCAGTGGGGAAAATGCTCACATACATATAGTTACATAGTTAAATTCGGTTGAAAAAAGACACAGTCCATGAAGTTCAACCCCTCCAAATTAAAGCCCAGCATACCCCCAACACACACACCCACCCCTACACTCTTTCACACAAACCATATATGCCCATAGCTATACTAACTCTAGAGTTTAGTATCAAAATAGCCTTTGATATTATGTCTGTCCAAAAAATCATCCAGGCCCCTTTTAAAAGCATTAAAAGAATCAGCCATCACAGCTTCATCCGGCAGTGCATTCCCCAACCTCACTGTCCTCACTGTGAAGAACCACTTACGCTGCTTCAAATGAAAGTCCTTTTCTTCTAGTCTGAAGGGGTGGCCTCTGGAGCGGTGATCCTCTTTATGAGTAAAAAGGTCCCCTGATATTTGTCTGTAATGTCCTCTAATGTATTTGTAAAGTGTAATCATGTCCCCTCGCAAGTGCCTTTTTTCCAGAGAAAACAACCCCAACCTCGACAGTCTACCCTGATAATTTGTCTTCCATCCCTCTAACCAGTTTAGTTGCACGTCTCTGCACTCTCTCCAGCTCATTTACATCCCTCCTAAGGACTGAAGTCCAAAACTGCACTGCATATTCCAGATGAGGTCTTACTAGGGATCTATAAAGAGGCATACTTATGTTTTCATCCCTTGAGTTTATGATATATGTGGGAGATTAACATGGAGGAGATTACATAGATAATTAGATTAATTGGCTGCTTTATCTTTAAAATGGTAGTTTGCAAGCCTGCAACTAGATACATTTCTCTTGGTGATTGTTTGTATGCTCTTGGTAAATTGGTAAATACTCAGTTTCCCACTGAAGATATTTCACCTGAAGAGATGGAAATGTTTGCCAATGTGGATTTAATTTTCCAAACAATCTTTTTAGTAAATTGGCAATGATGTTGTGAATTTTCACTTTTGGTGGAAATATTTTAATTATTGTCCATAAAATAAATATTCCCCTATGCATTAAACATATCCCATGAAACGATCACAACCACAATAATCCAATTTATAGCATTTTAAACAATGGCTCATTGCAATGGGTTTGCACAGCAGTCACAGAGATTGCTTTAAGAAAATCTGCCACTCGCATAAAATCACAGGATAGAGTATGTTTTACAAAAAAAAAAAAAAAACTTGCAGAAAATGAACAAAAACAATTAATTCACAGGAATTTAAATTGCATATTATTTCACCATAAGTTTTGCTCATTGTATTTTAATAAACAAATCAAAAAACAGACCTCAAATAATTAAACGGTTAACTAAATTCGTTCATAAGGTATTTGTCAGGGGAGGCCTATCGGCACCCTAGGAAGGTAGTTGGGACCAAGGAGGAAGCTTAGGGGTTAAAGTCCAGAACAATGGTACAGGCAAGGGTCAGGCAGAATTAGGGTCAAAGTCCAGGCAAAAATTCAATAGGCAGGCCGCAAAAGTTCAGAATAAAGTCCAGGCAGGGCCCAAAATCAATACTATAAGAGTCAGAAGGCCAACCAACAATACCCAGGAACACAGCAATGCAAACCTATAATTGGGTGCCTTCCAGGCGTTCAGAGTGCCTTTAAATATTTGAAGTTGGCGCTGTGATGTCATTGCGTCAGTCGCAATGTGATGTGTCACCGTCCGGCACCGCTACCCACGTGGCGGCCATGGGCGCTGCCATTGTGGGAGTGACGCCGGTAGGGGAGGATGCGCCAACGGAGCTGCAGGTAAGACTTCGGGCGGAGTGATCCTTACAGTATTATGGATGCACTTGAGCATTAATTATCTTCCAGACACACAACCAGATTAACCAGAATGCTCGGGACCTGGAGTTTTCCAGTATAATGGATCTTTCCATAATTTGGATCTTCTTACCTTAAGTCTACTAGAAAATCATGTAAACATTAAATAAACCAAATAGGCTGGTTTTATATAAGGATTAATTATTTCTTAGTTGGGATCAAGTACAAGCTACTATTTTATTACAGAGATAAAGGAAATCATGTTTAAAAATCTGGATTATTTGATTAATGAAGTCTATGGGAGACAGCCTTTCCGTAATTTGGAGCATTCTGGTTAACGGGTTTCTGAATAGGGGATCCCACACATGTATATTCCAACCATATTATTGTACTTAATATAAGAAGTTTTTAAAATGTTGAACCTCTCAAAATTGTATTCCAGTTAACTCATACTGGTTATTTCAGTACATAACAATAGTATGTCTTCTTTACTAACATTGGATAATAACCTAGGAGTAACTTTAATAGGAAATATTACTTTTTTGCTGTGAGATACATCCAAGAGGTGTTCTGCTGTTTTATGATACAAAATAAAAGGAATGCAAGAATGCAGAATGGATTAAGGGAATTACCACATTTACACTCTTCGGTATAAAGATTTAGCCCACTATCATGTAAATAAGTTTGCACCATTAGGGAATTTTTATTATCAATTTTTTACCTCCACAGATCACATAGACTATAAAAAGACAGGACATTGTTTTGGTTAACAGTTTATAATGCCTTCTACTTCATCTTTACAGTTTAATGCATGTCCTGACCTTTATGGTTTTATGTCAAAAATTACAAAATAAAAAAAAAATTTAATACTATTGGCTTTTCTACAAAGCCACTGGGGATAAATAATCATAGTGAGCATCAATTCGTACTATATTAGATAAAAATGTCATCCAGGATACATACAGTATTAATAAATAAATAAATAAACAATCATTTTCTGGCGCTAATGCTACTTCCAATTATAGATACAGGTATGTGGTCTTTTTACTGCACCATGCTTACTTTAAAATTATCTTATTTTGCCAACATATTTATGTTTTGATAACGCCAAGTACAGGTATGGTTATCTGGAAAACTGGTATCCAGAATTCTTCAAACAAAGGGAAGGCAATTTCCCATAGACTCCATTTTGATCAAATATGAAAAGGCTGTTAGTTTTGGTAAAGTAATCATAATAGGAGATTTTAATTACCCAGATATTGAATGGAGCAGTGAAACAGTACTGCCAGATCAGTTAATGGGAACTTGTTCCATGACAATTTTATGGCACAGGTTGCTGAGGAGCCAACAAGAAAAAATGCTATTCTTGATCTAGTGATCTCTAATGACCAAGAACGTATAGCAAATGTGCAAGTCACTGAACCCCTGGGTAATGGTGACCATAATGTTATATTATTAATATCTGGTGCAAAAAAATAACAAATATACACTGGGGCAACAAAAACCATGAATTTCAAAAAAGCTAATTATAGTGGGTTGAGGGCTGCTGTTCAGAGCATTTTTCAACTAAAAAAATGATTGCCATTTAAAATGATATTAAATCATTAATTTATTCCCTTAAGGAGTAAATGTAGAAGCTCTAACAATAACCATATGTGGCTTAATATAGAAGTAAAGAAGTTAATAGGAAAGAAGAGAACATCATTTAAAAACTTCAAGTTTCTTGGGTCAAAAGCTGCAATTAATGAATATAAACACTATAATTAATGTTGAAAATCAGCAATTGGAAGGCAAAGAAAGGAAATGAAGAGTGCATTGAGTTGGAGGCAAAAACTAACCCTAAAAAGTTTTTTTAAATATATTAATAGTAAAAAGATGCAGGTTGAGAGTGATGCTCCAGTTCTTTTCTTCAGTGTATACAATAGACGAGTCTGAGTTCCCAGGCTCACTTCATAGCTGCACTGATGGCTCAGCTCAATCAAGTCAGTGACTGACTCAGGATATGATTCAAAAACCTTTAATAAAAATTAATGTAAACAAGGCTCCAGTGCCTGATGGCATACACCTCTGGTTTCTAAGAGGGCTTACCTCAGTTATAGACCTGCTCCTATTTCTGATTTCTCAGAATATTTAAAAAGGTAGTAGATGTAGGCAGTAGATGTGAATTTGGATTTTGCCAAAGCGTTTGACACCGTGCCCCACAAATGACTGCTTTCTAAACTAAGGTCTGTTGGGCTTAATGTAGTCGTTTGAACATAGATAGGAAACTGGCTAAAGGATCAGGTACAGAGGGTGGTTGTTTATGGTACATTATCTACTTAGAGTAAGGTTCTCAGTGAGGTCCCTCAGGGCTCGGTATTGGGTCCGCTTTTATTTAGCTTGTTAATTAATGACTTAGGGGAGGGTATTGTAAGTAATGTATCTGTGTTTGCAGATGACACAAAACTATCCAGCCCAATTAATTCCATCCAGGATGTGGCATCCTTAGCTGCCTTGATTGGCAGTTTGTTAAGATCCTGTAGCAAAGTGGCAAATGAGATTCAATGTTGGTAAATGTAAAGTCAGGCACCTGGGAAATATCCAAGCCACTTATACCCTTAATGGGACTGCACTAGGCAAATCCATTATGGAAAAGGACCTTTAAGTCCTTGTAAACGTGGCTGTAGCAAGCCATGCAGTCAGCAGCATCAAGGGAGAATAAGGTCTTAAGCTGTATTAAAAGGGGCATTGATCCACAGCAGGAAGGGGTCATTCTTCACTTTATAAGGCACTGGTAAGACCCCATATAGAATATGCTGTACATTTTTGGTCTCCATCACTCAAACAGGGCATTATTGTATTAGAGAAGGTAAAGAGAAGGGCAACTAATCTGGTAAAAAGTAAGACCTTCGCTATGAGAAAAGACTGGCCAAACTAAGGATGTTCACACTGGAGAAGAGGTGCTTAAGGGGTCATATGATAACTATGTTTAAATATATATGAGGATCATATAAAAATCTCTCTAATGCTTTATTTACCACTAAGTCTATCCAGCTGACACAAGGTCACCCATTCAGATTACAAGAAAAGACATTCCGTCTAAATATTCAGAAGGGTTTGGTTTTTTTA
>CM044440.1:77663631-77676282 GCA_024363595.1 Xenopus borealis
TATTATTTGACTGCTGAATAAAAAAATGAATGACTACATGATTAATTGAATAATCTTTTTCAGATAAATACATTTTAAATATTACTGACAATGGATATTATGATACAGGTTACAGAATCATGAGACTCAAAAGGTTGCAAGCCAATGTTATTAATAGGAGATAGGGGACTACCAGCAGACTTATCACCTTGTGCAGACAGAAGCAGCCTGCAGAGATGGCAACCCCTTTACTTATTTTAGCCAGCTACAGGAGCTCTACAGGATGTTTATTGTAATTTCTTTGCAGTTTTCATTAATCTGGTCTAGAGCACCATACCTGGGGATTATGTTTACTTTAGACGATTCAGAAATCTTCCTTTTACAAATCTCTCAGTGTTGTTCCCAGAAATGCCTTTGCAAAAGCCATCAAGACCTCTTAAAATATGACTTCTGAAAAATTCTACTGTGGTGCACAAGGTGGGGGTTCAGTATGATGATAAATGTTGATACTTTGTGTGCAGTCAAATTAGTAGATCATCATGGAAATAGGCAGCGCATTTAGTAGGCCAATTCAACCAATAGTGCCCCATATCTGGTCATTACTAGCATCATCCAATGACCAGAATAGATGGATGGGGCAGCTATTCAATCTATTGGACTATAGGTCAACTTCATGCTATAATGTAATCAATAGCCAAACAGCTTTAATATATTACAGGCAGATTCCAACTAGGTGTTGGAATAGTTTTAGTAGTTGGTAGTTTTAGTAGTGTTGACCTGCATTGCTGGAGTTCCAGTCTGTGCCTCCAAATTAAAACCCAGCATCCATACAAACACACCCCTCCACTCTTTCACACAAACCATATATGCCCATAGCTATACTAACTGTAGGGTTTAGTAACAAAATAGCCTTTGATAATCTGTCTGTTAAAAAAATCATCCAGGTGCCTTTTAAAAGCATTAACAGAATCAGCCATCACAACATCACCCGGCAGTGCATTCCACAACCTCACTGTCCTCGCTGTGAAGAACCACCTACGCTTCAAATGAAAGTACTTTTCTTCTAGTCTGAAGGGGTGGCCTCTGGTGCGGTGATTCTCTTTATAGATAAAAAGGTTCCCTGATATTTGTCTATAATGTCGTCTAATGTATTTAAGTGTGATCATGTCTCTTCGCAAGTGCCTTTTTTCCAGAGAAAACAACCCCATCCTAGACAGTCTACCCTCATAATGTAAGTCTTCCATCCCCCTAAACAGTTTAGTTGCACGTCTGCCCTTTTTTATGCAGGACAGAACCCTATTTGCTTTAGTGGTTACAGAATGACACTGTCCAGAATTATACAACTTATCTATAAAAATCCCAAGATCTTTCTCACGTAAGGAAACTCCCAACACACTGCCATTTAGTGTATAACTTGCATTTACTGTATATTATATTTGCCAAAGTGCATAACCTTGCATTTATCAATATTGAACCTCATTTTCCAGTTTGCTGCCCAGTTTCCCAACAAATCACTCTGCAAAGTTGCAGCATCCTGCATGGAACCTATAGTTCTGCACAATTTAGTATCATCTGCAAAAATAGAAACCGTACTTTCAATGCCCACATCCAGGTCATTAATCAACAAGTTGAAAAGCAAGGGACCCAGTACAGAGCCCTGCGGTACCCCACTAACAACACTGGTCCATTTAGAAAATGTTTCATTAACCACCACGTCTATCTTTTAACCAGTTCTATATCCAGGTACAAATACTATGTTGCAGGCCAAAATTCCTTAATTTAACCAGTAACCTTTTGTGTGGCACTGTATTTAATGCTTTAGCAAAGTCTAAGTAAATCACAGCCATCCCAGAATCCCTGCTTAACTTCTCATAAAATGAAATTAAGTTAGTCTGGCAAGATCTATTATGCATAAAACCATGCTGGCACAAACTCATAGTATTGTTATTTGTTATGAAGTCCAGTATCCAATCCTTTATTAATCCTTCGAAAAGCTTTCCTACCACCGACGTTAGACTAACTGGCCTATAGTTTTGAGGCTGAGAATGGGATCCCTTTTTGAATAGCGGCATCACATTAGCAATTCACCAGTCTCTTGGCACCATGCCAAACCTCAATGAATCCTGAAAAATTAAGTAGAGACGTATGGAAATCACAGAGCTAAGATTGCTAAGTACCCTGGGATGAATCCCATCTGGCCCCTGGAGCTTTGTTTATCTTAACATGTTCTAGTCTCTTTTGAATTTCATAATGTGTGAACCATGCATCATTATATCTATTATTAGAATTGGGACTATTAATAAGATAATTGGCTCCCTATTAAACTGATCCTAGTGTAAAAGTTAAAAGGACCTTAAATTGTAAACTTCACTGGATATAGGCTGAAAGGAAGGATCAAGAATATCTGTAAAGCACTATGTGAAAAAATATTTATAAGAGATACATAAAAAATAAATTATTGGTCATTGTAACTGTTTTCATTATTTCATGAACAGGGCTTCAATTTCCTAGCTTTAATAAAAAAAATGGATTTACCATTTTAATCAAGTTTAACATACTAGAGGACAAAATACACCAACATTGGCTTAATTGGTTCTGAATTTAATTAACTTATAACATCCAGTAAAAAAAGCTTATTTTAATTTTCCTATGATTCATACCATTCATAGTTTTGCAAATAAGAAACCTTATTAATGACTGACGTAATCTGCCAGATCATTTTAACTGCCAACATTTTATTTTACCCGCAATGGTTGATTTGATTGGTTTTGACCTACATAAGATTTGAGATTTATGAGATGGAAAACAGCATAAAATGTGCTTCTACATTACATATAGGTGGAAAATAGAAAGCATAAAAAGTCCAAAAGGCAGAGGGGCAAACTTAGTAAATAAGGTGCTAAATTGCATCAGTGCAGTGGCCTATAGCAATGAATCGGATCTTTATTTTTAATTATAAAGTGGTCGATTGCTGATCAAAAATAATTGCTGATTGATTGCTATTGACTACTACACATGTGCAATTTAGCACCTGTGTTGGTAAATGATCTGTAGAAATTGCACCATGGTTTCAAATGAAGACCATATAAAATCATAGCATGATTTGCTATCATCATGCTATGAAACGGATAAATGACTGCACTTTTGTTAGTGAATGTTACAGTTACTGTATTTTCCAGTAAAGTTACTGGACATCACTCTCAGAATTCATTATTGAAATATTTCCTATATTACATTGAAAGATAGCAATTGCAGTTGGTAATCCTAGGATTAATGACATCTGTTATTTACGGGTGCCTTTTGTTGCAAAAACAGTATTGTTTTCAGGTTTACCATGTAAATGTAATGGCTATTTAATGGCCATTATTGATGAGTGAATATAATCACAAGGCATGGATTTGTGGCGAAATTCTGCACTTCACCACTTGCAATTGTTTTTCATGAAACTGTGGCAAAAGTTTGCAGTTGAAAAAAGTCACCAAGATATAATTGATAGTGATGGGCGAATAAATTCACGAAACGCCAGCGAAAATTCGCCTGCCGAAAATTTACTGGCATAAAAAAAAATAACAGTCGCATGCCACAAATGACGCAGCGCGCGTAAAAAACGTGCAGCTACTCGTTTCACAAATTTTTCGCCAATTCACGAATTTCACTGGAAATTCAAATGGGATAGATTCACCCATCTCTAATAATTGACTCTGAGACAAAAAAGTCACCATAAGAAAAAATTCCCATTAACTTATCTGAAGTGAGAAAAAAATTGTTCTGTGCGTGAAACATTGTTGCATGTAAAAAAAATTTTTTTTTTGCCATGTTTCTTATGCATTTATTATATTTTCAGTGAAGCGAAACAGAACAGAAAACATTTCCAACGCTTCATTTTTACAATGGGCTGGTAGCCGACTAAATATCTGACCACTACTGTTGAATCTATCTTAGCATCAAGCTTTGCTTATGAATGATAATGCAATTAAATCAAGGGTTAACCATTTCATAAATGGAACGGTCCTTACTATTTTGTAGTTGTTTCCTTTGGAATCTTGCACTAAAGCAACCTGTAGGTGTTCCTATAAACCAGGTTAAAAAGTGTCCTCTTACAAATTATTGATTTTGATCATTACACTGTGAAAATAAAGTTTCACAGTAAAACAATATTATTTACGATAAATCCCATATGTTCATTAATTGATAAAAGAATCTCATAGAACAGAACAGAGTTCTTCAGTGCCAACACATTGGCAGACCTTTTGCAAATTCATGATATTAGCAGTGTACCTTAGATTGTAAGCTCCATTGGGGCAAGGACTGATGTGAATGATGTTTAATCTCTGTAAAGTGCGGAGGAATATGTCGGTGCTATATAAATAAAGAATAATAATAATAATGGTAATAATAAAAAAATCACAACAGCTAATAGAAAAAAGAATACAAATTGAAGAGAGGAGGGATATTAGTTATGCTGCAATAATTTGATTGGGGTGTGTTTAACTCCCATTTAAGGTTATATATAGTGATGAGCGAATCTACCCAGTTTCGCTTAGCTGAAAAATTCGCGAGTTTCCAACAAAATTCACGGATTGGCGAAAAAATTTGCGAAACGAGTCGCGGCACTCAGCGCGCAACTCAGGTTTTTTTTTTTAGCGAATTATCGCCAGGCGAATTTTCGCTGGCGTTTCGCGAATCGCGGGAATTCGCTGTGAATTCGCCCATCACTAGTTATATAATGATGGATGTTCAGGATAGTTTTGTAGAATAGTTTGTAAAATTCCTTTTGTTTGTAATATAAACAGATAACTTATAATTAATTGATTAATATATAAAATTTTGTTAGTTACTTATCCATCATCAGTTATTATCTATCATTTACAAATCATTGAATTGCTGATTTACTACAAATCCATTGTTAGTGTTTTTGTGTCAGAATACAGTAGATTGTAAACATCCACAAACCTTCATGAAACCTTCATGAAATTTAAATCCGCAAAATATGGATACATTTATTCTAATTCTATTTTTTCCAATCAATACACTCATCTGTAGATATGTAGTTTGAATGGATTTCCTGTATTACCAGGGCAGCATAAGCTGATATAAATCTTGCCCAACATGAATACAATAAATAGGATTTGTACTGAAAATGTATTTTGCCTTTTAATTACAATTATCTATATTTTACTAATTTGTTTTCCATTATAAGCAATACTAAATAATTGTTTTTTTAAAAATCTCTTTCTACCACTGTAATGAGGAGAGTTTGTTTAAATATGACAATGGGCTCTATATAAACAAACCCTTCTCTTCTCTCTCTGCAGTCTACATCAGACTTAATACTGATGGTTCTTCTGTGTACTGGTATTTTGATTAGTTACCGTCTACTACTCTTACAGTTTCTTCAAAGAAATATGAACTGGGAAAATTGAAGATTTTTCAGTTTAAGTATTTTTCAGTTACAATCAAGAAATGGCAAAAGTCAGATAACCTTAATTATAATAATATAATAATAGGCAAAAGAAATGTTCAATAAATGCCATATTCACTGACCTTTTGTTGAACAAGGAGCTATACTTAAATATATTGGATGATAATTGTATCTAGAACTGTAGATCTGTATAAATCCTCAGCATGTCACCAAAATATTAGGCTATAGTATGCTGAAGATTTCTTCCAGTTATTAACCACATGTTCATGTAACTGATTTTTTGTAAGAATCAAGAATTCATGAATATGTTTTTAAGATGTTAAACTGAAAAACCATTTTTTGGTTATGCTTACTGTCTACTTATAAAAAACTTATTTATATTTAAATATTTATATATTTCTCTGAAAACTTACCAAACTTCCAGTATTTGGTATATCCCGAAATCTGTCCAAAGTCTGAAATTTCTGATTTAATTCTTGGAATAACTCCATATGCCTCTTTCTAGTATGCATGACCTTCTGTGAAAAAATAACCGTAAATATTAATTGTTCATCATTTAGCTATAATATGTTATATTTGAATTTTCACTTTGATAAATCTTGATAAATCTGTCCCTAACATTAACACATTTAACTTTACTATAAAAAAGTTCAGAGATTGGAAATATTTTGTTTTACTTTAAGTTAAAGGGAAAAATGTATATAGTTTTTTTTTTCTCCTAAGGCAAGCCAGCCTAACAGTCACATTAAATATGTTGGAACATCAGGAGATTAAACAATTGATTGGCAATGAGTTGCCACAGGGAATAAAACTAGGATCTTGATGAGATGCCACATTAATCATTGTAGCAAAAGGGGCAGCATTATATGTTCTGCACATTCAGTTAATATTTACATATGTTAACAAAAAGTCTGTGGTTTTTCTGTACTAAAAGCAGACACACTAGGGTGATAATTTTAACTGTAACTGATATTTTAACTGTTCACGGCAGCACTGTATCATACACATCAATTTGTCAGTCACAGGCTAAAGTAGAATCTGTTCAACTTTTATGCTAGGCCCCTGAAACTCATTTAGTATATACATAATACAAAAAGACAATTAAAGAGAAACAAGAAATGGGCTATCATATTACAAATTCTGTAAAGGAAAAGGCTTAACAAGTGTTTAATTGCTTCAATTAGGTAATTAGCAGTGTTTGCATTCTCAGGCTGATTGAAAGTATTACTCAAATGAGAAGACCGAACGTTCTTAATTGTTCTACTGAATACCTTACCACAAATGGCAAATCTGTGCTATGCAACAGGATAATATAGGCATTTATTTAAAATAAATAACAGGGAAAGACTACATTTAAGATGTCTATACTTTATTCATCAAGACTAATGATGGGTGAATTTGCAGGGAATTCCCGTGATTCGCCACTGGCAAATAAATTTGTAAAACGCCAGCGCCAAAAAAAAAAATGAGTCGTGCGCCGTTTTTGACGCAATGAAAACGACGCGAAGCACGTCGAAAACGACGCGTTGAAAACCTGCCGCGACTCATTTTTCGCTAATTTTTCAGCGAAGCAAAACTGGGTAGATTCGCCCATTACTAATCAAGACACATTAAATCAATTCTGTATGGTACATATGTTTAAATGAATTCCTTATAATCTCCTATGTTTCCATTTAAATAAGGAACAGATCATTTTAGCTAGATTATAGGAGACGTATGCTTAAACTGTAATCCATACTAGTAAACTGAAATCTGAGACTAGAAAAAAGGAGAAAATCCAAATTCCCGTGCTGGATCATTCCATTTTAGGGTTAGGAGGTATTGATTCTTTCAGAGCATATTCAAGCAAAACAAGGACTTTCCTATTTGATATCATTTACAATCCACATTAGAAAATTGAAACTATTAAAAAAAGAGCAAACACTGGACTTAATAGATTTTTTTTAATTTAAATCAAAACTATTTAACTTGCATAAAAGCTCCAAATTCTTGAAATTTACCCAGTGGTTTAAATATTAAGCAAACACGATTAGTATAGTAGCAAATGTGAAACCCAAAACAGCAATATGAATATGCAGTTATACAACTCTGCATTGATAATATTGACCTGTAGAAAACTGTTAATATTGCTGATCAATTGATGACTATGTCCCATGTGTATTAATATACCAAAGCAAATCTATCATGTGTAGCTCTGTTTTCTTGCTTTATTTTTGGTGCATAATTAAAGATGATGCTTATTACAAGAGAGCCTTGATTAGTTAAAATAATACCAGATTTATGTAAGAAGACAGAAATCAGAGACCTTAAGAATATATATACAGGAGAGAAATACATAGATTGAGAAGGAATGCAATGTATGACAAAGTATATATGAGTTTGGACAGTGTAGAAGTTATGTAAAATTTGTCATGGATTACACACACAAGGTTATTATTTGCAATAACTTATAAATTTTCTATTTTCTAAAAACTACTGACCAAATTTTCACTGACTCCCCAACCCATTCATCAATACATTTTCCTGAAAACTTCTGCGAAAAAAAATCAATAAAATTTGGATAAGATCTATATAGTACAAATGTTTCAGATTTGTTGCTGAAAACTGCAACTTTTTTTGGATTTTCCCCTTTCTAAGTCCGACCCATCCCATAGTCTTTATTTGATTTAGGTGTCATTTTTATTCTACTTTTGTACCACTGATCTGAAACATTTTAAGGAAAAGTAAGATTAGTCAACCTCTCTGAACAATCCAAATGCATTTTCTTAAAGCACTACTGACATTTTGCTATTATCCTATTCCCAGATGCTCCACAGTCAATAACACTGGGAGATCTAAACATTTTCAGGTGAAATGGCAGCCAGTAAATCAGCTTGTATGTGGTGATGAAATAATCACCCAGTGCCTCTTTCATGTCTTAGTAGTGCTCGAGTAACATATTTTAGGGGGTTATTTATTAAAGTCCAAATGTCAAAAAACTTGAAAAACTTTTTTTACTATAAAATCCAAGGATGGAAAAAGTCCAAATCCAGAAATCTAGCATCTCAGACATACTTGGTTGAATATGTCAGTGGGAGAGGTCCCTATCCTAATTGAAAGTTTCTGTGGCTTGTGCTGTAATTAGCCCAAAAATATGACTATTTCAGACTTTTTGAGCAAAAATCCAAAAAAGTGGGGCTTGTTGGGAAAACAGCTCTATTATTGCCATGAATGTTAATATCTAGAGAAAATTGTAAACTGAAATGTCAAATAATCTAATTTACTTTGAAATTCAGATTTTTTTTTACAAATTAAAGTTGGAAAAATAACTTCATAATAAAGACGTCAAAAAAGTTAGAGGGCTAAACCTCCAACTCCCATATGTCTGGGTAATATATTACATAATGCAAATTTATAGTTAAAAAGCGATTTTTATTCACCACCATGCCAAGTCAAACAAGTTAAAATGACACACAGTTAAAACCAAGCAGCGCTGTTAAGAATGGAAGGGATCCCTTACAACATGTATATCATATATGCTTTGTATAACATTACTATCATGTATGAATAGCTTCTTAGAAGGAGCTCAATAGCTCTAATAGCAAATTATATGTCCCAACAGTGAAAAGCAATATCTGTAAATCCACAGACTAGCAATGTAGAAATCCGGCTGTGAGAAAAAATAATGGAAATCACTGGCATTTGGCCAGTACGTTGCCTCAGAACTAGGCCTCGAGAGTCTATTTGTGATGGCTCCATCCCGGATAAGTGCGCAACATAGAAGGAGAAAAATTGGACTGCAATTGTGAGATGGTATTGGACAAAGTAGCCTTAAACAAGCTCAAACGTATGTCCCATAAGCAGTGCGACCACCACCATCTTGTACCAGTCCAACCAGAGCACAATTATGTGCGTTGAAACAGTCAAGCTGACATTAATGCCTTCAATGCGCTCTATGTCCCGCAAGAAAACGTATACAGACCAAACTTCATGTGTGATGATCGCCCCTCTTTTTCTCTGTCTTTAGTTAATTTGGCCAGATCAATAGCACTTCCATTGTATTTTAGTACATTTTTATTTAGCTATGGAGTGCTCCCACAAACTTTATTTTCTTTTTTGCATTTTGAAATAAAACTATTTTGCTATTCAATGATGTAAGGTCCTTAAAGTCTAGTTTTAAGCACTAAAAACAAAATACTCAAACAGCTTGTGATTTAAAAAGCTTTTCCTTCACCTCTAGGCTTTGCATGCCAAATAAGAAACAGCAGTCTTTGTATATAATAACAAACTATTAAAGGGATCCTGTCATGGGAAAATATTTTTTTTTCAAAATGCATCCATTAATAGTGCTGTTCCAGAAGAATTCTGCATTGAAATCCATTTCTCAAAAGAACAAACAGATTTTTTTTATATTTCATTTTGAAATCTGACATGGGGCTAGACATATTGTCAATTTCCCAGCTGCCCCTGGTCATGTGACGTGTGCTCTGATAAACTTTAATCACTCTTTACTGCAGCCTAATAAAAGAACAATGGTAACCAGATAACCGCTCCCTAACATAAGATAACAGCTGACAGGTAGATGTAAGAACAACACTGAATAGTAAAACCCATGTCCCACTGCATACTATTCAGTTACATTGAGAAGGAAAAACAACAGCCTGCCAGAAAGCAGTTCCCTCCTGAAGATGCATTTAAAAAAAACATACTGTCATGACTGTCTGTCTGCTCAGGTCATGCCAAATCCATGTAATGTATCAAATTTATAATAAACCTTTTTCTAACTAGCTATCAGATGTCCACTCCTTAATGTGTGGCTTCCAGGGGACATAATAGCTACTTTATAATACATTTTTCCTTTGTGTCGGATGTGCTTGAAAGAACATAACTTTACATAAAGAAAATGCAGTTCAAACTGCAAATTTGTCTCCTCTTGAGACCCATAGTCTGCATCCAATCTCCATATCTCTAGTTGACAGATGTGGAAGGTAGGGATGCGCGAATTTATTCCCGTGATTTGCCACCAGCGAATAAATTCGCGAAACACCCGAAAAAAAATTTGCCTGGCAAAAAACAGCCTGACAAAAAAAAACGAGATGCGCGCCGAAAATGACGCGACGCAGCAAAAACAATGCGATGCATCAAATATGATGCCGAAAACTACGCCACGCGTGGCAAAAACGAGATGCGCATCGTTTCGCGAATTTTCGCCAGTAGCGAAATTCGCTAATTTTTCTGCAAAGCGAATCTGCCTAGATTCGCCCATCACTAGTGGAAAGGCTAATTTTGTGCTTTTAGAAGCGATTACAGGCACTTCATAATTCATTATGCATATGAACAGCAGATGTTTAAAAGAACACGCCTTTGCACAATGAAACCCAATTCAGTATATATTATGATAATCCGGTAGTACTGCTATAGGAGACTGCTGGTAGCAAACAGTAGTTTGTCTGGAGAATATTTTGAAGAGCAAAAACAGCAATCAACACATATTCCCTCAACCTGATGACCTTAAAACAATCCTTTAGTTTATAATTAGGTTACCTGTGATGTTTATTTTCTTAAAATGCAGTTTATTTTTTTATGGAAGATCACAGGCCTTCGTTCTCCATAGCTCCATATTCAAATATTTTAGGTACCCAAATAACAGGTGATTTGGTTCTCATTCTTCTTAAAAAAGCTTATATATATTACTGATATCAAGAGTACTGATAACCTTGTTATGCAAATTGAAGGCAGGGGGGGGGCAGGAAACTGTCTTTTCATTTGATTGATTGATATAAGTATTACAGAATTGCTGTTTAGCAAAAACACTGTAAAGGATTGTGAAGAATAAATGAGCTCCATTTTTAATAATGCACTTGTTTAGGCTTTAACCCAGAGCACTCGAGATTTCATTATTTGTTCCAATAACTCCAGTGCATCTTGCATTCATCATCTTCAACACTGTGCAGTATAAAGTACCAAGGAACGTCAGACTCGGGGATCTTAGCAACAGTTGCCATAGCGAACATTCTATTCTGCAGTTCTATAAAATGTTTATACCGTGATTATTCATTTTTCACCCTTGGCATTTTTAACAGTTTTTTTAAGCACTACCATGTAGTTGTTTTGTATCTCCATTGATTTATATTGTTTATCTTTCAAGAGTGGGGAAAAAATATAAAAGTCAATAAAAAAAAAGCAATATAATGTGAATTTCCAGTTACTGTCATCACCTTTAGTGTCATTATGGTGGAGTTGAGCAAACTTTAATAGTGTATTGTTCTACCCACATTCTTCTGTCACATATCTAATAGTGCTATTGTTTCCCACTCTTTTCTTTCATGTGAGATTCAAGTTTTTTCCCAGCAAGTAAAAAAACTCACAAAAGGACAAGCAAACAAGCATTTAGGGAGCCTTTATACTGTCAAAATTCCTATTATATGAATTTCAGTTTTAAACTTCCATTTAAAATAAAACGGTATCTTTCAGGATATTCACATTGTAAGGGTCCTGATAATCTTATTTCTCAAATTATTTTTGAAATGTTGATGGGACACTTGACAGTAATTTACGACCAACTCTGTGCTTTTCAGGACCCGACATAGGGGAGATTAGGCAATAATTATATGCAGATATTCTATAGCAGGGATCCCCAACCTTTTGAACTGATGAGCAACATTCAGAAGTAAAAGGAGTTGGGGAGCAACACAAGCATGAAAAATGTTCTTGGGGTGCCAAATAAGGGCTGTGATTGGCCATTTGGTAGCCCCTATGTGGATTGTCAGCTTACATTGAGGTTCTGTTTGGCAGTACACCTGGTTTTAATACAACCAAAACTTGCCTCCAAGCCAGGAATTCAAAAATAAGCACCTGCTGTGAGGCCACTGGGAGCAACATCCAAGAGGCTGGAGAGCAACATGTTGCTTACAAGCTACTGGTTGAGGATCACTGTTCTATAGGCATTCACCAGGCTGTGAATATACATAAATCACTGGTGAGTTAGTAGTTATTTTATTTCTTTAATTGCTATTTTCTGTTGATATTTCTGGTACTGTCTCTCTCTAGCTTGTTGCATTCATAGATACTGGCATCTCTGTTAGAGTATTAACAACATTTTCCTGTAAATTTTTTTAGGTGCTGATCTGTTGAGCTCAGTTTCCATTAATGATACAACATATATAAGTACTAAACTACTTGCTTTTACTTGCATTACCAAGTACTTGGTTTATAGGTACAGATTGCAGACGGCAGTTAAATATCAATGTATCCAAGATGAAATATGAAAG
>CM044440.1:77677809-77693842 GCA_024363595.1 Xenopus borealis
TAATTTTCTAACTTGAAACCAGAAGGTGATGACCATTTAACTATGACCTAAAGTGCAATTTTGCAAAGTTGGGAAAACTGTCTAAAAGTTCTCTTCTGCATTATTTCCAGTATTTGCTGGCATCAATTCTGGTGTTTGACATGACTGTGATCATGTGTCTTTTGGCACAACTGAATATTGATTACAGCTGCAGAGTGCTGAGGGAACCCTGGAGCTACCACAACCTAGTGAACAGGCAGTAACTCCAGGATTTTAGGGGCAACTTATTGCAGGAAGTATGAAAGTTGCTCACTGTGCTTATGGACATAAATGAGCCCTATGGTATTTTGATGTCAGATCATATGAATCAATAAGTTCATGGACACTGTTGCCTGTTACAGTTTAATAATAGCTCTTGGCTGTACATTTTTTATTAGTTCAATCTCATATGAGAAATGTGTTAGCTCAGTTGTATGCTTATTCCAGCATGCAAGATTTTGATTAATGAAAAACTGCATTGCATTTTAACATTCTTTCTCAGTGCTGACATGTTGCTTTTAGCTAATTATGATTTCCCTTGCCTGGAGTTTTGAGACCCATTTCACTTTGTGGCAGCTGTAGTGAAGTTATGGTGGCTTTGTCATGACATAATGTGCTACAGTCTTTTGTAATTTTCCTTAACCTTAAATATTTTTTTTTATGCAGAAGAACAAATACTGCGCTTCTGTTCATTGTATGCTCAAACATTGATTCAATTAATATTATAACTTACTTCAAAGTCAAGGTCAGAATATCGGGATTTTCTTCTCTATCGTGCAGAAAGGAAAAAAAAAGACATGGTATTAAAATTTTTATATATTTACTGAGTAGCAAAATGAGGATTCCAAAAATTAGTCTCACGCACAAAACATTTTAAGACATGATTTTTCCAAAATATTTGAGGGAAATTATGGAGTGCCTACAAATATACACAAAAATACTAATTAAGCATAATTCACATTCACCTCTAATTTTTACCCCATTTGTTTTCTGCTGCTCTTAGAAAATTAAAAATCTATTAAAATAATTTATCTATATTTCATACTTAGGGCCATTTATATAATACTGTGAAAAATACCCATTATGCAATTAATTTTTTCCAATCAGTTATTTTTTAACCATTATTTTACATGACCTCAGAACTGGTGTAACCCATAAAGGGCTAGTACAGACGAGAAGATTCGGGGAGATTCATCGCCTGGTGAATAATTGCTTGGTGACTAATCTCCCTGAACCGCTTCCCCCCAGCCTTCCAGCTGCTTAATGAAGAATCGCCTGCGCCTAATCACAAGTGGTGCTGCGCTTTCCCGAAATCGCTCTAAATTACCTAAGGAGGCAACCTCAAGCGACTTCGGAAAATGCAGTGCAGCATGTGAATAGGCACAGGCAATTCTTTATTAATCAGCTGGAAGGCGGGGGAAAGCGGTTCAGGGATATTAGTCGCCCCAAAGAAGAGGCGATTAGTTGCCAGGCAACAAATCTCCCCAAATCTTCCCGTCTGGCCTAACCCTAAAAATCAATGTTAAAAATGCAGGAGCAATAAATTCCTTTTGTTTTAAATGATATAAAATGCAGTGTTAAAAGTGATTGCACAATATTGTCTCTATACTCTGACATTAATATTGCAGGGTATATTTTATACAACATATTGGTAGTACTACACATGACATTTATATTGACTCCACAGTGGTAAGAGTTATGATTCATGGTAAATTTGCCAATAGATACACAGCAGTATGGGCAAGCTTTACTGTCTATTTTGGAGTAAATGCCAAGTTTTGTGTTTCTGTAGGGTAGTTTCACATTGATACATTCTCAACAAGCACCAGTTGTAGCTGACATAAAGGGAGCACTTTTCATTTGTGCAATACATGATCTAGGAAAACAGTCCAGATGTTTCTATTGATATTAAAAATGCAAATATGCAGAAATGTAATAGGGGCATTTTAGAAACATTTATTCTACCCAATTAAAAAAAAAATCCAATGAAACCAGTACAGTGGGCCCTGTTTGTATGATTGCAGAATCTAGGGGGGCTGGAAACTGAATACAAACAGGAAGCAACATGAACATTTTGTAGTACACACACAACATAACAGTTAAGTAAGCTTGTAAAAAATGAAAATACAGATAATGGGAATTAGGTCAATGAGAGAAGAATGGCAGCCAGATACTTTGGCTGGTTTCATGGGGACGCTGCTATCATTTCCTGAAAATAAGAAAATATAAAACTTAGAAAACATTATGAAACAAAAAAGCCTTATTAAACAGGGCATGCATACAGATATCAGATTAGGATCAGTTGTTTAATGTAAGTCATTAAGGCTAGGGCCACACTATTGTGGCTATTAGCTTGCAGAGCAATGCAGGCCGAGAACTGCTCCCACTGCTCCTCTGCTCCAGCACTGCCTCTGCTTGGGCACAGGCAGACACAATAGTGGATTACGACACAGAAACAAAACATTTTACTTTTTGTTCCAAAATCCACCCTGCCTGTCCCGAATCCATAACTTCTGTTCCTAGCCTTAAGGATAACTTAAATTCAAATTAGTATTATTCTAAAAATTAGACATCTTTATTAAAAACCTTTAACAATAAATATTGGTACCTCCAAAAATGCTCCCAGGAGGTCATTTTTCCTGAGCTATATACAGTACAAAATTCTCAATACAAGACGGATTTCCAGACATTTGAACTTTTTATATGACTGATCCATAGACCAGTTTGATCAATTAATGCACTATCCCAGATCAGGTAGCCAGCCTGGAATGTTGAATTCTGCATAATGCTTTGGACAATAATCAATCATTCAAATGAATGTTGACTGATAATTTAATGCTTATGATATGACGGTTTTCTTGGAACACTAATGTTAGCTAGATCAATTATAGAAAAAACATAAAGATTTTAAGTTCAAGACAAATCTAATTCTATCATATTTATAGATTTTTGTTAAAATAAATCCAAAAATAGTTGATCCCAATCAATTGATCAATAAAGGTGTTTAGTGAATTTGTCCCTCTCATTTAACATCACCACAGTACACCATGACACAACATGGCATAGCAGTAATTTAAAATTTTTACTGTAAAAATAGATGTTAGATGAAGATTTATTTAAATGGAATACCATGGTAAGCCATCTGAGGCAAAAAAGCACAACATATTTTCCTGTGAGTTTGCACATTTTTCAGCAAAGTGAAATGCAGCACTTTTCACATTGGGGGATTTCTACAGTTATAGAGGAAGCAGACTCTACAGTTATGCTTCTACCATTGCTACAATGCACAAGGTTTTGCGAAGTGGTAGTATAGCCTTTAAGGGGGTAACTTTTTTGTCTGTCTTCCATCTCCAATCATGTCATAGCAGCTTTTTTTGTTATAAATCTTGTACCTTTACTATCTAGTGCACCTGTAACATGCACTGCAACATGTACCCTGTATATTAATGCAACATGTGTACAATTGCTTATCAAGAAAGCTGTAAAATACTGCAAAGCCATGTAATGTAAATACTGCAAAGAATTGTCTTATAATGCCCGAAACTAAACAGTCCTTTAGTTTTGCTTGCATGTTAACTGCAAACAGTATAGCAAATAATACTGTTTTATAGAATTGTATACATGAGATTATCCAAGCATACATTCATATTGATAACAAACCAATTTGATGTGTTAGAAGCCTTAAAGCCATTTTCTTTTCTGCTGATTCACTGCACATGCCCTTTGCTGCTGTCAGTTAGGGACAACCTCACAATATACGGCACACACAGAATATAAATATCGCAACATAAGGCTGATTATTAACTAATACAGATAATTACTCTGTGGCAACTCATAAATCAGTGAAACTAAAATCAGAATTTAATAATCAGTTTATATTTCAGTACAATCTAATTTTCTGCTTGATAATTTGTGACAACCCCTAAGTTTAACTTCTTAACAGCTGCTCAGAGCCCACTGAGCATGCGAGTGTCACATACACTTTTCAAGATGGTGACCTCCTGTGACAAACTGAAGTCCTGCTATTGAAAAATTAAACTTTTGGCTGGTGCAATATGTTCAGTATATAATATATGGAATTTTTAGCAATATTACATTTTAGGGTTTACTTCCCCTTTAAGGCAAGGTACTCCACAATACAGTAACACATGATTATCAAGAAAACTTATGTATTTTGAATAATATGCTTCATACTTGTATATTAATTGTAAATAATTGCATAATTACTTATATCTTGTGTCTAGCACATTTGCTTCACTGACAAACACTTTTCCCTCAGCCATTGCCTTTCAAAAGCTCCCTGTGACCTACAACCCCCATCTGCTAATAAGTGGCAACTGCAACACCTAATGGTTAAATGGCTTTCGCAAGGCTATTTGTTCTGTAGCCAATTTACATAAATATTGTTTGACATTTGAAGAGACGCTGCATACCTATGACTCATAGCTCAGAGGACAAATAGGGCAAATGAATTGTGAACTTTCCTGTCTTGAAAATGGATCAGATAAGAATGCATGTAGGAGGAATAAAAGGAATAGAAGAGAGAGTAGGGAAATAGAATAGCAAATGTTAATGATATAGTGAATCAGAAAGAAAGGGTTAAAGTTCAAGGAGCACATATCAAAGAGCCAATGGAAGAGACAGAAATAAACCGCAGGATAGAGAGGATAATGTGGGATAAGATGTGTGAATGCATTTAAGGGGTCTGCGTGGGTTAGAAGAGACAGGGCTTAGGATATTAACTTGAAGCAGAAAAACTGAAGGCATATTGGGAGGCATGAAATAAGGGCTATGTGAGCAAAAGGGTGAGAATAAGAGATGCATGAGGATTCTGTTTCTAGTATTTACATGGACAGAAAAAACAAGCATGAATCATTTTTGGACAGGACAAAGAAAGCAACCTCCCAAAAAGATGCTTTGATCATTGACTAACAATGGTGCAATGGAAAAACAAACATATTACAATATTAGGTAGCACTTATCAATACTTTTTAGAATTCACATGAGGGGAAGGTCTGGAGCAGAGTTTAGATCATTGTGCTGTGGCTAATTGGTTTTGGACAATATTTCATCTTTCAATATATCCATGTATACCACTGCGCAAAATTAGCAGAGCTAATAATATTTTTTATAAATATCAGGCAGGTTATGTAGGAGCTGTCTGTACCTGAATGTGTGACGTTTCCCATTAAAGAAATTGTGTTTCACAGTTTATACTTCACGTTTAATTATTTAGAATGACATTTTTGTCATTGCCTAAAGCAATTGTTATTAATTGTGCTATTTCTGTAAGTTTTATGAACTGCTGAGACTAATATTCTGCAAAAGTATAACAATGTAACACTGGGAGTACAAGAGCAGAAAATGATACATACATGTGTGAAATGAATTGAATGCAATATTTGTCATTTTCATTCATATATAGACTCCAATAATGTGTCGGGGGGGGGGCTATTGGCTCCCAGCGGGAGTAGTCAGGACCAAAGAGGAAGCTTAGAGGTCAAAAGTTCCAGTTTGCAGTACAGATAAGGATCAGGAGTCACATAGTCAAATCCAGGCTGTAGTTCAGAAGGCAGGCAGATAATCAGCAAGGTCAAGGTACAGGCAGGGTCAAAAGTCCAGGAAAGCAATAGCCAGGAATTTAGGAACACCCAGGAATTCTTGAAACAAATCCTATAGTTGGGCATCAAACCAGCGTCCTCTGCGTCCTTTTATTATGAATTTGGTGCCGAGGTGCAACATCGTGACGGCACACATTTGTGCACCGATGTCAATGCGCAGGTGCCAGAACCCACATGGCAACCATGGGTACCGCCATTTTGTATTTGCAACTTAAGAAGGAGGGAGCGCAGAGGAGTGCTTCTGATAGTACCCCCTCCACCGGGGGGGGGGCACTGGACCACTAGTTTGTGGTTTCTGGGGAAATTGTCTATAGAAGTCCCGCAACCAAATGAGCATGAACATCAGAATATTTCTCCCAGGAGCTTTCTTTAGGACCAAATCCTTTCCATTTGATGAGGAACTGTAAAGATCTGAAAAATCTGGAGTCCAAAATCTTCTCTACTTCAAGGGCACCTATTGCAAAAAAATTTACCCCCAACCAAAGGTGCCGGCCGGTTGGGCATAACAGTACTTTTGGAACTGTAGGTTGCGGAAACTGCTGGAGAAGCACCTCTGGAGCAATAGGCAGTGGAAGCTGCTGGGGAAGCCCCTCAGGAGCTGAAGGCAGTGAAGACCGCTGAAGATCCAGTTGCTGAGAGTTGGCTGGTCCGCTGGTAGCAAACAGCTGGGAGATAGCCAACTTAGAGGGTTGAAGAGACAATGAAGCAATGACTTTAGGAGGAGATGCTGAAACTTGTTCCTCAGGAAGATGCTCCACCACGGTGAACTGCGGGAAGGGATTTTCTTCAATCAAGGAAGTAGAGTTCTGGTGGATAGGGATAGCATGAAGACAATTCAGTTGAGGTATATTATACTCTTTGGCAAAAGCAATCCATGAATTTACCGGCAGCCCCAGAATACAAAAAGGCTGAAACTTGGACAGTCTTATGCGGGAGCCGGATCTGTAGAGGGAGAAGGATTTGGTGAGTGATTGCTTGGAGTCTAGGAGTGACACTAGCCACTTGAGATATCCCAAGATTACTCAGGGGGTAAGGTTCTTTAGGCTTCACAAAGCAGTCTTTGACAAAATGATTCTTTTCCCCACAATAAAGGCAAAGGCCTTCCGAATGTCTCCACAATTTCTCTTGTACAGAGAATCGGATCCGGCTTAACTGCATAGGTTCATCAGCAGGGATAACTGGAGGATTGGGAGAAGAAAATACTGTGGCAGGAGGTGCACTAGGAAACAAGGATCATTGGAAGTGAGGAGCTGAGAAGGTTGGAAATTCTTGGCATGGTCCTTATCTGCTTGGTGCTCTCTTAGACGAGTGTCCAACTTAATGGCCAAAGCGACGACATCTTCCAAACGAGTATGTAGCTCACTGAAGACAAGATCTTCCTTCAGGCAGATAGAGACCAACCTGTCTCTGCCATCAATGTGCGTAACTCTACAGTATAATCAGCCACCGTCCGAGTCCCCTGACGAATCTACATTAACCAAGAGGAGGCAGATGCAGCCTGGCCTGGAGCGTCAAATATGGTCCACAACTCCAGAATGAAGGCATTAGCATTGTCAATAAGCAGAGCCTTCTTCTCCCACAGAGGAGATGCCCACTCAAGAGATTTTCCAGACAAATGGGTAATGATGTATCCCACTTTGGCACAATCAGAAGTAAATTGACTGGGGAGCAGCGTGAATTGAATTTTGCACTGGTTCAAGAATCCTCTACAGGCTTGAGGATCACCACTGTAGAGAGGAGGCGCTAGGATACGTGGCTCAGAGGTATGGGTAGAAGACTCTGGAAGTCGAATCGAAGCAGATGAAAAAGCTGGTGGAGAAACTGACAACTTGCCAAAATTAGACTGCTGTGCTTCATAGTTCTCCATGCGATCAGCCAGTCCGTGAAACGCTCGTCCGAGGTCTTGTGTAGCTTCCTCAGTGGGGTCCATGGCCCAATTACAATGTCAGGGGAACCTATCGGCACCCAAAGGAGGTAGTCGGGACCAATGAGGAAACTAAAGGGCCAAAGTCCAAAACAAGGTACAAGCAAGGATCAGGCAATAACATGGTCAAGGTCCAGGCAGAGTCAAAATACAATAATCAAATAGTAACTAACACCCAAGAACGTGGCAAGCTGGTCCTTATAATTGGGCACCATACTGGCGTCCTGGGCATCCTTTTATATTAAAATCTGTTGCCAAAATGGGCACGTGACACAGCATGTCGCATCCAGGTTGACTTGCTGACTTCATTGCACATGTGCTGCTTCCCACGTGGTGGCTATAGGTGCCACCATCTTGAAAGCAGCACCGGAAGAAGAGGGTGCGCCACCCGGAGCTGCAGGTAAGACTCCGGGTGGCAGGATCCTGACAGGGAGATCTCTCATGACTAAATTATCTTTGAATCTGCTCGAAAGGCCCTGATCAAAAACAGCCCCATAAGCCTAATTATTCCACTTAGTTTCCACCATCAAAGTTCTAAAGTCTATGGCATACTGGCACTGTGACTCCCTTGTCAGATCTGTAAAAGATGGGAGGAGGCATTAGCGACACGTACAGGAGCATCGAAGACTGTTAGAAAAAACTGCAGGAAGGCCTTGGCATCAAAGGTCAAGGGAGAATTATTTTCCCACAAAGTGGTCGCCCATTCTGTTGGTTTACCCTCCAATCTATTCATTACATATCCCACCTTAGCCCATTCACTGGAGAACTGCGAGGGTTGAAACTCAAACTGAATGAGGCTTTGGGTCACAAAGCCTCTACAAGGCTGAGGGTTCCCATTATAGCGAGGCGGTGGGGTAATTCGGAGCTCACCAGCCGACGAAGCTGCAGAAAGAGGAGATACTGTGACAGGAGGATTTTCCATGGTTGGAGAAGTGGATGGCATGCGGGAAAGGATAGTGTCCAGGACTTGCCCAATGCGTAAATGCTGACCCTCATAAGCATCCATGTGGGAGGCCAATCCCCGGAGGGCTCTTCCGACATCAGGTGTGGCTTCCTCAATAGGGTTCATGGCCCAACTATAATGTCAGGGGGGCCTATCGGCTCCCAGCGGGAGGAATCAGGACCAAGAAGGAAGCTTAGGGGTTAAAAGTTCCTGTTCATGGTACAGATAAGGCAGTAGTTCAGAAGGCAGGCAGATAATCAGCAAGGTCAAGGTACAGGAATAGTCAGGAATTCAGGAACACTTTTGGTGCGCGTCACGTCGTTTTCGGCGCGTCACGTCAAAATCGACGCACAACTCGTTTTTCCAGCGAATTTTTGCTAAGCGAAATTTCGCTGCCGATTCGCAAATTTATTCGCCAGCGGCGAATCGCGGGAATTCACCGCGAATTCGCCCCTGCCGAATAATTTCACCCATCACTAATAGTTGGGCATTGAACCGGCGTCCTCTGCATCCTCTGCATTTGTTTAGAAAAAGGCCACAACCCACGTGGTGACCATGGGTGCTGCCATTTTGGATTTGCCAATGAAGGAGGGAGCACCGTGGAGCACTCTTGACATACTGTATAGTGATGGGTGAATCTGCAGCGAAGTGAAACAAATTTTTACTGGTGCTTTTGCCACAAATTCGCCCCAAATTTGCCCATCACTGATAATGTACTCAAGTCCTTTTTTTTTTTTGTTTCCTGCTTATATGGTTCATACAGTTTTCTATAGGTAAATCAGCACTTACTATAAGTGGGTGATACCATATTGATTGACCATTAATAGATAATTGCAGCCTTTAAAGAATGCTTGAGGAAAGCATTTTGTCAACTTTTATTCACTTCTTTTTGCATAGTAGCGAACAGGCACATTCTCAGCTGTAAAACCTAAGGGTAGAGGGAAGTCAATGCTGGTGGCACTGAAAGATATCTATATGGGGCTTACCTTTCAGCTTTAATGTTAACTGTAATATATATGCCACATGTTCAAAACAAACCAACAATATTCAACTACCAATAAAAAGTCTCAAGGACTCATTCCACACATAATCCCACCCCAACCAATAAATATTTCAAGGATTTTCAGAAGGTAATGGAAACAAATGCACCCGCTAAATCTATCACACAAATATCACTTAAGCTATATAAATATACAGACAGTTCAAGAGATGTAGCTACTCAGTATCATTGTTGTCAAGCTGTGGTGCCATCTCATTGTTGAATACTAATGAATGAACAAAATGCACAATCACAGTGTTATTAACTAAAGTTGCAATGGACTTACTGAATACAGTACTAAACATATAGCCAGTAAAAAGGGTACATGTTTTAAAGGAGAACTAAAGTTTAACTGAAGAAGGAGGCAAGAAATGTTGTGCTTTATGTTTGGCTTCTGTAACAGCCTAAGGCAACCACAGACATTAAGCAGGGAAGATCTGCACATCGACATATGCTCCAGTAGCCCCCCATCTTCTTTCCTGCCGATTCACTGCACATGAGCTTAGGGACCAATGAATATATTTAAATATAAATGTCACAATAAAAGACTAATAATGTATTAATACAGATAAATGCTACATGTCATCTCAGAAACCAGTGCTCTTAGCACCAGACAAACCTCCTTTAAAGCTTATAAAATGACAAATGCCACTAAGATTGGATTCTTAACAGCTGCTTAGAGCCCAATGAGCATGTGAGTGTTGCAGACACTTTCCAAGACGGTGACCCCCCCACCCGTGACACATTTGAGGTCCTGAATCATTGCAGCTATTGAGATACTCAAACTTTAGGCTGGTGCAATAAGTTCAATATGTAAAATATGGCATTTTTAACCATAGTCATTTTTAGGGTTTAGAGTTCTTTTATGTGTTCTCTCTATTATTGTAATCGTCACCATCCCTCATAATTATTATAAAGTACAGTTGTTATTGCTGTAAACCCTTTTTTTATTATAAAATTTTGGAATCAAGCCCTCTTTGTAGCCTTTGGTTCAGATCCCTTTCCTTCATAGCATTGCTATCAATATACTTTCATATAAAGGATAGCCACTGAAAATCCCTAAATGTTATCTTAATTTCAGTTAAACTTGGGCCCAAACATTTTGAACCCAATAAGCACAACACATAAAAACTAAAGCTGGCAATGCAATTAAAGATGATCCAGACCCATAACTTTTTCAAACCACTCTTAGAGGCATTGACCCATTTTAAGAATGCTTTAATATCCGTGCTGTTTCAATAACATACAGCAAGTTTTTTTTTTCCCATAGCGGGTATTCAAAAAAAATTTAAATATAAAAAGCTTGTCACCTAAAACCTACCAAGCTTTTTTATTTTTTGGTCAGGGAAATAACAACCCACTTGGCAGGAAGCTGAGGTATTCGAAATAAGAAACCACACAACAGTTTACGAGTTTATGATTTTTGGAAACAAAGGCATCAATCAGGGAAATCCAGGTATTTACCATGGGCCAATAAACTGGTGTATATTTAAGTGGCAGAATCTAGTGATGGGCGAATCTATCCCGTTTCGCGGAAAAATTTGCGAATTTCGCTGGAAAAATTAGCAAATCGAGTCGCATCACGGTTTTTTTTACGCCAGCGAATTTTTGGCAGGCGGATTTTCACTGGCGATTTATTTGACGCTGTGAATCGCTGGAATTTGCCGTGAATTTGCGCCTGGCGAATAAATTCGCCCATCACTAGCAGAATGCCATTAGAGATCCCACTAAAGATTTATATAAGTTCAATAAACAGGGTTATCATATTTTTTTGCGTTTCACAAGAAAACATCTATGTGTTTTGTTATTTTTAGAGCTAAACAAGAAGATTGAGTAGGATGTTTGGTACTTGCAAAGTAGATAATTAGAATACTATTGTAGAAATAATGGATTTATCTGCATATCTGTAGTCATCCAAAAAGTTGATAGGAGGGGCTCTTTATATAGATCTCTGGGGTGCAAAGTCGCTAAAGGGTGAATTTTCACCATCTTCGCCATACTCCCTGCCACTTTAACAGGCGCAAATTAGTTATTCACTAAAATGCAAAGTTCCATCTCAGCAGCTAAAACAAATTTTTGCTAGTGTTACTTTGGCTGGGGGAGCATTTCATAGTGGATTTTCGCTAGCTTTAATTTCTGCCTAGCTAAACTGCACTAGCACTCTTACACTTAGGTTAATTTGAATAATGTGGATACCTAAAAGTCATATGGGCATCTTTAATAGTAAAGTTGGTGCAAATGCTTGAACTGGTCACTTTTTCAAACATGTCAAATGAGCCATAATAAAAGCAGAATAGATCCTTTTTTTGATCGATCAAATTTTTTTTTTCAATCAAAAATAATGATAGCCAATTCGGTAGCTTTGAACTGGCGAACTAGGTGGCCCAATAAAAATTTAAAGGGGAAGTACTTTGACCATCGAATAGTCAAATATTCAAATAAAATAAAATTAAATTTGAATATTCAAATTCGATTAAACTTCGAATTCTTCATGTGAATTTAAGAAATCTGCCCCTAAATGTTTAATAGTTTGGACTCTGAAGGCAATCCCACTTTAAAAAAAGAAAAGTTGCCAGCATTTTTTACAACTCTAATGCATTTCCGGCATTCAGGATATGATGTCACTGACATAGGATTGAAGAAGATGTAGCTTTATTTTATCAGTTAGCCTGGCCTGAGGCTGGAGAAGTAAACTCTGGTGAAAGAGTTAACGTTCAGTAAAATTTGCATCTTCGTGAATTTGTGGAGTAACAAATGCGAATGAATGCTAGCGACGGTCTTGTTCGCTAGCGATTTGTCCTCTATGCCTGTTAGTGAATTAGCGATGTCCTTGCAGATGCGACTGCTTGTGTATAGTGATGGGCGAATTTATACCTGCGATTCACCGCTGGCGACTCGTTTCGTGAATTTTTTCCCCAATTTGCAAATTTCGCTGGAAATTCGCTAATTTTTCGGTGAAGTGAAACGGGGTAGATTCGACCATCACTACTGGTGTACTGACGTTAGCGATGGCCACTTCGCCCTTTAGTAGATCTTCCCCTTTATCTCCTGCTAAGGCAAGTACTGTATTAAGTACAGGGTTCTGCTGCAGCCCACTGCTCTGCATTCTGGCACTTGCTACTTATGTTACTAAATAAATGTCAACTGTTAGATAAAAATATAAAATAAGCTTATAAATTTGGCTGTTCTGTTGGTAATTATAATTAAAGGGAAACTGTCATGGGAAAACATGTTTTTTTTTAAGAGACATCAGTTAATAGTGCTGCTCCAGTAGACTTCTGCACTGAAATCCATTTCTCAAAAGAGCAAACAGATTTTTTTATATTCAGTTTTGAAATCTGACATGGGGCTAGCCATTTTGTCAATTTCCCAGCTGCCCCAGTCATGTGACTTGTGCCAGCACTTTAGGAGGGAACTGCTTTCTGGCAGGCTGCTTATTTTCCTTCTCAATGTAACTGAATAGTACGCAGTGGGACATGGGTTTTACTATCGAGTGCTGTTCTTAGATCTACCAGGCAGCTGTTATCTTGTGTTAGGGAGCTGTTATCTGGTTACATTTCCATTGTTCTTTTATTAGGCTGCTGGGTGGAGGAAAGGGAGGGGGTGATATCACTCCAACATGCAGTACAGCAGTAAAGAGTGATTGAAGTTTATCAGAGCACAAGTCACATGACTTGAGGCAGCTGGGAAATTGACAAAATGTCTAGCCCCATGTCAGATTTCAAAATGAAATATAAAAAAATCTGTTTGCTCTTTTGAGAAATGGATTTCAGTGCAGAATTCTTCTGCAAAAGATTATATCTTATTTAGAAACAAATGGGTATTTTGCAATAATTTTAATGGAGATGTTAAAAAAATATAAATAAGCAGCTATAAATGTCTGAAAATTAATAAGTTAATATAGTATCTCTTTCCTTGTTGTTACCCATATGCAGATGTACCCCAACACATGCATATATATAACAGCATCTATCAAGAAAAAGCTATCTATTAGAAAATGTGGGAATTAAAATTCATAGGTGAAAGGCACAATTGTGACATCACTACTTTAAAGAATTGTAAACATTTTCAGAATAATACTTCCCCCTCTTGGAAAGCAACCATAATCGATAAACCTTGCATGCACATATGACATTGTATGTCATCTTTAAAGCAAAATTACAATTCTAAAGCAAGTCATAAAATGAAGTTTGAATAAATATTGTATATCACCGACCTCTAATGAGCTCATTGATACAGTTGAACCTGTTTCACTTCTTGATAGTCCTGCACTGTCATCCAGCTCAGACGCTATGAAGTTCTTTACTGCTGTGCGAGGTTCAAAAGGAAGGCTCTGCATGTGTTCTTGAGACACAAGATGCTGATCTAAATTTATACCAAATTGTTCCATTACAGCAGGATTCATGCTGAATTCAGGACTGACTTTGTAGTGTAATAGTCTCTCATGAGGCAAAGTATCCATAGCAATGTTCATTTTATTCTCATCTTTCATTTGCATGTTGCCAGTACATCTTGGCATTACAATATAGTCACTCTCCATCATTCGATCCTGGGAAAGACCCATATCTGTATCCCCAGCCCTAAGACTGTCATCTGTGCATAAGTACACAGTTCGTCGTAATTCACTGTTTTCTTTTTTCAGACACTGATCAGTCATGTCCCCCATACTCATGGGCATATGCAAACCTGAAGGTTGTTGGATAAACACTTTAGAGATGATGTTTCCTGGTAATGTTGAGTAGCTCATACCTTCTGGCTTTGCTATGTTTTCATCTTCTTCATCATTCAGCGAAATCCTGGAAAGCGTCCCTGTTATTGTGGTAGCTCTGCAGGGGCCAATGTCCTTATGTAAAACTGCAAATTAGAAATACTATTTTTACGCTTTAATTTCCATACATCTTTTTGTTAATTCCCATAATACTTAGCACAAGAACACATTGACTGAGAAGCCATTTAACTTTTGTTTATTAACATGTAATAGGACTTAGTTTGATCATATCTGACATTTAATCTTCTGTTTATAATTGACTTGTCTACACTGTTTATTCCAGGAACTAAGTTTACTGTTCATACTTGTGTCCTTCCTGTGATATTTATTAATATGTGAAACTTTCAACAAAGCAAATTATATTACTTACTTCAAAACATGCAGTGATACCTTTCAAACTAGTCACCTGAGCCAATTAATCATGGAGGAAAGTCATCAAAAATAGCACTATTGCCATGTGGAAGCAATGGCACTCTGTGAAAATACTTGGCTGGGTCTTTCCAGCAATAAATACATTTGTTTTTCAGCTTATTGTGCACAGTATAACATGCATTCTATATTTTTAGAATCCATTTAGCCGTATTGACCAAATTTATTTTTCCTTATATGCATCTAGTATAAATGAGTTATTGGGAAGAGAGTAGTGGAATACCTGCCCCTTTGCACACTACTCCTAGCAATAAAACTGAAGTTACGGCATTGCAGCTCTTTCTGTCCCACTGGGCAACTAGACCACTTAACAACATCTTGTTAAGATCCCTAAAAAGGCCTACTGTACTGTCTCTTTCAAATATTTGATTTGTACTTCAATTGAACAAGCAATTGTGTTCTCTTCTTTTGCAAGGTTCTACTTGAAGTGCATAAAATATTATGAATGAAACCCCATTAATGCATTCGATAAAGTACAGGCATAATCTCCTGTGTAATATTTTGAAGATTTCCACTCCAGCAGTGTTTTGTTTTATTTAAAATCCATTTTGGAAGCAAGAACTGATACAGTTCTTGAATTTGCATTTCTCGAGCGTTATTGTGACAAAAGTATTCTCAGCTAACCATATATATATGTCATACTTTTGTGTGTTCACTGAAGCAAATAAATATCCTTGTTTGAGCAAAACAACTTTTCCTCTCGAGCTTCTGGTCCCAAAATACCTGAGGGAATTAAATTCTGTTCATGGCTAAGACTCTATTAAAACATCCAGTTTAAATTGAACTCAAAGAGAGGTATATAAAGTTAGGTATCAGCGATTACAATTCTGCCTGCAGCGTATATTATAAAAGCAGAATACTATTTAAGAACTCATGCAATGCATTTGCACCTGCTGCCATTAGGCACAACTTTGTATAGGGAAGCAATTAGTCCCCTGGTATGTGCAACCTGCTCATATCATGTAAAGGACATGCATCTGGATGGCTAATGGACCTCCACTACCTGGTTGTATGAAAAACATCTTACTTAAACTTCCCCTTACAAAATACAGCAGTGGTGATGGCAAATTTTCAATCTGGGGCAAGGTAATGAGTGCATTTTGCACTGTTTGATGGCTATGAGCAAGGGCCTAGAAAGAGTTAACGACTTAAGGTACTTGGATTGTTTGCCAATGTTAATGTAACTTAATATAACACCTTCCCTCATCTAATGGTATTATCAATAATTTTGAGAAAAAACATAAACATCAGCAAAAATGCTAATCTCCACTTTAAAGGAAAAATAACATCA
>CM044440.1:77693852-77730505 GCA_024363595.1 Xenopus borealis
AAATCTTCATATTCTCAATAGAGGGACATATTTGAAAAAAACCAGGGAAATATTTTTGGGTTTCATTTGTGATTATATCTACATATACATGTAAATGGACACAAAGATATGTTAACTTTTGCATTTCTATGTTTTTACAATAACCCCTTACTTTTTGTACATGCATTTCAAAGAATGCCATTTGGAGTTATTATATTATATTATCTTACATTTAACATACAACATACAAGGGCTAATTTACATCCACAAGTGCAGTGAGCAAAGTGCCATTTCATCATGCTGTCCATCTTTTTTTTCCTCACAAAGATGCATTTCTGTCTATGTGGTTGCAAGGGGGTGAAGTGCTCAAGGCCATTGCACTGCACTTGACAAAACTGAATCTGATTTAACAAAACATCTAACAAACATAATGCAATTGCACATAAATGTGGCTGCAAATTGGATGAAACTGTGAGAAAGTTCAGCTGATGTAATTTCTGTTGTTCACTGTGTTAAGTGCTACTGCCACCTCCTGATCATGTGTTGCTCCAGGGTTCACATCATACCCAGAATAAATATAAGCAGCACACTTAGGCCAAAATAATCAGGCACAGACACACTCACTCACATGCTGAACACCACCAGAAATGATACCAGATGGACATTGGCTTTGGGATGATATGCATACACAGTTGCAGTAATTGCCCCCTTGTGATCTTAATGATGCAGGAGTTATTGGGAGTAAATGCTTTATTGTGGGGATGCTGCTTGAATTTGCAATTAGCTCACTGCACTTGTGGATGTACATGTACCTTTTTCTTCTTGAAGGTGTTGTGGTTTCTCTAGATGGGAGGTGATAAGTATGCTAAAAGGGTCAGTTACAAAAAAAGTATGGTAACTTTTTCAGTACGTTCTTTGCTGTTTTCATTGAATGAGAGGATATTTTGGCAATAGTTCTATATTCATTATAAGCCACTAAAATTCTTATATCTGAATTTCGTGAAGCATATTTTTTCAAACTGACAAGTGCCATTTTACACCAATTTTGAAAAATTACTACTCATGCTCCCCATTTTTTCATCATCAGGGGAGCTAGTTCTCTATGTATGTAATCATAAACTTCTAGAGCTCTTACATTGTTATATTGATTTTTTTTCTTGATGCATGTTCTTACCTGACCGACAAGCAATGTCCACATCTTTTTCAAAGTCTGTCTGTTATTGAAAGAAATAGAAACACGGATATATCAGCAAGAATTATAGTGTAAAGTTGGTGGGCAAATGTGTCCTCAGAGCAATTCTATTATCTTTCTGGCAAGTGAATGGAATGCAAACTAAAATGCTCAGACATTTTTCTTTAGACATAAACTTTTATAGTGATCTTTTAAACATAATGCACCACCCTACAGTATTGTAAGGTGTGAAGAAAATGTTATGCTGTTCTGATTATATAAAATGGTCGAATAAATGTTCTAGGTAATGTTAAAAAAAAACCACCACAATATTTCTTATTTTTAAACACAACGCCCCAAAAAACAAGGATTAAATGTAGCAAACTTAAGTATAGACATCAAAATGGGGTGGTAGCTAAAAAATAGTGAATTTCTCTAAAATTAAATCCAATTAATTGGATGGTCATAAAAAATTCTCCCTTTTACACTAGGTAGACGCAATTCTGAAAGGGGTTCATGGAAAAGATATCCCCCAAATGCTAAGCAATCCCTTAACAGCAATGATGGTGGGACAAATAATTAAAAGTAACTCACAAGGAGCCTCCACTTTTTTCTCATATGAGGTACAAGTGCTTAGGAGAGAGGAAATACTCTATATACTCTAAATACTGTCTTAATGTATATAGAAAGTGATTTACCCTGAATTGTGTGTTTGCTGGTTGTGCAGTCTTTCTTACACAAGTACATGTCTTGGTTATATAAGCTATATTCAGTTGTGCTTGAGGAACCTTCTTGTCAGATTTTGGCAATGGCCATTTCTCATACTTTGTGTTTTTGTATTGATAATTTACACTAATGTGGACTTTAAAGCATTGTTAGCATGAATGGTTAAAATGGGTTTTTAGCATAATAAATGGAAATATAATTCTGCTTTAATCTGTTTGAACACTTGCAACAGTGTAAGGATTAGAAAGAAACAAGGTAGTACTTCCTTTATTAGCAATTATAGTTACTAGTGATGGGCGAATCCACCCAGTTTTGCTTAGACGAAAAATTTGCAGCGAAATTCGCGAAAAAATTTGCGAAACGAGTCACGGCACGTTTTTTGACGCGTCGCGTTGTTTTCGTCGTGTTGCGTCGTTTTCATTGCGTCGCGTCAAAAACTATTGCGTTTCGCAAATTTATTCGCCAGTGGCGAATCGCGGGAATTCGCCGTGAATTCGCCCCTGGCGAATAAATTCGCCCATCACTAGTAGTTACAAATAAATTCTACACTTTGGGGCACATTCACTATAGGGCAGATTTATCAACGGTTGAATAGTAAATTTGGAATTCTCAAATTTAAAAATTCCTATATTCCAATTTTAATCCCCCAATTCGAATGCAAAGTAAAATGTGAGATTTATCACAACTCAACCATCGAAACAGTCCTAATTCGAATATTCTCCACCTAAAACCTGCTGAGTTTATGTCAATGGCAGAGGTCTGTTGAGCCGTTTGGAGATGTTAATAGCTCTTCTGACTTTCGAGTTTTTTTGTGTCAGAGGAAAAACTCGATTAGCATGAATCAAATACAAATCAAATTTTTAGGTTGGAACCATTCAATTGAATATTAGACATTCAAAGTTTTTCTTAACTTGCCTCCCAGTCGAATTGTGAGTATTACCATTTTTACAATTATTTTTAAAGGAAAACTATACCCCAATATGAATAATTGAGCAACAGATAGTTTATATCAAATTAAGTCACATATTAAAGAATTTTACCAACCTGATATATATATTTAAGTAAATATTGCTCTTTTACATCTTTTGCCTTGAACCACCATGTCGTGATGGTCTGTGTGCTGCCTAAGAGATCACCTGACCAGAAACATTTCAACTCTAACTGTAACAGGAAGAAGTGTGGAAGCAAAAGATAGAACTCTGTCTGTTAATTGGCTCATGTGACCTAACTTTATAGTTTGTTTGGTATGTTTGTGTGCACCGTTAAATCTTACGATCCCAGGAGGCTGTCCTTATTTTTTAAAATGGCAATTTTCTATTTAAGATTACCCAATGGCACATGCTTTTACAAAAGTATATTATTATGAAAATGGTTTAGTTACATGAAGCAGGGTTTTACATATGAGCTGCTATGCAATATCTTTTTCTAGAGACATATTTTGGGGGTATAGTTTTCCTTTAAGGAGACATACTATGTATAAAACAGAATGTGAATCTAGTCAATACATCTGTTCCACTTCTTTCTGCCTTCTTTCCCAGGCTGTGCATGTGAGTCAGCAGCACTCTGCACACTATACTATAGGATAGGAAACATTCAGCATCTAGCCTGAACCGATAGGGACCTGACACCTGCCTTTGCTTTTGTTACTACAGGGTTGTGATTGGTTTTTCCACTCTTACTGTGCTTCTGGCAAGGACCGTTGGGACACACCCACACCTTATTTGAAAATGGCAATGGGCTGTAGCAGATCTATGGGAAGCTTCAATAAAGGGGCCATTTTTAAAAATAGTATTCATTTTTAGCCCAAAGTAAATAGACATTATAGCTTGTATTATTGATTACAATATAATAAGGGATTTTAGTTATGCTCCTTTGAAAATATTCCCAACATCACTTACTTAGTTCTCAAACATTTCTGATGTAGGCCTTATGCTCTTATAGTCAACATTCAGACTTATAGTCAACTATTTTGTGAACATGTTCACATTACCTTCATGGAACAAACAAAACATAACGGATTTCATACTGTGGCTCGACATACAGGCTGTAGTAAAAGTTACTCAATATGGAACAACAATTATACAGTCAATTTTACAATATACATTAGTTACAGTACTTGTTCAGCCTGAATTTATATTTTTTGGACCACTGTCACAGGTTGATTTAAAATACAGTTCTTCTCTATGTATTAAAAATTCTCAAAGAGGACAGTAGCAAAAGTAATACATTGTGGTATCTATCTCTTAAATTGAGGTTCGTTGTCATACATAATAAATATGTTTAACAGGTGCATAAACAATTATGTCAACATTAATGAACAGATTATGGCAACATTATGAGCATTTTTTCTACATTCTTGAAAGACTCTTTCTACATGATCCACCAAGCAAGATCTCCAATCTGCCTTACTGGATGCCTCTACCTTTTTCAATTTTGAGAAACAAGACTAAAGTAAATATAAGAGGTGAATCTATCCCGTTTGGCCGAAAAATTAGCAAAACGAGTTGCATCACATTAAGATGTTAAAGGCATAATTTCAAGGACTACTGTAATATTTTATCAAATTTTTGAAATATTGTCTTACACTACATTCCATTCTATTCCATGATGCTGTATGAGTAATCTAGAGATAAATGTTTTCACTGATCTAATTCAGATTCAGATGCAGATTTAGACATCCCTAAACTATTTATTAGGTTGCTGTTCCAATGAAGTGTGTCACTCTTCTCCTCAGAGGTGTGTTATCTGAAAGTGACATAAAGAGGCTCATTTATCAAATTCTGAATTTATCTCAATGTTTTCTGAAAACTTCTCTGACCAAACTTGCATTTTTTTCTTCCTTATTCATCAATACACTTTCTAGAAAACTTTGTTTGCAGGGAAAAAAAATGTCACAAATTCTTCAGATTTCCACTCGACAAATAAGATTTTTCAGATTTTTGCCTGAAAACCACTAAACCTTTGGATTATTGCACGCAATCCTGTGCAGATCAAAATATCTTTGGAACATCTCCCATTGAGTTATATGCAACCTCAGCAGGTTTGAGATGCTGGTTTTTCAGATTTGGACTTTTTTCCATCCTTGGAGTATAATAAATCCCCCCCCAAAAATTTTTTTCACTATTAATACTAAAAGTAACCCCCCAAATAATCATCAGTATTGCAGCATTTTGTAAATGTTTGTGCCTACTGATTTCATGTTTGATTAATGACTTTGCACTTGCAATATCATAATTTGGATGATATTCAAATAAGTATTAAAGGTATTTTCTGTCCCAAATTGAAAATGTCAAAATGTTCACTGAATGTATAAATATTCATGCATTCCTTTATCACACCATAAGGAATAGTTATGTAGACAAATGATTTACCATGTACTAGCAAGTACAGAAAAGTGAAATTCTTTGTTTTGCTAGGCACCCCCAAAGCTTCATTGGTACTTTTACCTTTATCCATTTACAGTTTTTCTGTTGGGGAATGGAGTTGCTATTAAGAGCAGTAGCCTGAAATCATAATAATGTATCCACATATAGATTTAAAAAAAAGATTTATGGACAAAACGTGCCAAGAATGGAGAGCGGCATTCAGGGAACCCAAGAAAATGCAGGGTTACAGATTATATGAATACTGTTCATGCATGTAATCCTTTAATCCAATCATCTGTATTTTCCTAAACTTAATAAATGCTTCCATCCTACTCAAGTCCAATTCTCTTCATCTGGTTATCCAGAAAAGCTCTGAATTACAGGAAGGCCAGCTCTCCAATTCCCTTTTATTCATTAATATTTTTTTTAATTAATAACATTAATATTTTATTGATTTTCATTTTCTCTGTAATAATAAAACAGTACCTTGTATTTGATCCTAATTAAGATGTTATTAATCCTTATTAAAGGCAAAACAATTCTATTGGATTGAATTAATGTTTCAGTGATTTTTTGTTTTACTAGATTTAAGTTATGGAGATCCAAACAACCGAAGGACACTTTACCAGAAAAAACATGTCCCACACATTCTGGATAACTGGTGCAATCCTTGTACACCAAACAAGAGGCATTGAACCCCTAGCACTTCAGCTTCTGTTGAGCTCACTATTATACTCAACCAGCTGCATATTTTAAATGCAGTTGAACAGTAAAGCAACGTCAAGGTCTAGACTTAGCAAAGGTAATATATATCAAAACCACAAATACTAGCACTATACACTGTCAATGGAGCATCTTTGTCTATATTTAAGTGAATCAAGGCAGAACAGATGAATCACTACTATTTATAACTATGTGAGCTGGTCATAGAGATGACTAACTGCATGCAGGGACATGAGGTATCATCAGGAATCAACAATGATATATATATATATATATATATATATATAGTAACAGGTAATGGTGCACACAGTTAACAAAAATCAAATACCTGGGTGCCCGCAAATGAAAAATTTTTTTTATAGTAAAAGAAGTTGCAGCACTCACAGGGTTTGTTTGGTGAAGAAAACTTGTAATATTTATTTGATCTCAACGTTTCGATCCCCCACAGGGATCTTCGTCAGGAGTGACAAAACAATATATATATATATATATATATATATATATAATTCCAAACAGAGCAAAAGTCGGCACTCACGAATAAGTAATTAAATACGCCTGGGTGCAGCTCCAAAATTATTCATACGAAACAACCACGAAGAGATCCGCACTCTCAGGACTTATAAAATAAAAAATGTATTAGCAAAAAATGACTGACGTTTCAGCCTCCTCCAAGGCTTTTCTCAAAAAAAAAAAAAAAAAAAAAAAAAAAAAAAAAAAAAAAATATATATATATATATATAGTAAACAAAAAAGTACAGACAATTCGCTTGTGCAACAAAAAATAATTTTTATCAAGCAAGTATTAATGCAATGTTTCAAAGCTTGCGCTTCTTTATCAGGCAACAAGGAATCCAATGACATCACATACTATTTAAAGTCATAGGTAATAGCCACACCCACAATTGGGTAATGTGTTAGTATGCAATTCCAATATAATATACGGCTATCATGTGAATACATAATTAAATTTTCATACATATAATAGACATCATTGTAATGTAAAAAATACTTTTTAGACATATTAATCAAGGTAAACCTCACAATAGCCAAAATGTATATACATTATATATAGGATATGTTATGTTATATCAGTCCCACATCCGCCCCTATTGGAAAATGGTATATATCTTTTCATTCAAATGAAAGCATACAAGTCATACTCTCTGTTAAGTTCCTTGGGATGCAATGTTTGCAATGTGTATATCCAAAATGTCTCTCCCCTCTGCAGTTGCAGTAGTCTATCACTATAGACTCCAAAACAAGAAATCTGAGGGTTGCCACTGGGTGTCGTGCTGAGTGGAAATGGGCTGGGTAATTTCAGTACCTCTTTCCTTATCTCAGATTTATGCTGGCTAATTTGATCCCGTATGGCTTGGACAGTTTCTCTAATGTAAGCAAGCTCACATGGGCATTTGAGCATGTATTCCACATACTCAGTCTCACATGTGACCACGTAGCTCAAATTTTCTCCCTGTATGTGGATGTTAATACACTTGTGCAAATTACACTAGAACACTGCATCTTCAGCAAGGGAACATGCCATCCCTTAAAGATGCCAACACCCTTTGCGTGCTGCCCCGTTCTGTACCCATATCCTCCTTTACTAATCTATCCCTTCGATTTCTAGGATCCTTATATGATAATAGTGAAGGTTCCTGAAACTCCGGAATATTAGGGTATGCCCTACATAATAGCAGCCAATGTTTATAAATGATGTGATAAATGTTACGTGCACAAGGGTAATAGGTATGCATGAACAGTATAAGAGTCTTTTTTTACACATCCCGTGCCCTTTCCTGTATGATAGAATCACTTTCAAGTTCCTTAACCTGTATTACTTCCTGTTAAAGCATCTTACTTGGGTACCCTCTCTGTATGTCTTTTTTGACATTATAATTATGTCTATTACATGTTTGCAAATTGAGTTATGTATTCACATGAAAGCCTTATATTATATTGGAAATGCATACTAACACATGACCCAATTGTGGGTGTGACTATTACATATGGCTTTAAATGGGACAGGCATGTCCAAAGTCAGGCCCAGGGGCCAATTGTGGCCCATTTTCAAATTTACACTGGCCCCCAGCCTTAAACAAGGAAACCGGCAGGCCCGGATTTGGGGAGAGGCCGTCTAGGCCAGGGCCTAGGGCGGCCTTATAGTATAAGCCAAAACATGCCGCTCGCTAAGCACTGACTGTTTAAAATCTCTGGATTTGGGGAGAGGCCATCTAGGCCAGGGCCTAGGGCGGCCTTATAGTATAAGCCAAAACATGCCACTCGCTAAGCACTCACTGTTTAAAAACTATGGTATTTATTTTCATAAACATTGGCACCCAACTAGAAACCCAACCCATGATCCAGTACTTTTTTTGCTGAGCAGTGCCTTCTATCATCTTCCTGCGGAAGCTGAGCATAGCCACTGGATTAGGCACTAGTTCTTGCCGGAGGCTACCACAGAGCTGTGCACAACAGAGGCATACTTTATGTGCGAATTTGGCTAGCTGCCTCAGCCTGGCTGCAATCACCTGCAGTTTTAAAAGCTCAGGCGACATAGCTACAGTACTATATTTCAGGAAATCTTACAGTTGGCAGGTTAAATGGTTAATAAGGTAAATTAATGTTAAATACTGTCTGGTCTGTGGACTACAGATATAATTTTCTAAATATGTTAAATAATGGTTCTAAGAATGGCAGGCTGAATGGTCGGCCCCCACATATTTTCACCTCACCAAATCTGGCCCTCGTTGCAAAAAGTTTGGACACCACTGAAATAGGATGTGATGTCATTCGATTCCTTGTTGCTTGATAAAGAAGCCGGAGATTTGAAACGTTACATTAATACTTGCTTGATAAAAATTACTTTTTGTTGTCTGGACTTTTTTGTTTACTATATGATGTGTCCTTGTATGGACTAAGTCTAGGACTGGGATATAACTCCACAACTCTACTCCATTTTGCTGTAATATAAATATAAATAAATAAATAAATTATATATATATATATATATATATATATATACAGTATATATATACTTTATTTTCCCTCTCACAGCTGGGAATTTGTTTGTTTAATTTAAGGTTAGAATTTTCTAGTTTGTATTATATTATAAAGTGTTATTTATTAATATATTTTTGCACTGCAAAAATATATTTTTTATGCAAAGCTCAATAAATAATTTAAATTTATTTTCTGGCTATAAAATAAATATATATGTTAATGTTGTATTCATGGTAGGAAAAAGTAGGGTTTACACATCTTTTAAAGAAGAACTAAAGCTTAACTAACAAAGTACTGTAGGCTAGAAATTTACAATATGGGAACCATAGCACTTTAGCAGTAGTGATGGGCGAATTTATTCGCCAGGGGCGAATTCGCGGCGAATTCCCCCGATTCGCCGCTGGCGAATAAATTCGCGAAACTGCCAAAAAAATTTGCCGCACAAAAACGAGTCGCGCGTCGGAAATGACGCGACGCGCGTCAAAAACGACGCGCGACTCGTTTCGCGAATCGGCGAAAAATTTTTGGCGAAGCGAAACGCGCCCGTTTCGCCCAGCACTATTTAGCAGTAAAGATCTATGCAAAATGCACCTATGTAACCAATAAGAGGTACAACATGGCTGCTATGGGTATGGGGATTTTTTTTCTACCAAACTCATCTATTTTTGAAGCACTTTGTTAAAATCAATCACATATTTTTCACTGTAGCTGTTCACTCATATGTACTGATAACATTTACTTTGTACAGCATAAATAATGATGAATGGAGTAAATTCTTTCAGATTAATCAGTGAATCATTGTGATTCGTTAAAAAAGAACACATTCATCGGTAGCTTTTGCATTATGATAGTGGTTACTTCTAAAAAAAATTGTTATAGTCAATGCATTATCCAATTACCTCAGGGGTTGTGGATGGAAGGCTCTGCTAATACTTAATCAGAATTCCCCCATTCAAAATGTTTAATTAGTTTTTAATCTGGTTTAGCTGCTAATATCATGATTAAAATGTAATTGGAATTTGTGATACACTGTTTGAAAAAAGATAGATGGTAGCTTTATGTTTTCATAAGCATTTTTGTTAATTTTTGACCAGGGCACTTTCTAAAACGGTTTTATATCTTTGTTGTGTGGGTTTCCTACATGTCCTTTGGTTTTCAATATACATTATAAAAATGCATAATACATATGTAAAATATAAACATTGATAGTAACACAGAAATTACACATGACGATGAAAAGAAAACTATAAATTCCTTCCTAGAGATACTATTTTGGACTTTCAAAGTAACTGAGCTTTGAAACAATTTTCCCTGTACTAGAAACATTCACTGATTTCATATTTGCTCATAAGAAACCCTGCATTAAACTGGTTTCAATAAGAGTGAAAGTAGTCTGTATCTGGGAATTGATCAGCATGTTTGTAGCTTTGCTTCTGGAATATAAATTAAACCTTCAGCTAACTAGGCAGTCCACTATGAGCCAGAGATATAAATGTGACAAATTCCTCTTAAATTATAAAATGTATATGTAGGGGAAAAAGTGTTGAGAAATGATAAATCTGAGGGCATACTCCTGAGTGAAACCAACCTAAACTGGAAATCAATTTAAGGAATATAAATTGGATCACAATGAAAAAAGTTATGTTCTGGTATTGATAATCACAGACTCTATTCTTTCATCTATACCAAAAATTGAAAGTAAAAAAACTGTTACTCCTGAAAGCATATAGTAGAAGTCATAATAGTAGTAGTAGTATCTTTAAAGAAATAAAGGCTGTTAGGCAATAATGAACTTAAGCAAATCTAACCATGATTTGTGCATGTCCATTTGGAAATGAACTGGAGGAATCTGCATTTATTGGATCTTGCCAATTTCTTAGTCGACATCTTAAAGCATCTTGGACCTGTAATAAAGAAATAAGCAATACAAATATAATTAATGTTTGGTATAAATCTTCATACCAGAAAGTAGCTCATAAAATGCCAATTGAGTGTGAGTTATAGGGAATAATCTAATGCTGCCTTGCCGACAGGCAAGATTATAGTTCTAAATATGCGGACCATTCAGTGAATAAATGCACAGTGTGTGTCTTAAGCTGAGCTTACAGAGAAGATGCTATTCCATTTCTTGATTTCAGTAATTTTGCATATGATGAATTTCTCCAAGAGTCTATAAACAAAGTACTGGGCTAGAATTGCAAATTCCAGTATCACCAAAGGACTGTTAACAGGAAATTTTTGTCAGAAATTGTGTATCTAGTGGAATAATGTAATACAAACACAGTTGTGATCACCTACTGGATAAATCAAGGCTTTATCCACATTTCTGATGCCTTCTGCAACACTGTGACTATACCTATACAACCAAACTATAAAGTTGCAAATGAAAGTTAATTTGACATTAGAATCTTCTTCTTACGCAGTGTATACATTATTTTTTTTACTGAAGTGCCGGATTTGCAGCAACCTGGTGAAATATCTTTTGTGACAGTATCAAAAATAACACAATGATGCATTGAGTTTTGTAAGGATCGTGCTGTAGTGATATACTATTAACTAATGTGGAAGATTTCTCTGACATGGACATACAGTTGTGCTTCAAAGCCTGGCAGAATTTCTTAACCATATGAATGATAACACAAAAACTTTTACTCATGGTACGTGGTGTCAAACAACTGTGTTTACTCGTTTTAAATCATAATCACTACACAAACTACCCAAATGACCCAGATCGAAAGTTTACATACCCTCTTTAACATCAATGACAATGTCTTTTGTGGCAGTTGTGGATGAGGCTCTTTATCTTCTCAGATGGTAAAGTTGCTCATTCTTCATTGTAAAAAGTCTCCAGTTCCCATAGATTCTTGGGCATTCTTGCATAAACTGCACATTTGAGGTCTCCCCCGAGTGGCTCAATGATATTGAGGTCAGGAGACTGAGATGTCCACTCCAGAACCTTCACTTTATTTTGCTGTAGCCAATGACAGGTTGACTTGTGTTTTGGGTCATTGTCATGTTGGAACATCCAAGTAAGTCCAATGCACAGCTTCCGGGCTGATGAGTGCAAATTTTGTAGCATGTTTCACAGTAGGAGGGTGTCCTTTCATCATAGGCATTGTTGACTCCTCTCCAAAAGTAGCGTTTATGGTTGTGGCCAAAAAGTTACATTTTAGTCTCATCAAGCCAAATGACTTTGTGCCAGAAAGTTTGAGGAGTGTCTCTGTGCTGTTTGGCATATTGTAAGTGGGATACTTTGTGGGATTTGCATATTAATGACTTTCTTCTGGCAATTTGACCATGCAGACCATCTTTTTTCAAATGCCTCCTTATTGTGCATCTTGAAACCATACCACATTTTTTCAGAGAGTCCTGTATTTGTGGGGGTTTCCTTGCATCCTGAACAAATTTTCCTGGCATTTTTGGCTGGAATCTTAGTTTTATTTGATTTGATTTCAACAGAACCCATAATTTTCAACTTCTTAATTAGCATTGGCATTCTCAGTTCCTTTGATATTTCCTTATATCCCTTTCCTGTTTTATAGAGTTCAACTACATTTTCCCACAGATCCTTTGACAATTCTTTTGCTTTCCCCATGACTTAGAATCCAAAAAACATCAGTGCAGCACTGGATGAAAGATGCAAGGGTCTGTCAGGAGTCCAGAAAGTCATTGCCCTTTTATACACACCCCCTAATTACAAGCAAACAGATCAGAGGTGAAAAGCAAAAGTTTTGTGCATGTTAGGCCAAATCACAAGGGTATGTAAACTTTTGATCATTTGGGTAGTTTGTGTAGTGATTATGATTTAGAAAGAGTAAACACAGTTGTTTGACAATAAATGCTTTCAGCCAACCAACCACTAACCATGAGTGAAAGAAAAGTTTTTGTGTTATCATTCATATTCTCTGAAAAACAGTTAAGAAATCATAAATTCTGCCAGTATGCCAACTGTAAAACCTTCCTAACCAAGTGGTTGGCTACAGGATATTAAACAAAAGGCAAATTATAGGAGAGAGAAAACACGCATTCATTATTTAGAACATTAAGGGACAGATTTATTAAGGATTGAATTGAAAATTCGAATTGTCAAAACTGTCAAATTCAACTGAAATTATCTAAACTTTATTTGAGTTTTTAAAAACATTCGAATTTGATTTTCAAGCTATACTATACTCTTGCCCTTTCAGAATTCAAATTTGACTATTTGCCATCTAAAACTAAGTATATTTGAATTTCAAGTAAAATTAAATTCATGTTTAAAAAAACTCACATGAAATCAAAATTCAACCCTTAATAAACGTGTCTCCCTGAGAATTTTTTTCTCACTTACTTAGAGAAAGAGGAACAGTGAGAGCAAAATAAATGAATAAATTTGCGATACTCCCACAATTTTTTGCCATTTTGCGAATTTCACAGGAAATTTGAGAATTTGTTGGCGAAGAGAAACTGGTGAAATTCTTCCATCCCTAATTATTAGTTAATATTTTCCTTTAAATGCTAAAATTAAATAACCTTTACAAAAGTACAGATAGAAAAACAACTTAAGTCAGTGTATAGATAAAAAGCAAACCGTCAGTTGCTATAGCAGCATCAGCCACTAAAAATATATTTATCCTTATATGAAGGCTAAATAAGAAATATGAAAAACAAAGTGCAGTGAATACCATTTTTGCAAATGACACTGCAAGTGTCTGATCCCAGCAATACACAAACCACTGATTTATTTTTATGATCTATTAAATATCCGCAACTAACATAACATAATATAGTGCCTAAAAAGCAAATCAATAGTAGAACGAAGGCATCCAATTCTACAGATTTTCTTGTTCAAAAAAAGGATGGCTAACTAAGACCTTGCCATCATACAGCTGCTCCTGATTAATAACAAATATGTATAATTCACCTTTCTCATTTGTAATCTCCTGCAAACTCAGATTCTTACCAGGTCCTGCATTCTCCAACTAATAATCCTTAGAATCATGCTGCTCTGCTTAGCATATGGTTGCTCATATCAATCCCCAATTTGATTTTATTTCTCTCAGTTTTTAATAGCTTTCCCAACATCTAAAATGTATTTACGACTTCCAATCACTAATCACTTAGCACTTCAGCCAAAGATACACAAGTGCAGAAATGAATTGATATTTGTCACTGGAAGCTTTTAACACATCTGCTTGCGTTGGTTTTAATTACTACAATTGAACTGAAAGTTACTAGGGCACATAAACAAATAAAATTACAATGCTATGATTGTCTTAGTTTGATATTCTTCACTGTTCTTACTTTGGTTCTTTAACATGCAGGCAACATTATTATTGCTATGCAAATAAAGATCGATACATGGGTATTTTTTACTAAAATGACTTCCATATCAAACCAGTTAAATTTATTTTTGGCAACCAATGCCTCATACATAAATTCAGTGCACATTAGGCAAGACAACTGCTGATTAATTTCTAAGGGTAACTCCAACACTACAATTTAGCACTGCTAATTAAAAAAGTACCGCCATATCTTAAATTATATGAAATAAATTTACAGATGAACAACTCCAGTGTGTACCTGCCATACACATAATTCTTTATGTGATCGGGGGAGGTCTGGAGCACCCACCATTTAGAGTGGCTCTGGGTTGGCCCAAGAGGGCTTTGGCTCACCAGGTTTTTTCCAGTTGTCCCACTGTCCCAGTCCAATGCTGCAGACAAGGCTTCCCCCTGTTCTGCTTGTGACATCACAAAGTCCAGTTACAGTCAGTGAAGTGACTAATTGGCTGGAAGCCCCAGAGAACGTCTGGGAAAAATAGGAGGTTCTAAAAAATGCCTGGGTTTGAAGCCAAATTTCGCAGGAAATTCGCAAATTTTTCGGCAAAGCGAAATGGGACAAATTTACCCATCACTACTGCAGATACCTCTGTCTATACTCTGGCTCTGCCGTTCCATGTATAATATTGATTCAATGGAAAAATATACTATGCACAAATACAGGCCTGGGCTTAATAATGCTCACTACTTGACAGTATTTATAATCAGCAAGGTAATGCAACACAGTTTAAGATAAAAGGCAACGAACAATGTGTTATATTGTGCTGTTTTGTTCAACATGTGCCATGTAATGTATAGCATCCTCCATCAGTTTTTGGCTGGTATGTGGAAGGTGGAATGTTTTTTTTTTCCAGATAAACAGATTATAGAATATGTGTGTAGGATATTACCATCAGTTAGCTGCAGTGCACTCTTTATGGAGGAAAACCATAGTCAGTGAGATGTATTGTATTTCTGTAGTCACTTACTAATAGTAGTGATGCTTTTAATGTACACTACAATTATGTATTGATTTATAGATCTTGACTTTGTTAGCCGAAATACATAAGTGCATTTCCATATTTTGTACCCAGTTTCGCATTAAATAATTTCAGATATGTTTATTCCAGTAGCTCCATATCCAGCTTCAATTCTTTGTTACTTTTTTCTTTACATTTTTAGCATATTATTCCATTATTGATAAACATAAAGACAAACATGGATGGTCAGGAATCTATTATTTGTGAAAAGTATGAGCAAGCATTCCAAAAATTCGAATATGCAGGCCATAAAAGTAAAAGTCAAATGATCTTTTTAACAACCAATTAATTTCCTCTTTTTAGCTGTAGGTTTGGGGCCTGGCACCCAAATCCAATATTTCTACTGGTGGGTGTCCATCAAACATTCTTATTTTTCACTGGAATCAAGTACTGTCTTGAGAAACCTGATAAAGACTCTAGTATATCACATGCCTCCTCCCAGTTGTCATCAATAAACAGACTGACCTGACTGAGATTAAAGGATTTATGAGTACCAAAGTTCCTCTTTGTGTAGAATTCTGATTCATTCATATTGTTTTACCATTAGAGTTATATATTATGTATGTTGGGCACAACAAAACTTTTTTACTGCACATATAAGAACTGCTGTAGGTCTTTACTCTTGTTAATGAATTCTTTCTAGATCAGCTCCAATTGTTATTTTAAGGACTTCAGAAACATAAGTGTTTTGTAAAAAAAACTCTTGCTAAAGCTTGGTTTTATGGTAAAATATAAACTTGTCACATCGCATACTGTGTTGGAGTCCTTTAGCCTACAATTGCCTTTTATGATCTTAAGCATTTTCTAAGCATTTTCTATTTGTCTATTATAATTACTAGTTTGATGTTGGTGTAGTTTGTTATGACTTAAAAACGAAATTTTAAAAAAAGTTTCACTATGGTCAGTTTATTTGATTCAAAGCATACAAAATACTCTCCTCACCTCTTTTCGAAGAATGCAGTGGACCATTACAATGACAAAACCTTGCAAGGAATCAAATACTGCAAATAGTATCTGAAACAGTATTGATCTTTTATCTGTCATTGCAAGGACAGCAGACATCCACGTCAGTGCCAGGAGTGGTAAGACAACACAAGAACTCCAGAGAGATGCCCTAATCAGATAAAGGAAGAAAAAAATGCTGAACCTTATTATAGATATATATTGTAGATAAATCTCACATTCATTTTAGTAAAACAGCTAAAGCTTGCCGTGCTGATGTACTAGCAAAATATATATTTTAAGGACATGGACTACTTGCAAGTCCCCTGTTGATGCACAAACACAACTCCTAACATGCTTCCATGAGCCAAAAGACACAAAGAATGCTGAAGTTGTCATTTAGAAACAATAAGTAAGGTATAACCTAATTATCACATGTTATGTTGTAGGATATTGCAGAACTGGAGATTATACAAAGACAATTTTTTTACTCAGAATCAAGTCTTTAATAGAGGTACATATACCCTGCAGACCTCCAGTTGTTATTTAATGGGGACAAATAGCACCCTCACATTGTAGGTTGCAAAGTATTACAGGTTTAAATGAGTTGCAGGGCTAACGGTACAGTAGGACACCCCTCATTTAATTCAACATTTCTTTGAAAAATAAAAGTGCATTTGTTCCTAATTTTAGACTAAAAAATAAAAACAAACAATATTATAATTAGAAAAACACACATTTTCTATTTCAAGACATGCACAGTAAAAGATTTGTAACAAGAAGATGTAAATGATTTAGACTAACATGGCATTACTGGCGGTGGTGGCTGACAAAGCTGTTGTTGAAACTACTCCACACTTGGCACATTTGAGCGTCAACCCGCTATGAGGCTCACTCATCTGACTGCAAACAAACAGAACACCCACAAAAAAGAACAAAATATTCAATTTTCACCAAAGAATTAATTCTTTTTTTTTTTGTTTTTGTTTAATGAATTCTCATGCATACTTAAAACGATGAATGCATTGATTTGTTTAATAATGGAAACACTGTTACATAATTATTCTGTTTTTTTTTTTCTTTTAGAAATTAGCTATTAAAAGAAGGATCATTTCATTCATGCATGGCTTGTGTCTTTTTACAAAGTTGAATTTCCCAATTTGCAAATTGAAAGTGTGCAGTTGCAAATACATTGAGCTTAACATATGCAGGAGCTAAGAAGGACATATGATGAACAACCTCTATTCAGGCCTACATTTTCTCTTTCTTTCTTTCTTTCTCTCTTTTTTTTCTTTCTTTCTTTGGTCTTTGTAAATTTAGAAATTATATTCAGAATTTGGTTCTTGTAAGTAGAAATAATAAATCAAACTTGTTTTAGAGCCATCTTATAGTATTACAAATTTTTTAATTGTGGCCTGAACATAGATTTAAAATGAATGGGATTTGATGAACTATTTTTTGATGGGAAAAAAAGATGACTTTTATAGTGTGATTCTACAAAGCAGTGCAGAAACATCAATCCACATTAAATAGAGAACAATGACCTAGAACATTGATTGCAGTGGAAGTTTTAAATATGGCTGAAATAAAAATAAATATATAAATGCCACATAATATGCATTACTTGTCTTCCTACTCACTAAATAAGATCCATATTTTAATGAGTAAACACACATTTGAAAGCAAAAATCTCCCCATACCCAGCTCAAACTTTCCAGTTTTTATTATTTATAAGATACAGAAAAATACTCGACTTGCACTGCAAAATAAGATTCAACAAACCAAGGTGTAAATTAATAGAGAATGTAATAAAAGTTGGCAATGGAAAAAATATGCACAATTTGTACAGTTTGTGTGAACAAATTTTCCTTTGTCAGAATTTAATATAGCTTTTGTAAACCCGGAGACTATTTAGCGGCCTCTTACAAAATTGGAAGAAGGTTTATGAATTTCATAGCTTGCACCAGTGCACACTGAATGTAATAAAACTTCTTACTGAAAAAGTAATTGTTTTGTTCCAAAATATCACAACACCTTCAAGCACTTAAAAGTGGGCAATGAGCAGTTAAAATTCACAATGCAATAACAGTTAATATAATAAAAGGAATAATATTACATTGTGAAATGCTAATTTTTATCTTATTTTGCTTTTTGCAGCTTTTATTACATTCCTGCAGACATGTTTGACTAATGAGTGCTTTCTGTATTAACTTGTTATTGGGGTGTCCTGCTCCTTGTGGCAAAAAGGTATGCAGCATTAAAGGACCAGTAAGATAAAAAAATTTTAAAATATGTGTTAGTATACCATGAAAAAAAAAACACAATGACAAAGTAAACTTTAAAATAGCACAGCCTTTATTAGGAAATAACTTACCAAAACTCTGCTTGCACTCCTCTTCAGAAAAGGCAATCCGGCTATTTATCGGGCAATGCTCAATTTCTCCTCCCTACTTTCCTTATAGGAGATAGCCAGGGAGGAGAAATCGAGCACCCCACGATGGATCATTGACCTGTTGCCTATTCTGAAGAGGAGTGCAAGCAGAGTTTTGGTAAGTTATTTCCTAATAAAGACTTTGTGATTTTAAAGTTTATTGGTGGGTTTTTTTTGTGGTATACTAACGAATTTTATAAAATAATATTTTTGATGTTACTGGTCCTTTAAAGTCTGTTAGGGAATGGTTTGTCACCTAGTTGATAAATAGAATGGGATTTCCACAAGCTAAGCCTTGCTGCTTCACCTGAGTAGAAGCCAGGGATTGTTGAGGGTCCAGAGGTCAGAAAAGGCATCACCACTAATGATGGTTGCCAAGATGCATTGAAGTCTATGGGCATCAAATTTTAGTCTATGGGCATAATTTTTGAAGCACCAATTTTACGTTCATAACTACACTGCTAAAATAAGTCAGGAAACAGGATCTTGCACAGATTAAGCACGTGATGGCTACACTCTGTTATGGTACAGCCCAGGGGTTTATGACATATCAGAGTTCTGTGAGCAGTTCTGTGCCCCATCTTTTGATGTTCTATTTCAGTGAGCAACATGAGAGTTACGTATAATTTGTTTTTAACTAAATTATTATGTAATCAGATAACATGGCATTACTTTTATCATTTTAGATGTACAATAAATGTCCAATTGCTCTAGCACTAAATCTTTTCTAATTTTCTATTGTTACTGCCATAAAGGGCATAGATCTTTTCTAGCATCAAAGCTCCACCATCTAGCGAGGGCTCATCTAAGTAAAAGAGTTGCTTGAAATGTCAAAAAGGTGTTACATTATTTCAAATCATCTACTGCTTATTATGATGCATACACTTCCCAACATTAATATTTTTCACATTTGCTACTGTAACTAATTTGCATGATATTTACTGTAAAGAGGATTTTTTGCAAATTTTAAACAGCTATTTGAAAAGAGCCTATGGTTCCTTTGGGATTTCTTTGTAAATTACAAGAATTGCAAATGACAAGCAACTTCAGTCTTGGTATTTTAACTCTTCTTTTGAGATGATGCAACTAATTCAAAGAAGACCATATTATCAGTCTGTCCTTTGCTATTCTCTGCACTGCTGGTTCTGAATTTTGGACAAAAGGTTTGGACACAATCTTTTGGTTGTTGATTAACAGACCTTTGTTAATGTAAAGCATTGTAGAAAATGTTTACATAGCTGTGTCACTTAAAATCTTTTCATCCTCTTTCTTTCTTGTAGGACACTGGGAAATATAAACAAAATCAAACATGTGTTTGTCCTAGTTAACTAACAAAGTAAAAGAAAAAAGCAAAAGCAAAAAATAAGGGCACATGCTTCTCAATTTAATTTTATCAGGTTACAATTTTATTAAATAATACAACAGTTGCCATTTATCATAATGGTCAGCTTTTTGTTTATAAACATACTTCTTGCATTTAACAATTTATAGGGCACATATGCTGTATTACACAAGTGAGTTTATCTTTTGGAATAGGCTACTGTGCTTTCCTGTAGATTGCCCTGATGTTTCTTTTGACTTAACTCAAGTGATGATTTATTTGTGATACACAAAAATAATCATGTCCCTTATATGCGAAACACATGAAAATTGCAATAATCATACCATAGTAACATGGTTAGAATTCCTTTTCATTTCTAAGTACTTTATTTCTTTCAAGATTGACCATTACTTATTTAGCAATTATTGATGGGTGAATTTATTTGCCAGGCGCAAATTCCCGCGATTCACCGCCGGCGAATAAATGCATGATACACCAGCGAAAATTCGCCTGGCAAAAATTCCCTGGTGTGAAAAAGAACCGAAATGCTCGCCGAAAACAATGCGACGCGCCATTTCGCCAATTTTTCGCCAATTCGTGAATTTCCTTGGAGATTCGCAAATTTTCTGCAAAGCGAAACAGGATAGATTCGCCCATCACTATTAGCAACGACTTTGACAAAAAATGTTTGACTTTTGATTGTGTGGAAATGAAGATGACATATTAGAGCACAATGTAGTTGCATTGTTTGATGAAGACCCTCTGGCTAGCAAAGCCCTTGCAAGGGTAAAATTACTCTTATATAGGTTGTTGACTGAACCCTCCAGACCAAGCTGGCAGTCAATTGGCCAATTTATATATTCTCAGTATTCCTGGGGCCTAGGTGAACCTCTCTTCAGCACAAGTTGAGCAGGTCATGTTTTTTCTGATATTTTAAAGTAAAAAAAGGCCGATCAACCAGAATCGAGGATTCAACCATACAGATGAAGCCACTTTGGATTGTGCATTTGACACAGAATTACTTAACTCTATCCCATTTATCCCACTTAGCACAGAATATTGTGTGACAGCATCCCATCCAATTAAAGAGTTCACCATTGAAAACAATGGTGCTTTGGTATGCTAATGAAAAGTTTAAATGCATTAAATGACTTAAGATAACTTTAGATAACACAGTTTCTTCAATTAACCCTGAGTCATGACACATTTAACTCACAAATCCAAGTGGCTGCATCTGTATTTATTATTAAAAAAGCACGATTTAATTGAATTGGTGAAAAACTCAATAAAATCTAGTGAATTGCCGAGTTGTATGATTTTTTCAAAGGTTTTTACCGAATTGTTCTATTTTTTCAGGCTTTTTTCCAAAAAGCACACATTTTTACAAATTTTGCCTGAAAATCCAATATAGTCAGATTTTTCGGCTAATTACAGCGCAGAACACAGAAAATTATAAATAGGATAGGGACCTCTCCCATTGATTTTTTTCTATCCACAGGGTATAATAAATTTTGAAAAATTTCCACTAAAAACTTTAATTCTATGGTAACTTGAATGTTTTTGGCATTCAGACCCCCTAAGAGTTATAATGCAGGCAGACCCTCCAAGAAGTCCAAACCCCAGAGTTTTTTAAAGAATTGAAATTTGAGCTTTAAAGGTACCGGGGACAGCGTCTTACTTGTTTGGTAACTTGCCACACACTGCTGTCTCATAGTAGGGTGGCACTGACATTATGCATTACTTGTTTAAGCGGCCAGTATTTGGCTCTTTTATAATGCAGCTGAAATATTTTCTTTGGAACTTTATTCTTGAAAACATTCAGTGATTAACAGTGTATTACGAACAGCACAAAGAAATATGTTGTTATGGCAACAGAAATATTTTGACATCAAATCCACTACTAATATTATACATTCATCTTTTATACATTATTACAGGTAGCAGCCTTTATCCTTGACATATCCTGTGAATTAATTTAAACAGTTCTATTCAGATAATACATTTAACCATAGTAAAGAATGTTATACTTTGACACTGCAGAGTAAACCCACTGAGGTTCATCTCAAGTTTTGCAAACTGAAACATCTAGTCTGTTACCAATTCTGTGAAAAAGCTTTTTTTATTTAATCAAGGGCTGATATATTCATTGCTGGAATCTTATTTACAGGATGTTACTGCTTGTAAAAATAAACAAAGCTTTTCCAAATTGTTAAGCCACCATTGACTTACGTTTTTAGCATAATGGTTGTAAATATTTAAATTAAATACTATAGTTTAGCACTGCTGCTGCTCTAAAATCTATACACACGAATGCACATTTTAATGAATTGACAAATTGATCTCAGTAGTAAATGCTTTAAAAAATGTCCCAATCTATTAAAACCCTTTCTTGAAAGTCAAAACATTTTGGGGAAATTACTGTTGATGAGGCATACCACCAGATGGACCTTAAGCACTAGTTACACAACAGTCATGCTATCACCACTGTAGTTTTAAAACTGCTAAATTATTGAGCTTGTCTCTAGTTGGCTACCATGGATCTACCACTGTTTTTCAGTTGGGTACATCATACATAGGATAGTTTCTGTTATGCCATGCTCTATTATTAGTTATTTCTATATAAGCTTCCATAGTGTCCTACATAGTAAGGAGCACAGGTATGGTACCCTAGGATGAATACCATCTGGCCCCGAACCTTTGTTTATCTGAACATGTTCTAGTTTTTTTTTAACCATGATGCATGATGCATGGTTCACACATGATACAATTAAAAAAAAACTAGAACATGTTCAGATAAACAAAGGTCCATTTTACTAGAATTAGGACCATTAATAAGGAAACCTTTATTGGCTGGTTCCTCATATCATATTGTATAATGGGATGCTTGTCTTTTATTATATTTTATTTTTATTATTTCTGCACAGAAAACCCTCTCATTCTATCTTTTATCTCTGCTTTTTTTTACCTGAGACGTGGGCCATAATGTGGGAGATACATGTATTATAATAAAAGACAAGCATCCCATTATACAATATGATATGAGGAACCAGCTAATAAAGGTTTCCTTATTAATGGTCCTAGACATTTAATTCTACACCTAATCAGACAGTGGGGTTACAGTGTGTTGCCAAAGACTGTGATTGATAATCCCCACAAGAAAGTAATGGGAAGATGGTGTTGCAAACAATACATTATCTTCCCATTCACTGGCAATTCAGCAGTGCTCTACAACAAGCTGAACAGAACTGAGAGTTTTTTCTACTGTATCCCTGCAGTGTAACCTGGATTAAAGGGGACATACAATAAATATAATTTACATTTTTCATTACGTTTCTGAAACTAATGAGTCAAATAAAAAATGTGTTCAAATAACTTCCAGTAGAATTGTCTTTTGTATGGGTATACAGTATAAAATGTCTAATTTTATTATGAATAAAACAAGTTAAAAGTTAGTATTTTTCCTAACCATTTCCTTAATACAGGCTTGGCTATTAGTTCAAGATATCTGTTGTCACTATCTATAAAGTTATTCACTATTCACATTTTGTGCTGTAGTCCCTGCAGCATGCACTTCTGGGATGTGCTTGTCATGTTTCTCTTCAATCCCCAGTCATGTTGACTTCAAATAAAGAACAGAAACACCTCTACGTGTTTTGCAACTACTATATAAGATTTGGTAACATTCCTATAATCACAGTAATACGTGACTGATACAATGCTGCTTTAATTCAAATCTATTCACCCCAGGTTACTTAATTTATAAATCTTGCCAAAATTCCATGTTGTTAAAGAATATGCATAAATATAATTTACATCTTTGTAGCTGATATACAGAAATACTTATCAGTGAATTAACTCAATGGTATTGAAAAGTAATTATGAGCATATGTGGGGCACAAAGCTGGTACAATATTCTTTTTATTATAAATGGGAAAATATGTTTTAAAAACACAAAACAGTTCTCTATAGAGATGATGAGTTGACAATAATGAATATATATTCAATGTAGTATTTTGTAAGCAATACAATAGAGTTTCTGTTTATTGCACAAATTGTACACCAGTCAGTGTAATCCACACTACACAATCAGGCCAGTATCAAAGAATGTAGTATCCATAGCAACAGACTCAAAGAGCAAAATATAAATATAATTGTACTGCAGTCACTGCAGTCACTGTCTTATAATACATCAGTGTTTCTCAGACTCTATAGATTCATGTCCCCTCCTTTGTGATTCAACATTGAGTTGCACACCAAAATATATAGTGAATAAAGTACCCCCTCTTGTAAAATATAAGGATATTATAAGTTACCGAGGAGTTTCATGACCATATAAAAACACGAGGCCGAAGGGGGGTACTTTATTTATTATAATACACAAGTTTCAGTGAGTCATGTGACAGAAATGACTTCAGAACTCACCGTTTATAACTGATGACATCAGAACTCACTGTTTATAAGGATATCATTTACAAGATATTCACAGCGTTTGTGTATTATATATCTATATGCACAAAAACATATTTGTATTCATCTTCCTACTATAATTTAAGAAAATTTAGGAGAGCAGATCCTGTTCCAAGTGAAGGCTACCTAACTGATATATAGCTGAAAATCACCAAATATAAACTGAACATTGGTGCATTGATGCAGGCCTCTCTGGATTGGTGTCACTATGCCCCCATTAGGATATGATTATTTTCCCACAGGCCAAACTATTATATTACCCTTATTTTCCCAGAACATTGCTGGCAAAATCGGGTAAAGATCCACTTGTGTGGAAAGGCTAGTGCAAAAACCTTAGGATACTCATCTTCCCTTTGTATAAGACAATAAATGATGTTCTGTGAAGTTCTTCTAGAATATAAAGATACATATGTTCTATACATGCAAAAAGCCTCTTCTTATTTTAGAATGTTTTATTTAAAAAAAAAAGTAATATTACTTTTAAATGAGCTCTATTATTTACTAACTTGAATAGATCTACAAAATTTATATTTAAATATTAAATTCTTATTATAAGAACTAATATTGGATGATCTAATGCAGTAATTACCATATTCTAAACATTTGATTTTTCCAAGACATTGCCACCATATTATTGACCCCAAAGCTATAGGTTAACAAGATCAATATAGCCAATTCTGCTAAAAAAAATTGCACTCAGGATAAAGAGTAAATAATGTTTACTATTATATTCATTAGAGAGAATACTCTATTAAATCTAACACATGTGAAATTAAAATGGACTTAAAAAGATCAGGAAAAAAGTTAAACATTATAGAAACTCCCTGAATATTATTATGAATGAAACCAGTCAATTAGTGAAGTGAATAAGTGAAGACCATAAAATTAACACAAAAAGTAAAAATAAAAACAGAAGACTGCTTAAATAATGATTTTCTAATGCTGCAATTATATTGTGACCCTATAAATGAGCACCTGACTTCAATATGCAAACCTCATGGGGGCAAATTCACTAAGATCCGAAAAGTCGCTAGCGTTCGCAGCACTTCGCCAGGCGAATTTTCGCCAGCGCTACGCAAATTCACTCAAGTGCAAATTACGCTCAGGTCGGCGAACAGTAGCATAGTTGCGCTAGTGTTACTTCGCTAGGCAAAGCGAAGTTACGCTAGCGAAGCCTAATTTGCATACAGCGGGAACTTTAAGTTATAATAGAAGTATGTGTTACAGGTTCTACATTCCACTACACAAGCCCAGGAAACCTTTAATAAAATAAATAAACTTGTCCTATTGCCCTAAACATGTGCTCCCTGTATAGTTGGGTTGCCATATGTTAGGAAATGTAGGGGGGAAGGACAGTAACCCCCCCAAAAAATATCGATCTTTTTCAGACTATAACCCTCCTATGCTAAAATACGCCAGAGTTTTTTTGGGACTTAGAAAAAAATTTCTTTTTCAACTTCCTATCTATTGTATTGAACTTCGCCTGGTCTGACCAGGCGAAGTAACATCTAGCGTAAGTGGTAACGTTCAGGAAAATGGACATCTTGGTGAATTTGCGTAATTATGATCCTTCATCAATGCGCAACTTCGACCGGTGTAAGGGTGCGAAGTTGCGCAAGTCTATTTACTTTGCTAGCGAAAATTCGCCAGAGTCTGTGTTAGTGAATTTGCAAAGTTGCAAAATGACATCACACTGGTGAATTAGCGCTAGCGTTAGACGCTTCACGCTTTAGTGAATTTACCCCATGGAATCCACCAAACAAGATTAATAGCTTCTCAACTACTGTAGAGCCTAATAAAAAATGAAAGGGAGATTAACAAATTGTTTTGTCGACAGCTGTGGTGGAGGAACTAATATGAATCTTTCATACAATTACTGTATGAACTTTGTACACCATTATTATATAACAGATATTGACCGTAAAATACCTACACTCAGTGTCGGACTGGGACACCAGGGGCCCACCCAAAAACCTTAGACCAGGGGCCCACCATAAAACCTTAGACCAGGGGCCCACTCTCAGTACTAATATTCTTCATCTCCTCAATCAACCTCTATTCTCCTAGTTTGTTTTCTTTACATACTATAATGAATTATTCAATCTATTTAGCCTCTTTGTTCTCATAGAAATAGGGAATGGCCATGAAATAGGCCAAAAGCTTAGCAGCATGAGGGCCTACTGACACCTTGGCCCACCGGGAGTTTTCCTGGTATTCTGGTGGGCCAGTCTGACACTGCCTACACTAACATTGCTTCAGCAAACTGTACTCTAATTTTAAAAGTTAGAAATTACTTTTGATGTGTTCTACAGAGGTATTTTAGATTGGTTACTTCTTCAGATGCACCAGAACTCAGACATACTGTAAACCGGTAGGGGGATGTTACACCTTTTCTGTGCTGGAGATTCTTGCACACAGCCCTTCCTACTTAATTGACAATTTATGGTAACCTTTCAATTATTTATGGTTATAACAAGGATAATTACTTGGCAATTCTATGTGACAACTTAAAGTATCTAGCAGTGACATAGCTTAATCAACTGGACTTATTTATATTATATGAGTAAGTTGAACATTTTAACCACTAATCTACTTGTTTCAAGATGACTGCAGTGGCTTTAGACATATCACTACAAGCTACTCATAATCTGAATAAATAAAAACCTTTGTTAGCATACACTGATGATTCTGCACTTTTGTTTTAAAATATCATTTCTGATGAATTACAAAAAAGGTTTGACATGAATGAAATATCAACTTCTCAGTGATTCATGCAACTACTGCTAGATAATACAAAATATGGGGGATGTGTAATTATAGGGTTTCTATGTATATGAAATATTGAGAAAATTGTGAAATGGCTTACCCTGCTCTGTGTTTGAGCTTTTTATCTAGGATACCATCTCTGGAAACAAGTTTATTAAAGACTAAAATTCCAATTACCATGTTGACCTGCATAAAAATAAGATTTATTTCAATAAAAAATGAACACATCACATAAATGAAATGCTTTTGTTAGCATATAGAACTCCAAATAAGTATTTTCACATAGTTTGCATTTAACAAATATATAACATATGTTACTAATTTTGAAATTAATTTCCATTGCTTGTGTGCTCTGTCTTTTTAGGAGTGTTTTAATTAATGAATAAAACAAACTAATTTCCGAGATTTCCAAACCAATGATGCCTGCTTACAAAGCCGCAGGGATGTTTTTATGATTTTCCTGAAATGCATTTGCTCAATTTATATGGCTTTTCACGTATTATAGGTGCTTTATATATTAGTATTGTGAAATTATTTGAAATGCCAATTTGCAATGACTTTCACAAGAACAACATATTATGTAAGTTTAAGACAAATACGAGTATGCCATTGGGACATAAATGGTCATTAAAAGAAATGACCATTTAAGTCATCTTTTAATTGGTGGGGACATTAATAAATGACTAAAAGAAGTGGTGTTATTCTGAAATATTTTAGATTAAAGCGTAGAAGATAGCTGTTATATTTATTAGGTCCAAATAACTATTTTATTTAAGCAATTTGATGTATGGTTTTCCCTGTCTCACTGAGGTACAGAATGACAAATTGTCAGCTTCTCTTTGAACATGGAAGATGCTTACATATTTTTGAAGACCCTATGGTACAAAGAAGCTCTTATTAAAATCACCACAATCTATACATTTTAATAATGGTGAATTTAGGGGCTGATTTACTAAAGGTTGAATTCCGAAGTGGAAAATACTTTAATTTGATGGTAGAAGAAAAATCGATCGATCGAACGAATGATAAAATAGTTGATTTTAACCTATGATCGAACAATTTTATTTCAATAAAATAAAACATAGAAAAAATGGTCTAGAAGGTCCCCATAGGCTAACATACTGTAGCACTTCGGCAGTTTTTATTTGGCAAAGTAAAAAAAAAAAAAAGAGACAGAATTTGGATTTCGAAGTCAAAAGATTTTACTATTCAATTCAAACATCTAATGGTTGAATGGTCGAAGTAGCCTATTCGATGGTCGAAGTTTTTCAAAAATTTACTTTGAAAATCAAGCTTTTTTTGCATTTGAATATTCACTTCGACCCTTAGTAAATCAGCCCCTAAGTGTTGATGTTTATTATACTTAAAGTATATCCTGGAGCACGGAGATATCTACAGTACTTGTTTTAATATATTGTTTATTAAGGGCCTAAGACAGCATTCACATCAGGTGGCTTTGCCCTAAATACTTGCTGTAATTGATTTTTGTGATACCCTGGACCCCCACATCAACCTTGGATACTATGGTTTTGGCTGATCTGGCTGGACAGGATAACATTTTATCAAAATTAATTTTCAAATTCTTACTTTATTTGAAGCATAACTACTGTTGAGATGGTTCACATTTTTACAGTTATATACTTTGATTTTAATACATTTTTCAGAGTTGTAGAGGCTGTTTTTGCTCTTACTTTACAGTAATCTGATATTTAGATTAAAAGTTTTTTTGTTTTTATGATTGATCACAATTGAAATTTGGAATGTTACATTTGTGCAGCCACAAGAAGCCCACTTCAAAACAGGTCCCAAAATGACAATTCACCTTCTCTATACACATTTATTGAATTATTAATAGGACCTCATCTAATGTCGTTACTATTAAAGGGTCTTTTATTAATGATCCCTGGAAGAGATTTTGAGCCAGTCACAATATTCCAAATGAATTTGCCTGTCATGAAATACATAATAATGCTGCAAATACAATGTGCGTAAAACTCAGTTTTAAGAGTATGTGGAAATCGGATACATACAATCAATATAATTTAGGGTTTTAGTAAACAGACTAAGTAGCTAAGTAACATGAAATTTGTTTACAATGGGATTACCAAAGCGATTCATGTCAAGGTAGAAAAACCATCCCTGAATAGAGGTGGGGGACTTCGACACCACCTGTCTGCTACATACAATGCTGTTCTCAAAGCGGTTTCAGAACACTTCACACATGCATTCATGCAACTCACACAAGTAACGCCTGTGTCTAGGAGTTGCATGACACATTGGTAATCCCATCACAGTAACTACACAGAATCAAATTCAGATGTCACCTCTTTGAAGAGTTACAATGTGCCATTGTGATTGTATTAGTGGAAGAGTTTATATACCAAGAACTTCCCATACCAGTCAGATGAACTGAAGAAGCTGCTCGGATGAGTAGTGAAACATCTTCAATAATTACTCAGCAAGTCCAGTTGTTTTAGAATTACTTATATAAGATACAATGCAAAGAAAGTTTACCATGGGTGTTATTATACTTTATATAGTAGTGATTGGTTTTGGAATATTTAAATTTACTGGAACTCACATCATTTATGTGTGGTTCCCATCTCCGGGTACACAAATAAATCTAAAAACAAGTGCTTTGTTGATCTATAGGAGTGTGATCTACTGGTTTGAAGAAAGTCTGAACTTGTTTTCCCAGTGATGCTTTCAGTATTATAGGGCTAAATTTCAGTTACCCATACAGTAGCAACCAATACACATTTTGTATTATCCTACTACAGGTTAGATTACGAAAACATGAAAGATAATTGCTTTATATGGCTATTGGCAATGGTACTACTATGATCATTGGATCAACATCTTGGAATACTCTATACCCATAACTTTATTGCAGGTGTTATGTATCCAACTTGTGTGTGTGTCAGCACGCACAATGTACACATCTGCAATTATGGTAATTCACTATCCAGAGCTAGTTGTAGGATGACCAAAAAAGTAAAAGCACACCTGCAATGAATATAATGTCAAGAAGAAAGAATTACCAAAATGTTGATGAGGCATCCAGTAATTCCAGCTGGCCATAATGAGTAATATCTGCAATTTGTACCACATTTTGATAAATAGGCCCCAATGAAACTGTAACCTACATGTTATACTCTTATTTTAGTTAAAATTTACTTAACATCACTATGTATTCAATATACTGTATGTATCTGTTCATTTTTTAAATAGAGACAAAATATTTTTATCTTATAACACACATGGATATAAATCTAATTATTCTATCTGTATACGTGTATGCCACCTAATCATCACCAAAACATTTTATTTAAATACATTTAAGGCATTGGTGCATTGAGCTTGACTAAATTATTCATTTTACCAAAACAACAGCAGCTGCAGGTCCAACAAAAGCATAAAGCAGCCCTCCTTCAAGTGACAGCCAGCAACTGGAAAAATAATTCATAAAGAAATTAATAAAGAAATTCGTAATTGTCAGAAAGATTTGCATTCCTTTTAACTGATGGGACACAACATACTGTATGTCTTGAAATATAATTTCAAATCATGCAGCAGTAATGCTTTTATACTGTATAATAGATTTAATCAATTATACAAAGATTGCAAGAGTTAATAGAACATTTTTTTTAAGGAGGAACATTAAATTGTGAAATTGAAAATTGGGATCATAAGAAACTTTTTGCTTTATGGCTTTGAATATCTTGCACAATGTTAATGTATTTACATTGTCAGTATAATGCAGGTATGTCTGAATTGTGGGAGAGAACAATAACTGCTAGAATCCCTTAAGTCTTTAATCTGCAGTTCCGTGACAGATGGAGTTGCACAATTTAGAAATGCCTGATATACAGCTATACCACTTAATAATATGTATGTGGGATAAAAGTAAATGGGTCAACTCAAACAAAAAATGAAATAAGTGCACATATGTATACACTGGGGAACTGTGATATGTGTGGCTATTAATTGTAGCCTTTACAATGAAACTGCTATAAAATAAAGAAAGAACATATGCAGTTTTCATGTGTGGTCACTTACTAGTGAGGAGTCCCATATCCCTTTGCTTTGGTGAAACCCATCGATATAGCCACTACTAATGCTGGTAGACCTAATAAGGAAGATAAAAACTAAATTATATCATCCACATACAGAAACCCTGAAGCAACAGAATACCCTATGTTTAAACATTTGTGGAAAAGATAGGCTAATATTTTTAATTAAATAAAATAGTATATATGTATTTGTAAAGATTGAATTAAACTTTCTAGAATTTCCAGTATGATCCATTTTCCATCACATGAACTGTAATTGATTATAGCAATAATATCAAGCAAGTAAAAAGGAAAACAAATGTCCTCTAGACATTTGGCCATATTGTTATAAAATATGAAAGTATGGATAAAGAAAGAAATAAAATGCTTATGCCAGGATTCTGACCAGTAACAGATACGGAATTGTATCTTGAACATAAAGACATGCACAGATGGATACTTTGGGTTCTTTTTACAATCTTTTTATTGAATTTTTATCAAATATTGTCTCCAAATGGTGAACAAATAATCAGGGGTTACACATTATTAAAACAGTTATCCCCAGGCTCCTCTAACCCCACTATGAGGGGTGGGGGACCTAGATTGCTGCCCCAAAAGTTACAGGATAAACAACCAATGAAACTATAAATTAACAGTCGGGAAAAACAAAACGAAAATAACATGAATTGTGATGGGCGAATTTATTCGGCAGGGGTGAATTCGCGGCGAATTCCCGCAATTCGCCGCTGGCGAATAAATTAGCGAAACGCCAGCAAAAATGAGCCCAAAAAAATGAGCCCAAAAAAATGAGTCGCGCGTCGAAAAACGGCGCAACGCGCGCCAAAAATGACGTGACGGAAACAACGCGGCACGCATCGGAAATGAAGCGACGCCGCGATTGACGCGCGTCAAAAAACAACGTGCGACTCGCTTGAAATTCGAGAATTTTTCGGCGAAACGGGTGAGATTCGCCCATCACTAAACAACATGAATAAAAAGATAATATTTGGGCAATTTCCAGATAGAATTGTATGCAATAGTGTAGGTTTATACATTAGTTACTGTGGCTCCCATTCTTAGTTGTCCCCCTCAGACTCCAGGCTTATTCAATCTGTTTATGCATCTCCCAATACTAAAAAGAGCAGTAAGTTTATGTAGTCAGTATTAGTCTTAGTAGTCCACCTAGGGATCCTGGATGGTGTCCCAGTTGGTCCATGTTCTGTTGAAAAGGTCCACTGTGTCTTTTCTAAGTGCTGTTAGGTATTCCATTCTCCTAATAAAGCAGACTCTCTCCAGGAAGTCTGCTTCTAATGGAGGGTGGGTACTTTTCCCTCTATGGCACGTCTGGCTGCGGTAAATTAGGCATTTGACAGTTTTTGGATTGGGGTTTTCAGCTTGGGGATTTTCTTCCCTAGTTTGAATATCAGGTGGTTTTGTTGCATTCAAATAACAGGACCCTATGTAACCAATGTCTTGCCACAGTCCATTATCTTGATACCTGGATAAGTCCAGAATATATGTACCAATGTTCCATAAGTGTTGCATCCTCTCCAGCAGTTTGGGGATATTGTCTGTGGATACAGCTTATGTAAAAGAGAGGAAGTGAAATAACAGCCCATCATTTTAAGGTCACATTTATGGGTGTTTTGGTTGCATTTTCCCACGTTATACCATGTTACCAATTTTATAGGATGGCTCAATGGTTCTTCCCACTTTTTCATGTATGAGTCTTGGTACTCTGCCATTTGAGTGCCCACATCAAATTAAGGATTTCTGCTTGAATATTCACAATATCCGCCTTGGAGACTGGTGGAGATTCATTTTCACCATTGATATCCTGAACATCCATGAGATAGAATACCCATGCCATGTTTTCAATTCTTGCTTCAACTTAGTCAAGAGAGGGGGTAGTTTTGTTTGTTTGTAAAGGGAAGTGTAATCTCCTGTTAAATGTATATTCAAATATTTGAGAGATGTTGACACCCAGGGATAGGGGAATCATGGAGATTAGGGAGAGTTTTTAATGGGTGTGTCACCTGAAGAGAGTCAGACAGGGTGCATGATAGCTTAAGTTGTACCCTAAGGGAGGTATAAAGTGATTGCAGGGCATTTAGAAAAAATTGTTGAAAGCCCTGTTTGCTTTTAGGTTCATGGCAATTCTTATGTTCTCTCCTGCCCTTCTGTCCAAAACAAATCCTACTTGGTCTGTATTTATTAGGCTGGGAAGTAATATGTTCAGCCTATTTGCCAGGAACTTTGAAAATATATTCAGGTCTGGAGTGAGATAGGGTGGTAGTTAGCACTTTCAATGATCCTTGCATTCTTAAGAGAGAGAGAGAGAGAGAAGTTATAAAAGAGCTTAAGCCCCCTCTAGCTATGCATTATAGAGGGAGAGCATTATTGATGGGCAAATTTTTTCACCAGGCATGGATTCCCTGCAAATGTTTTTGCAAACTGGCATGAAAATTCACTGTGGGGAAATCTGCTGCGACAAAAAAAACTGTCACTTTTCAAAATTGATGCATATCAAAATTATTCGGAAACCCATTGATTTTAATGCACTTGGACAAAAGAGTCACATGTGTAGTATAAAAATTGTTAAAAATTGTTGCGCGTCTTGACATTTTGCAAATTTTTTCACCGTTTTTCAAAATTCTATGCAAAGCAAAACGAAATGTATTCGCCCAGCTACATAGCATATATTTGCTTAGCTGTCCCCTAAAAGCTTTATGATATCCATATGACAGGCCATCTTGTACAGGGGATTTGTTAGATGGCATTTGTTTCAGGGTGGAGTTAAGCTCTTCTGCTGATATATGAGCATTTCTATTCTCTTGTCCCTGTGCAGTTAGTTTGGGAAGGTTTCGCTAGAATGTAAGCCTGTTTGGCCATCTTTCCATGTTACTATCAGGGAATACAGTAGGTTATATAGATCCTTGTAATAGAAGTGAAAGGCTTCTTCATTCACTTTCGGATAACATACATGGTCTTGGGCTGTGTGAATGATTTGGGAAGTTTGTAGGGCCTACTGAGCTCCTACATTTTGTTGCCAGTAGTGTATGGGGTATGTTTTGAGATTATCTACAGTATTTGAGATTATTCTCTAGCTGCTGTATTCGGAGCAATCTATTTTTTTAAGCATTGAGGACTGCCTTATGGGCCTCCCACAAGATACCAAGAGAGTCTAAGGATAATTCATTTAGTTGGAAACATTCCTCTTTGCAGGATTTTAATTTGTCTCTCATGACAGGCTTTTTTAAAATGCATTCATTGGGTGTGCGGTGCTGTGGGGGAACCTGTGGATAGCATGATATCTATGGGGGCATGATATGTCCAGGAGATCTGGTGTATTGTTGACCGTTGGAAAATGGAGCATAGGGTGATTAAAGAAAAAAATGTTTGTGTGTGTACCTGATGGGGTGGGAGTAGTTGGTAAATTCTTTGTTAGTGGGTGTTAGTGTTGCACCAGCTAGGAATCCTGTAGATAATAGGGCCCTGTGAGTGTGCAGAATTGTTAGGAGGTTCAGTTTTCTCTGGAAAAAAGACGCTTGCGAGGGGACATGATTACACTTTACAAATACATTAGAGGACATTATAGACAAATATCAGGGGACCTTTTTACCTATAAAGAGGATCACTGCCCCAGAGGCCACCCCTTCAGACTAGAAGAAAAGGACTTTCATTTGAAGCAGCGTAGGTGGTTCTTCACAGTGAGGACAGTGAGGTTGTGGAATGCACTGCCGGGTGATGTTGTGAATGGCTGATTCTGTTGATGCTTTCAAAAGGTGCTTGGATGATTTTTTGGACAGACATAATATCAAAGGCTATTTTGATACTAAACTCTACAGTTAGTATAGCTATGGGCATATATGGTTTGTGTGAAAGAGTGTAGGGGTGTGTATGTGTTTGTGTGTATGTATGCTGGGTTTTAATTTGATGGGGTTGAACTTGATGGACTTTGTCTTTTTTCAACCCAATTTAACTATGTAACTATATGTACGTAACTATGTATGCTGAACCTGAAACATTGAGAACAACAGGGGAGGCTTTTACCAGAAGTTGATTTATATCTCTGCAGTAACAGGAATGCAGGAATACAGTATTTTAAGTGTTGCTGCTAAGAATATTTTTTATAAATGGTTTCTATCTTTTTAATCATGATTAGTTTGGCTAATTAAGGTGTTGTTTACCACTCAGTAACTTTTTGAATTGTAGAATCATATCAAATGCACAAAATGGAGATTATAGTTTATCTTGCTGGAATGTGCCTTGCCTACAAATTAATTTCTTGTAGTAATCCTGAAACACAATATATGCTCGGCTGTGATGCATCATCAGCACAGATGCGGTCATCTATTTGCCAGAAATTAATCATTTATTGTGTAGTATCCCCCCCCCACCCAAATGCTGCTATTCTTTAGCGATTGATAAATTACTTAGATGTTGCTAGGTTACCAGAGCATTTTTTCCCAAAGCTAAAATGTAAACTAAGCATGCAGTTATTGTATCCTTGCATTCCAATGGCAAAGATTTATTAACATAAAATAATACAAATGTGCAGTATCCATTTTAAGTACAAATGACTGCAAAGGTATATTTTATATCAAGGTTTTTTTTTCCTTTATTGCCTTAATATTTTCTTGTGAACTAAATCCTTTATTGCAGTGCATTTATTGGCAGCGCAAATATCTCTCCCATATCTATCTGTAGTCAATACGACCATTTCTAACGCCTTCATTTTTATGATTTGAAAGAGAATACATTGTAATTAGAAGGGAAATTTGGAGGGCTCTAAGGTTTACTCAGAGAATGGGCTTGATTTACAATCCTTTAATTTCATAGCATACAGACAGCAATATGGATTCAAATGCTGATTTAGCCTTGCACTTTAAAATGGATACAGGTGTGTATGGATGTAGAATATGCATTCTCCAAGCTCACAACATTTGATTTCTCTAGTATTGCTGCCTACAATAACAGACTGGGAGTAAGCAGTGGATCGCTTTGTGTGGCCATGAACGCTATGAAGTAGTACTTTGTGTTATGAATGCACAAATATAAAAAATACAAGTTCACTAATAAAATCTCTGCTGATCCACATAAAAACTTGCTTGTTTTTGTTCTTTTCAAATCTCTAACTCTCCATTTACATAAACTGTGTCATGGTTTATCTGTAGATAAATGTTACTCTTATTCCTCTAATTATTTCTTTGGCCACTCAGTGGATATATCAGGTATAATTTTCGACTTCAATGTGAGGGTTAGTAATTTGATTCTGAAGGAGATTGGGAGCCAGTGAAGGGACATGCCTATGGGAGCAGCGGATGCTGAGCGGTTAGATAGATGAATAAGTCTAGCAGCAGCATTTAG
>CM044440.1:77750812-77789324 GCA_024363595.1 Xenopus borealis
AAAAAAAAAATGAAAATAGACAGCACTTCTGGACTGGTTTATTCAAGCAGATGGCTCTACACCAAACGCGTTTTGGGATGTAATCCCTCAATCATACAGTCATAAGCCTGAATAAACCAGTCCAGAAGTGCCATCTATTTTCATTTTTTTTTTTCGAGTATGCAGTGGGGCACTGGAGACTGAGAACCTGGCAGTAGGGAGCAGTAGAGGTGAGCTTGAGCGATCTTTCATTTTTGTTTTTTACAGTAAGGATATACCACTCGTTTAGGACTGAGCCGTAAGTTTTGGTGCATCTTTAAAACTAATAACATACAAGTGTAAATTGTAGTCCTGACATGTAGTCAGACTTACCTTTAGCCAACTTAGAACAGACATTGTTGGTACATCCCACAGTACATAACATGCATTGAAGTGCATTGGTTGGTGCATCCCTATTTTTCCCTACACATATTTTTATTCACTATCTATTAAATCTGTTATTCCAGCTGTGTTCCATCTCTTTCCTATTTATCACATTATCTTATTACAGTTTCCTTATATTCCTTAGTCCTTATTAAAGTTTCTCATGGAGCTATTTTTACCTTTATCTTCAAAATCCATCTCTCAGATTGCTATTGTTTTATTCATGTTATTTCCCTGGAGTCCTTTTTCCCTTTATGTTATCTCTTTATTTACACCTCTTGCTGCTTAGTTCTTTTTACTTTAGCCACACCCAATTTCTGTGTTCATTACCCTTTCCATAATCCCTTTTCAGAAAGAAAGATAGCTATTGGAGTTGAATGATATAAGGAGCAAAGTTGGCTACAGTTCACCTATGGGTGACTTGGTTAAAAGAAAACAGATCATTGGTTACAATGGGTTACTGCGCCTGGGCATAATGTTTATTTATTTTTTTTTAAATAGGGTGGACCTAGATAAAGAAAGAGTCCATTATAATAATAATAATCAATACTAAGGTACACAAATACTGCATTGGGCCAATTAAAATCCTTTTATATTTTTCTCATACTAAATAGCAATGGATCGTTTTCGATCGAATGGGTCTGCTTTCAATCGAATTTGATCGAATTAGAATCGAACGATATTGAGCTATTTCCCAAAAACATTTAGATTTTCCAGGACAATTTCAGGAAAGTTTCCAGGAGGTCCTCCATAGGCTGTAATGGCAATTTGGCAGCTTTAAGGTGTTGAGTAGTTGAATTCAATTTTTTTTAAAGAGACAGTACTTCAAAATTCGTAAAATCTAATTTTCTAATTTTTTCAATTCAAATCAAATTTTGGGCTATTCGATAGTCAAAGTAGCCCAAAATTACTTTGAAATTTGAATTTTTATAATTCAAATTTTATTTGAAAATTCACTTTAACCCTTAGATCTTAATCTGCCCCTAAATGTCAACACCTGCAACAAATTGGCAATTTTATCTCTAGGATTGAACTTCACAAGCAAAAATGATTGTTCCACACAGTTACCACATTCTGCAAGCCCTCAGCAATGACAGATGCAGATATTAGCTGGGTCAAAACATTTGTCAGAAAATAGCCAAGAGCTTGCTTGCCAGACTCTATATAATATAATTCAGTAAAGAAAGCACAGATCCATTGGAGATCTGTTCTCTAGCCACTAGTGTTGACCTACAGTATTAACTGTAAGACAGCAGTTGTCAAAATGCTTGACAAACAGCAAAAAAATCACTGACAGAGAATGGCATTCACAGACTAATGGATACACAAATAAGAATTTATTTTAAAATTCACCCTGGGTACATATTTGATATAATTCTCTCCAAAAAAGTAAATCTTTCCATTGTCTAAATCAGAGCTAATTTTGTAACAAGGTTAAGAAAATATTGTACTGAATTATACTTTATCTGCATTGGAATCAACTACTTAAACTACAGCACTACAGCCAGGACAAGTAGCCAATGGAGATAATTAAGTTTCTTTAGTTTAAATCTATAGTGTTGCAATTTATTTATAAACTATTTTGGTTTATTTCAAGTTTTCTCTTTTTACACATGAGAATTCCATTAAGCACTTTAACGAGCAGCCATTAAAATTGGATTCCTTAACTATTAAGCAAATTAAGTTACATTTAAGTTAAACAGCAAGCTCTAGCAGTACAAATTGGAAAATTACTTTTCAAAAAAATCTATTTTTTTTTAGGATGGTACTTCTGAGAGCATACTGAGTTTATGAATCATGCCCCCACATCACTTTCCTCTTTTGGGCATGCAGGTGGAAGGCATGAATCAATAAAAAAGAGGACATTTTAAGTAGACAAACAGATTAAGGCTAGGGCCAGATGGGCCAAAATCAGTCTGCTGAAATATGTAAGACAATTTAAGCCCTCACTGCTAGTAGTATCCTCTTCTGTGTTCTCATCTGGAAGCCTTGTGTTGGTTCCAGCACAAGCACACTTGGTGGATTCTGCCTCAAAATGCAAAGATATCGCTGTTTATAATCTTAATTATATTCAGTAGCACACAATGAATATAGACTTTTCCCATACCTCAATTTTGTAATATCTAACACCGGTTCCAATCTCTAACAATTTAAAATCTTCACCAATTATTTAATACACACTTGCACTAAATCATTTGCATTTATAATGCACACGAAGCAACACATTTATGGCAGGCAGAAGAAAACAAAAGTTTAACCAACTGGTAGAATAGCTAAAAGTAGATATACAGTGCACAGGATTGTTTGTTTTAAGGGTCAAATGCTTTCAATGCTGGCATAACCAGCAATCAGAAAGTGAAAGAGAAACTGTGGCTTCTTCCTCATACCAATACAATTAGTAGATTTTTATTTTGAACTGTACTCTTCGGGGGAGATTTAGCAAGGGTCGAATTTGTGATGTGATGTGAGTTAAACTCCCATTACTTTGAAATTCAAAGTAAAAAAGACCAATCTAAATTTATTTTTAAAAAAATATATATATATATTTTTGGGTGAATAAGTCATTTTCATTCGAATTCAAATTGTTAGAATCAAAGTAGTTTATTCTATTGAATTTAATTAAAAGTTTTTTTATAGAAATAAGTTTGATTTTTCCAAGTCAACCAATTGACTCCAAATAGGTCCCCCATAGGCTAAAACAGCAATTTGGCATATTTTACATGGCGAATGGTTGGTCAAATTTTTAAAGAGACCGTAATTTTAGATGGCGAATGGTCGGTCGAATTTTTAAAGAGACCGTACATGATAAATTTTGATATTTGAATTTTTGATTTTTTTTTTCAAATCAAATTTTATTCCCTAGTCGAAGTACACAAAAAAGCTTGAAATTCAAATTTTTTTAATTTGAACTTTAACTTTCATTTTAATTTTCACCCTTGATAAATCTGCCCATTAGAGGATGTTTGGTGAAATTTTCTAAACTTAACAATAGAAAATATCACTTTTTAGCTGGATATAACAATTTTATCCATGCCTTTTATAAGATAGCAAATAATATTATAATAATGGTTCTCAGTATCATAATTTACTGAGGTGCAGGTGTTTCTTCTGTGAAAAGTAAAAAAATCAATAAGTTCCCAATTCCGAGGCAAGGTAGAAAATGGCAAAGGAGACCAGCTGTATTAATGAAGCTCTTGCTGGAATTATATTTAGTTATATAGTGCCAACATATCCATTAGGATTGTACAGGGAGGAGCATTAAAGTGTATCACCTTTTTTACAATATACATCTCAAAAACCCAGGATATCTATTGTGATGGCAAAGGGGTGCATTGCCATAACTTGACCACAAGTGCAATGGAATTATAGAACAAAATATATTTTTTTTATATTAAATGCAAATTACTGAACTGGCTAATAATAATATTTCTGCTTTTAAACACTTATCTAAGAAATACTCCCTACAACTCTAACACTGCCCTCCTACTACTGTAATATCTGAATGCAATCTAAGCTCAAGGTAAAATAGCTAATAAATATATCACAACGCCATTAGGAAGGTGAACAGTACATCTATGTCATTACGTTCTGATATCTGACATGTTCATGGATACACCTTGAGTAAATTGGATCTCTTAAGTCAAAGCACAGAGAGCTGCACTTAACAACAGTAATGGGACACTTCTGTCGCAACAGTTAAATATTCAAAAGGAGCTGGGTTCTTAAATACAAGGTCTCCAACATATTACAAAGGTTATAGAAATGCATTTTTAGGTTTAGTGCTCCTTTAAGATATAACAACAAATCTAACAAGCTAAGAAAACCCCAGAGGTTATAAAAAGGAATGTTGCCATGTGTTCTGTCTCATTCCAGTGCACCCATTGGAAGTGGGTGTGTTGTTCACAGGTAAAAAAAAAGGTAAGGAAAAGGTTAGGAACCTCTGATTTAGAGACTAAGGGGCAGATTTACTAATGGTCGAATTTCAAAGTGAAAAAACTTTGAAATTCGACCATCAAATTTTTTTAAGACTATATTCAATTGAAAATGGATCTATTTCAATCAAATAGGTCTATTTTCATAGTACATAGATACATAGTTAAATTGGGTTCAACCCCTCCAAATTAAAACCCAGCATACACACACACACCCACCCCTACACTCTTTCACACAAACCATATGCCCATAGCTATACTAAATGTAGAGTTTAGTATCAAAATAGCCTTTGATATTATGCCTGTCCAAAAAATCATCCAAGCACCTTTTGAAAGCCTCAACAGAAAGAGCCATCACAACATCACCCGGCAGTGCATTCCACAACCTCACTGTCCTCACTGTGAGGAACCACCTACGCTGCTTCAAATGAAAGTCCTTTTCTTCTTGTCTGAAGGGGTGGCCTCTGGTGCGGTGATCCTCTTTATGGGTAAAAAGGTCCCCTGATATTTGTCTATAATGTCCTCTAATGTATTTGTAAAGTGTAATCATGTCCCCTTGCAAGCCCCTTTTTTCCAGAGAAAACAACCCCAACTTGGACAATCTACCCTCATAATTTAAGTCTTCCATTCCTCTAACCAATTTAGTTGCACGTCTCTGCACTCTCTCCAGCTCATTTACATCCCTCCTAAGGACTGGAGTCCAAAACTACATTGCACATTCCAGATGAGGTCTTACTAGGGATCTATAAAGAGGCATAATTGTTTTCATCCCTTGAGTTTATGCCCTTTTTTTATGCAGGACAGAACTTTATTTGCTTTAGTAGCTACAGAATGACTCTGCTCAGAATTAGACAACTTGTTATCTATAAAAACCCCAAGATCCTTCTCACTTAAGAAAACTCCCAACACACTGCCATTTAGTGTATAACTTGCATTTATATAATTTTTGCCAAAGTGCATAACCTTGCATTTATCAACATTTAAGCTCATTTTCCAGTTTGCTGCCCAGTTTCCCAACTTAGACAAATCACTCTGCAAAGTGGCAGCATCCTGCAAGGAATCTATAGTTCTGCACAATTTAGTAACATCTGCAAAAATAGAAACTGTACTTTCAATGCCCACATCCAGGTCATTAATAAACAAGTTGAAAAGCAAGGGACCCGGTAGAGAGCTCTGCGGTACACCACTAGCACACTGGTCCAATTAGAAAATGTTCCATTTACCACCACTCTTTGTAGTCTATCTTTTAGCCAGTTCTCTATACAGTTACAAATACTATATTCCAGGCCAACATTCCTTAATTTAACCAGTAACCTTCTGTGTGGCTCTGTATCAAATGCTTTAGCAAAGTCTAAGTAAATCACATCCACAGCCATCCCTGCTTACCTTTGCATAAAATGAAATTAAGTTAGTCTGGCAAGATCTATTACGCATAAAACCATGCTGGCACAGATTCATAGTATTGTTATTTGCTATGAAGTCCAGTATCCTATGGAGGTCCCCCATAGGCCACATTGGCAATTTGCCAGCTTTAAGGTGGCGAATAGTCGAATTTGAAGGATTTTCAAGAGACAGTACTTATAAAAGTAAAACATTTTCTATTCAAATCGAATGTTGGGCTATTCGATAGTCAAAGTACCCCAAAAGTACTTTGAAAATCGAATTTTTAAAATTCAAATTTTATTAAAATTTTCAATTCGACCCTTAGTAAATCTGCCCATAAGTGTCTAAATTATGCCCAGGATTTGTGACACTTGTTATTTATCTAACAATAAACATGTATCTGAATTAGCCTAATTAACTCCATTCATTGGAGTGCAATACTATGTTTTGTAATGCCCTGAGAATCAATGTGTAACCGAATGAGTTAATAAAGTAAGGTTCTCTATTTTATGGCATGACAGAGCCAAATCCTATTTTATTCCTGCTGAGCCTGAAATAAAGCCCTATTGTAGTTCATACCTCACCGACTGGATAAACATTAGATCCTCAAAAATTCCTTTGTTGAACTATATCTGTGGCCCATGCCTTGGTATGCTAAGATGCTTCAGTGGCTACAATTAAATTCTATATTTCATAGCGTTGCTAGGTTTTTGAAGACTGTTCTGATTTATCAAGGGTCCCCAGAACAAAACATGGAAAAACAAATCTCAGTATAAGCCATTGGATAAAGTAGTCATTTCAAACAAAATAATGCAACTCTGGTGGCCAAGAAAAGGAAACACATGAGATTAGAGAGATAAAATGTATTTTCAAGTTACTGTTCTTTAGATAATTAAAATAACACAATGTCAAAACTATAATATTTAATGGAAGCTTCAATTAAAACTCAATGTATTGGTGGTACAAGAGAGACGCCAAACTTTCTAAGCATGGGTTTGTAATAAGCTTGCACAATAGAAGGAAATACTTAATTCCACACTGAGGGTGAAGTAGAAGGTATATTTAAAACAGTGATCCCCAACCAGCAGCTCACCACCCCCACTGATGTTGCTCATAGTGGCCTCAAAGTAATTGCCTATTTTAAAATTCTTTGCTTAAAGGCAAGTTTTGGAGGCATAAAGATAGGGGTTTATTGCAAACAGAGCTTCCTCCAGTCTAGCAGTGTATGTGGGGCTATCAGACTAACATAGTCTCTCTTTTCATGCTTGTGTGGCTCCTCAACAATTTTTACATGGTTCAGGTTTGAGAATTAGCAAAATGCAGTAGGGCTATTAAATATTCAAATATGTAAATAATCTAATATTATTAGTACTGTAAATAATATTAAAACCCATAGACAGATCTAAAGTTCCCAATTCATATAATGCATGAATGGTGATATCAGTGTTGTATTATTATTATGCTATGGAAAACTCTGTATGCAGTCAGGTGTCTCTACCAAAAAGAATCACTTGAAAATGCATCCTTTAACCCTCAGTTGTGCTGGTTTGTGTGTGTCGTTTAAAAACACTATATTTTCCTGCAAATACCATTGCCACCTAACAGTACATGGAAAGATGTAGGAAGCCCAAAAGCCTTGCCAGACAGGAACCAGCATGATATATTTTTACATGAACTTTACCTTTTCCTCGATTACTAAATGTGAACAATAATGTAATAAATTAACTAAATATTACATAAACTTTCAGAAGATCAAGGGTTTATCAGCTTTTAAAGCCTATACCATGGAACTGATTACTTGAGTGTTATTTGGTTGTATTCATCTATAGTGTATCTTTCTATAATAATGAAAATCATGAATATTGTGTAATATTTATCTTATAAACAGTGTTTAGTGATGTTATAGTTAGTTCTTAGTGTTGTAATTGGTGCCACTGAAATGTGTATATTCTAAACCCTGCCATATAATATGAGGATATTAGAAGTCATCTTGCCATTTTATTATCTTCATTGCCTCCATGGCATTTGGCCTTGTGTTTTTTATTAGGGTCAAGGGACTAGGCCAGAAAATCCAGTTATCTATTCAGTTATGAATGAGAACCACAATCTCTACTAACTCTATTAAATAAAAGTTTACTTTCTTTGAAAATTGGAAGCTTTAGAGAACATTTTATGTCACACATTTCTTTAACGTTTAGTTTAATATTGTCTGTTTTTTTTATTTTTAAATAACATGCATGATAAAGCCAACTGAGAAACAGTGGGATTTACTGTTAAATAGGCCTTTGCCTCCTTTCAGTTGTAAAGTTTCTCCTCTGTTGGGCTTGTCAGCTTTTCAGAGTCATCAGATCACCTACAGACCAAGTGGGTAGAATCATTTAAAATGTCAGTTCAGTGAAAACAAAGTGGCTTTTCCTTGTGCTGTCAGCACACTCCTTTATCATTGCACCTATGGGAAAGGAGTGCACTGAAATGTTCTGACACTAGAATAGCATTGATAATTGTAGAAATGTAACTCATAACTTACATGGGTTTCATCTGATACTTCTGATATTACCATTGTCTCAAGTCTGAAAGTTCAGTTTGGAAATAGAGCTGACTCTCATGCATTTTCAAGAAATGGAATGAAAGGACAACTTAAGCTAATATGTCCCACATCCACAGCTGCTGAATGGGATCTAACTGGATTTTGCTTCGTTTAGCTTAATCAAGCAAAATGGGGAGTTGTATTTCCCTTATCCCTCATGGGATATACACCAGGATGTATTTTCCTTTTTATTCTGTAGGAACAGTGATGTGCAACATGTGAATCCCTTTTTTGTTTTATTACAACTCTCAAAATCCGTTGGCTACAGGACTACTTCAGACCAAACATTCTTGGCATGTTTATTTTTAACCAGTTAGCTACTGCTATGGCTATACCACAGGATTTTGTGAGTTTTGGTTCCAAACAGTTGAAAGTCAGTGAATTTGACATCCTAGTTTTTCATCGGTGCAAAGGTTACAGTTGAAACCCACTAATATGGATCAATATCTGCTGTTCGATTCCCACCATCCGCTGGAACATAAACTTGGTGTCATTAGAACTCTGCACCACAGTTCAGAATATGTGGCAACTGATACAGAGTCCAAAGACAAGGAGTATAAACATCTCAGAGGAGCTTTGAAAGCGTGTGGCTACCCAGACTGGCAATTTGTTAAAACCGCAGCAACCAAGCCCAAGAGGAACATCAAAAGAAATAACCACCTGGAGACACATAGTAGGTGAAACATAGTCATTCCATATGTAGCTGGAGTATCGGAGTAACTCAGGAGGATTTTCCACAAACACCACATCCCTGTTTTTCAAACCTAGCAACACACTGAGACAAAAACTAGTACACCCAAAGGATCCAGCTCCTAAAGGAAAACAAAGTAATGTGGTATACGCAATGCCCAAATCTTGGATAAAGAAGGCGGCTGGTTTGAAAGAGATGTGAAAGAGGCGATATATATTAAGGTGAATTATCCCTGAACAGAGGTGGCGGCCTTCGACACCACATGTCCGCAATGCTGTTCTAACATCTGTACCCCGGCGGTTTCAGAACTATTCACACATCCATTCATGCAACTCTCACAAGTACCACCTGCGTCTAGCAGTTGCATGACACATTGGTAATCCTATTATAGTAACTACACACAATCAACACCTCTGTGAATTTCAGATGTCACCTCTCTGAAGAGTTACAATGTGCCGTTGTGATTGGATTGTTGGAAGAGTCTATATGCCGAGAACTCCCCTACACCAGTCGAACTGAAGAAGATGCTCGGATGAGCAGTGAAATGTCTTCATTAAAATTTCTCAGCAAGTCCAGTTGTTTTGAGTTAATTCAGTTAGACATACCATGACCTGGATGAATGAGAATCTTCATAGTCATGTCACAGTTGGTTTATAAATAGATAAGTATAATGCAGCAGTTTGCTGCATTCCTTTATGTATCTCTGTGTCTATTAAATGACAGTGTGAATCCATTTAGCAAATATATGTGAGGAGATGTGGTAAATCTGCTCTGTTCCCATCTCTAGTAGATTGTTCCATTAGCCAAATAAACAAAGCAAAGACTGCAAATACTAGAGAGATGTGTTCTGAGAATTTGCTTGAATTAGTGCTGCTATATCTGTTCTGTACTGCTGAAGTACTGCAGTTGTTTCAGTAGCCACTGTATACTGATGGTGCAGTGTTCAATAAACCATTAACTGTTTAAGAATCTCTGGAACACTGCATGAGCACATAATGCTGAAAGAACACAAATACATTTTCTCTTAATGCGTGCAGGTTTGCTTGAGTTTTGCCCCTAATGTTGCAACCACAATAAGTATATGAAGCCTAGGTTCTGATGAAGGAATTCATAGCAAATTGGCTAATTTTAGTGGCAAATTTTTTTTCACAGATCAGTTTTCTTCTGTTCATTATTTTTTCAACCAACAAATTGAAGCAGGGAATTAGGCAGCTCAGACCTAGCAAGGCCAACATTTGACTAGAAAAATCAAGAAAATTTGATTTTGAAACATTCCTGTATATGTGACTAAACGTATAATTGTTTGTTCTCTTGGCTTGGGACTATTTGAGATTAAACATTACATTAATTTTTTTATTAATTTTATTTTTATTTCATCAGTACATGAAAACAATGCAAAAAAGTTGATTTTGCTTTCACTCTCTTTATTTGATATACTTTGATATCATGTAGAATGTGCAGACATTTGCCTACAGCAGTCAAGCTTTGAAATTATAATAAGCAAGTTCCATAATTCAGCAATTTTGAGTACAAAGTTTTATATCTTTGAGGATTGTTGTGAAGTACTGTTTATTCTGATTGGGATAAGAAATGCATACGACCCTCCAGTTGTGAATTGCATTTACATTCTTAATGTAAAAACTAAATACCTTAAAGGAACAATTCAGTGAAAAAATAAAAACTGGATAAACAGATACACTGTGCAAAATAATACATTTTTCTAATATAGTTAGTTAGTCAAAAATTTAATCTATAAAGGCTGGAGTGACTGGATGTCTAATATAATACCCAGAATCAAACTTACTGCTTTTCAGCTCTCTAACTCTGAGTTAGTCAGCGACTTGGAGCGGGGCCACATGGGACATAATTGTTCAATAAGTTTTCAATATAGCATTCAGCTAAGATTCAAAAGCAACAGTTATGGCCCATGTACCCCAGCCCCCCTCAATCTTCTGATTTTTTACTGAACAATTCCTTTAAAAGCAGTCTGTTAATATTTTGTTAAAATATATGTTTGCCCATTTTTCTACTCACTACCCCTTTGAACGGATTGATAAACCAGTTAAATTAAACAACAGAATCATGACTGAAACCATTTTCCAAACTATTACACTCCAGTGCCTGCAAGCTATTTCTGAACTTATCTTTTGCTAGTAACTGCCAGCAAATTATTAATAGCTACTACTCTATGTGGTTAATAGCAACTGCCCTGTAAAGAGGCAATTTAAAACTCCAAAGTTAAAAAATAGTTCTAAACTTGCTGTTCTCACATTTCATGAACAGTATTAAAATTCCTTATAGCTATAGGTAAGGAATTGCTTTTTTAATTCTCAAATAAAGAGCCTTCTATTAGTAGTCAACCCAAACAAAGATGTTGTCTACATCATACTTATTGAAGTTTCTCCTTTGAGACTATTAGAATATGCTGGTGACTTTTACTTAAAAGTACTTAATAACAATTTTGGGGTAAGAGGGTTTCCCCCATACATTTTCTAACATATAGAACCTTAACTAAACAGTGGGCTCATGTGAAGGGCATTATAACAACTCTATTTTCTTTATTAAGGTTCCCTGGACTTGTATGATTAACAGTGTAAATGTAATGTATTTGATGCAACATATAACCTAAAAACGTCCATTCAACTTTAAATTTCCCACCGTATGCAAATTAACCTGAGCCAATAACATCTACATTTTAGTAAATTTGAGTTGTCTGAGCAAATTTTCATCTGGCAAAGTGTTGCGATGGGTACGGAGCGGACACTGGCAAATTTTCCCTTTGAATCAAATGCATTACAATTCCTTTAACTCATTTATGACCACTTATCTAAGGGATAATAAAGGTTGTGCCCATTCCACAGCTTGTGCCAAGCCCCATATGCCATCAGTTACTTAATATGATGGTAAAAAGGGCAGTGTTAAGAAAAAGGTATAGAATGCCGCACTGCATTCAAACGCATAATGCTCAATGTTTCAAAGCATCAAAAGGAATTACAATAGGGTCACGTAATTACTACACCATATAGCAGCTTACAATAAAAAAATATATTTTACAAAGTCTACACATAAGGGCAGATTTACTAAATGTGTGTGAATGATTCGAAATTCGATCGAATTTTAGAAAAGATTCAAATTCGAATTTTCGAATAGGTTTTCTGGCCACTTCGACTATTGAATTTTAAAAATTCAATTGAATTGAATGATTTGAATAGATCGAATAAAAATCTATTCGATTACTCTACTAATCAATGATCAAATTACTTGCCCTTTAAATTTTTATTCGAATGCCTAGTTCGCCAGATTAAACCTACCAAATTGCTGTATAACCCTATGGGAAGCTCCCATAGGGTTTTTTCAGCTTTTTACGAAAATTCAATCGAATGGTTAAAATCGTTCAATCACCTTTTTTTAATTGATCTTTTTTGAATATCGTTAAAACCCTTCGAATTCGAATATCAAATTTGAAGGGTTAAAATTCTGTAAAAATTTGATGGTCGAATTTGAGGGTTTTTTAACCCTTGAATTCAACCCGTAGTAAATCTGCCCCTTAGTAGGCTACTACATAGAAAGATAAAGATGAAAGGATAGAATCGGTTTTCACTAAAAATTTGAGCTCTTGTTGACACAGCTTTACTTTCTCACCTACTCTTTTCATAATGTTTTTTTCTCAGAGCCATTTTCACCTTCCTTGTTGTCCTTTGTTGTAATCAGGAAAACGTATTGTTTTAGGAACAGCTAAATAATATTATAGTAATAACAACTTTCTCTGCTGTTAAACTTGATAGGTTACTAGGTGATTCTATTCCAAATATCCATGCCAATAAAGAATAGTGAGGATTAATTTTAATGGTGTGGGTGGCTTTTAGTGCAATAATAGAACCATGATAGTGTTTATAGACAGGGAAACATGACCTAATACTAATTTGTATCTTAAAATGCAGAAACAGCTCTAGGGATGATATCTTTATGTTACAGCATTGTTTTCATGTTGGAAAAAGGAACTACCATGATACCAGTTATTTATTGTGCCTAAAAATAGATACCTAGCAATCACACTTTGCAATACACCCTAATGAAAACCGTTACCTCATAAATCTATCATTACACTGGCCAGGTACAGGCTTACTATGTAGATTTGTCATAACAACAATTACATTTTTATTTAACAATGTCAAACATGTAAATCTCAGTAGACCAGGTTGCAACTTTGAAGCTTTCCTCCTTATGGCCACATTTACAGTAATAATATTTAATGCATTTAGCTTGTAGGAATTTTCAAATTAAATCAAACAAAAACTTACACTGGATTTATCAATTCACATAAGTGATTCAGATTTCCCAAATATGTCTCCCATAAATCAGCACCTTCTTATAATACCAGGCAAGTCCCATTACTAGCAAATGAGGGCAAGCATATTCTATATCCTAGTACAATGCATATTTCTTAAATTATATATACATATACATGTAATATGTTGTCTTCTTTATTTTATTCCGTCTTCTGTTTGTGAGAACCCACTTTTTGGTTCTTGCATATTGACACTTTTCATTTTTAGTGTTACAAACTTTGTGACAATTAATAACAGTGTCTTAAGCATTTATTTAAAAAAAAATAATAAAGTAACTGCAATTAATTCTGTATACTATTTTTTTGTTGATGATTTAAAGCAATAAAAACCTGGGAGTAGCATCACATTAATATAGCTATGCTGATAAATGGTCACCGGTAGAATTATGCCAAAGCCAGAACAATGTACTGTATAAACCTGTGCTTTTTAGTAACTTCTTACCTATTTTTTCCTGAAACAGGGGTCTGACAAGGTAAATTACAGATAAAAGGAAAGACCTTTGCAAAATATAATAATACTGATTATAGCACAATTCAAAGAAACATTGTCCTTAATACAAAAAATGCTGCTGAGTTTAATGATCATTGAGCCTAATTAAAAAAGGACAAATGTTGCAGAAGCAAAGTGCTGTCACTGTTGGTTGGGAAATGACTGGAACATTTACATTACAAACAGTACAATACCTTAAGGCTAACTGAACCCCATTAGTGTCTTCGAAGTGTTAGTATGAGGATTCTTTGAAGCATATTAACTGGCAGTTAAGCTTAAGAGGCAGAAGCAGAAATAGAAATCAGGACAACCCTGATGTCAGAAGAACCACATTTAATAGATATATTTCCATTTTTATACTTTATCTATTAACCAAAAATCTAGGAAGTTTATAGCACTGCAGAATGCATAAAAGTAGTTTCCCCCCAATTTTATCAATCTTACAAGAATCAGCAAATATATGTTAATAATATATAACAAAATTTTATATTTTTTTAAATTGTTTGAGCCAACCCAAAACACATCAATACAGTCAACCCCAACAGACTGGTTTTGCTTCCAAGGATTAATTATATCTTAGTTTGGATCAAGTGCAGTGTACTGTTTTATTATTACAGAGAAAAAGGAAATAATTTTTAGATTTTAGAATTTAGATTATTTGGATAATTTGGAGCTTTCTAGATAATGGTGATAATTCAAATAACAATTCCCATACCTGTACCTTATAAAAACCTTATAAAAAAGACATACAACTCTAACCTTAAACATCAATTTTTTTTAAATAAAACACCTGTACATTCATACAAAGTGCTGCATTGAAATCAGTAGCACATGAACCACTTTCCCAGCCACAACTTTGAACTGCACCAATGTGTGGGCCAAACCCAAGCCCAACCCCATACTATGCAATCACAGTGGTCAATCAACTTTTACTACAAATGATACCTGGATGGAAGGAGAGGCATTCTATGATTTAAACTAATGATTCAATTTTGCTTAAATACTTCTTGCAACAAAAGCTGCAAAAATAGTAGGCTTCTCAAATACACTGCATGTACAGTGGTCAGATCTAACCAGATTTTCCTCTTCCTTTAACTTTCTTCAATTTCTTTCAAAATTATTTCACATTAATTATTTTGCATCTGATACCTCTCTGTGCATGCTGTTTGCTAATTTTCTTGTTGAAATAAATGCAATCTCTCTGCCCTTTATCTATTCCCCTTTCCCAGAACTGCTGTACCTCTAATTAAAACCTTTCACTGGCTCCTTATTTCCATTCAAATTAAAATTTCAGCTGTCCTTGCTAACATAAAATCTCTACAGCTATTCTCTCTAAAGATATGCCTCCTGACTCCCTGCACTGTGATTCCAACAGCTGACCTTTCTAACAATTCTTGGTTTCAAAATTCATTTTGTGCAACTACTGTACCCTGAATTTTCCAAAATAATAAGGAAACACACATTTTCAGTGTTGCAGTGAGTGGTGGCAGATGAGCTAACAAAAGTGAAATCACTTACACCACTCATTTGTAAATGAGCCCTATAATATGTCAGAGCTACAAAAATATAGTAATGATGATTAAATGTTAGTAATTTTTACACTTTTGATGCTCAAACTCAATGGGGAAATTGAAGTGGATAAATTAAATAAAATAGTGTCATTGGGTTGTTTATACCAGAAAATGTTTCTGCCACCAATATATTGTGTTTTATCTGGAAGCAAATTTAGTTCAATCATATTTATCCCAATGCAATTTGAGTTCAATAATAATAATATTAATTGCACCTGCACCATGCATGACATCATATTTCTGTTCAGAAGTACGAGAGATGCAAGTAACTGTCAAAAACACCCAGTCAAAAACCCCTTTAAGGTTTTTACAGTATTACAAATCTGCTTAAAAACAGTTTTTTTAACCAATGTATTTCTTCTGGGGGGTTGAATATTTCAAAATGCACAATATGTAGCTATTATTTCTTGAATGATATACTAATTATATATATTTATATATTTTTAGTTGAAGAAACTAAAGAATAAAAACAGCCTAAACAAGGTGCCTAAGTATACAGAATTACACTTAGCAAACAAATAAATATAGCAAATGGCATGGCTAGATATATGAGGTTATGAAATATATAAGGTGGGGACCTTGATTTTGAAAATAGTCAAATTTTGTTATATGGTCATAGTCTTGTGCAAGTTCTAATACAAATACCTTGTATTCAGAAGGTCCTGAGCCCTAAATTGTTCATTTTTGAGGACGGCATATACTGTAGCAGTACCATATAACCTTTTTCATAAGTAGAGCAACTATTCAATCATCAGACAACAGAGATCATGTGCACTTGGGAGGTTTGTTGTATTAATGACAGGAGACCTAAGGGATTTCTATAATGTGGCTGACTAAAAGAACTCAAAATGTATTTGTTGTTAACAGAGCAAGTTACGTTAGATGTACATGGCCACTTTGGGTGCTTTAGTCCCTTGACATACCCATACATGTTGGATAATGTATACTGTACATTCGATGATAGTATTAATATGACTAACATTATAACTTCTTTAAGTACAACACTTGCCTCACACATTTTATAATTTTACCAATGTATAAGTCTTTGTTGAGCCTAATAGGTGCAGTGACTGAGCCACAGTACAGATACAGTCACTTTGGATTGTGTGTTAAATGCGTCGTGACTTAACTCATCTATCTCATTTATCCCACTTAGCACAGAATATTGTGTCACAGCATCCCATCCAATTAAAGAGTTCACCATTGAAAACAATGGTGCTTTGGTATGCTAATGAAAAGGTTAAATGCATTAAATGAGTTAAGATAACTTTAGATAACAAAGTTTCTTCAATTAGCCCTGAGTCACGACGCATTTAACTTACAAATCCAAGTGACTGCATTTGTATTTGAAAAACAAAATGATAAGCTCACTAACACCCATAAGAATTATACACTGAAAATGGATCATTCCAAGACTTAAAAAAATTGATCTGAAACTAATGTGGTTTATTTATTACAGCACAATATGGATTCATTTAATACTATAGTTGCAAAAAATAAAAAACATTATGCTAACAAGTACAGCAAAATCAATAATTTGTAAGAGCTAAAAGCAGACATTTGTGGTTTTGTTTTAGAGGAAATTGTTATTCACATGCACACTACAAAGATGAATTCACAAGGGTTTAATACAGAACCCATCTGCATAATTCTCTTACCTCTTTGATAAGGTGTTTGACAGCTTTTTTTTTTCCTCAACAGGCACATGATCTTTTATATAGATTGTGTAAGGATAAATATAACATATCAGCATTTACACACTGGCTAATGAACCCCTGTTGAACTGTGTAGCAATTTTCTTATCACAGTTGCTGTATAGATACTAATCATTTTCTTGTATGTTATAGCTTTTGTATACTGGATACTACAGTCAGAATGTAGAATTACCTATTATTTTTCCATTCCCAGAGAAGAAATTCATATTGCATGGAATGTCCTTAATACAGTGCCAAGCTTTTATTACCTGTGAGCTACTGTGCCTTGTGATACATCTGCTGTCTGCTGCTAACAGTCTTTCCTATTGGTTAGGGCACAAATCTGAGTGGTTCCCAGCCATGCAGTTACTATCTGTCACTGTGATCACTTTGAAAATCTATATTTAATGGCTGGTATTATAACAGTATGGTTGTCAGTAAATGCAGTGATATTGCAAAATGCCTCCGGCTTCTCCAGACCTTCCTTATCTCCAACTGAGAATCTCACTTCTCCTCTTTTGATGTGCCCCCAATTTTCCTTTTTCACCTAATGTGATTCTTGTTCAATCTCTCAGCCTTTTATAAGCTAACCCTTTGGCAGCCAGCCTCTCCAGCATCCTTTCCATTTAAGTTTGTAGGGGCCAGAAAGCATTTCTCTGCCACCTTATGTTAAATATCCAATCAAACGATGCGTTATAGTGTAGAGGTTTGGTTACATCATCACGTTATACTTACTACAATATGCCATATACAGTGCAATTTCCATTCAGTGGAATGGGTGGAGACTATTTAAGCCATTTTGCTGGACACAGTTCTCCCTTTTATGCCTCATTGCAGACAATTTTATTATGTTCCTCTCAAGCCAGCAGTGCTCTAAATACATCGTAGCAGATTATTAATTTTAATTATTAATAACATAATAATTCAAATCAAATGGGCACTGCAAAATAATATATAGCTTTTTTCAACATATGCAATATACTAACTTTCTGCCTTTTCTTTCAATTACAAATAAATCCATATTTTCATAGTTTATTTTTACTGTAACACAGAACCTGTCCATACTTCCAACACTTTAGATTTTGTTATAGTTTTCTGTTTTCATACTATGTTTCCATGTTGTCAGGAGATGCAAATTTCTTTGCCTTTAGTTTTTACATTTGGATACAGTTTTATGAATATACAGATTTAAAATGTAGAGCTGTGAGTCTGATATCTGAATATATATATATATATATATATATATATATTTATATAATCATGTTTATATACCAGGGCCAGAACTAGGGGTAGGCAGAAGAGGCACCTGCCTAGGGCGCAACCAAAGGGGGCACTGGGCAGGTACATGTCTTCTGCCTACCCTATGTTCACTGCTCTGCCATCCAGATGCCCCCCCACAGATGCCCCCCCCCGCAGGCGCTCTCTTCTCTCCCCTCGCTTACCCACACTTACCCTACCCTGGCTCCTGCTAGCAATCACTCCGGGAGGGAGGAGCTCCAGGCACGTGCGCATGGAGGGGGGGGGACTGAGCGAGTGCTGTGGCGCCTGGGGCGCCAGGTCCATTTGGCCCGGCACTGGTATATACTACAAACTATGCAGGCCATTTTACACAGTAAACATCACAATAATTAACCTTTAAACAGTATCAATAAGGTTTTTATTGCAACATAAACATATACTTACCCCTGTTTTTCACATGTAAATGAATGAATGCCGTAAATACTCTTCAAATCTTATATGCACCACACACATTTAGAAAAGCACACTGCATAGCTTTGTGATCATTATCTCTGACTGTTTTGCCATCTCAATTTTAATATTCTACTGAAACACCAGGTAATAAAATGTCCTCAATCTGTCTACTAGACCTGCATCACCTCTACAAACCACCACTTTAACATTTCAAGTATTCTATCAGTTTAGCAGCTTGAGGTATTTCTACTGCAGAAAAAGAATAAATTTTCCTCCATTGCTCTCTAACTCTCATTGGAGCATTTATTAAATATGATTGATATTGCATACAAATATTCCATCTTTTTTGTCTCCCCTTTAGGCACATTTTGCATTTGGACTGCTAATACAACAGTCCAAAAAGCACTAGGTCTGATTTATTGAGATAAGTGTAGATGCTAAAATATTAAAGTGCAGACTGATCATGACTAATTTCTTATCAAATAAACAGTCATTTTTCTAATGTGCAGTAGATTTCTGACAGTAGGAATTGTATAATTTAGCACATATGTGTGTAAATTAATCCTACAATATTATATATGCAATGTTCAAATGTGTTTCATTGTATAATACATTTGTGATCTGTCCTGTTGAAGTTATTAAAACAAATTGGCATGCTTCACATGCAAATGTTTAGAATTACTTAAAATTCTAATATAAAAGAGGAACATAATATAATCTACCATGCTAATGTATGCATAGGAGGGCATAATGAGCACAGAGTATGCCAGAAATAATAATCACACTACATGCCTTAAAGAAGTGCAACATGATAAAGACATGTAGTTCATGAATAAAAAAAACCTTAATTCAGAGCTGACCTTTACTGAGAACAAGGGAGAGGTGGTATGTAAAATCAATATGGCAGCTTTATTGATATGCATTAAAACAACAACGACTCAGAAAGGCAATAGAATGGGAGCCTGCTTGACTTGTTTCGTGAACAAAAAATATTTTATCAGAAGCACTTGTGCCACCCCTATACACTGGATATTTTTTAGAAAAAATATCCTTAATTACAATTTAGCAGCAATCATTTTCAAATGCATATTTATCAGTATTTAGGGTTGATCACTATATGTGTTATATTAACATACAAACATTCTGCACTTCATTATGTTTTATAATCAGGCAATAATAACTAATAATCATTTTTAATTTATGCTTAAAAATGATTGGCCACAGGGTATGATAAACATTATGTAACATAATGTATCCCAAAACCCAGAAAAAACTCCTGGTCACGGCTCACTCTTCCGCCTATAACAGCCGCCTTTCAGTTTTGGAGGAGCCCTCTGCTACTCAGATGCCACCATATGTGCCATAGGTTTAGTTAAGGTCACAGGCTGAGCTTAATACCAATCAGTAATGCAGTACAAAGTCAAGATTCAAAGAATGGTCAGTAACAGGCAAGGGTCAGTATAGGCAGCAAATTAGCAGAACTCAGGGACAGGCAAGGGTCAAAGAACAGCGATCAGAACTATAAGCGCACCCAGGAATAGGGGATGAAGAAGAGAAATTGGTGGACGTCCCCACAGTGAGCATGATGGGTATCCCCGCTGCTCCACTAGAGCACCAGGTATTCTCACATATTACATCTCAGGCAGTAAGAACTGTAGGATCACAAACAGTTGCCTAACAAAAATTATACCAAATTCTTCAACACATAAACTCAAATAATTAGAATAATATAAAGAATTATTAACATATATTTATATAGCGACAACATATTTCGCAGCGCTGTGTATCTAAACCAGAGTTCATTATGACTATATACTAAGGTGTGTGTATATCAATGGGAATTGTCATGGAACAGTATGGGGCAGAAAATTCGCCAGTGACTCACTCGAACCCATTGCAACACTTCACCAGGCGAAACAACGCTAATTTACTAAAATGCAATTTTTTTTTTTTGCACAGGCCGATGGATGGATTTCACTAGCATTACTTTGACAATGCTAGCAAATCAAAGTGAAGATGTTCTATTCTACATAGTGCAAATTCGTTGCACTCGTGCTAATTAGCATACAGCGGGACATTTTAAGTTGAATGGACGTCTTTATGTTACATGTTGCATCAAATACAACAAAGGGCAGAGTTACTAAATTCACATTAATGATTCGAAATTCGATCAAATCCAATGATTTGAATAATTCAAATAAAATTCAGTCAAATTACTTGCCCTTTAAAGTTTTATTCGACTGCCTAGTTCACCAGATTAAACCTACCGAATTTCTATTAAAACCTATGGGAAGCTCCCATAGGGTTTTTTTAGCATTTCAAACGATTTAATCATTCAATCAAATTTTCAATCGAATTGCAGAAGAAACCTTCCAATTCAATATTCGAATTTGAAGGTTTCAAATTCAATAACAATTCAATTGGTCGAATCTGAGGGTAAATAAATAGTAAATAGTAAATCTGCCCCTAAGTAAACATGTCCAGGGAACCTTAATAGAGTTGTTGTAATGCCCTAGACATGAGCCCACTGTAAAATAATATTCTGTATGTTAGAAAATGTATGGGGGAAATCGGTTAGACAAAAATATTTTTTTAGGACTTCTGCAGCCTATCACCCTGAAAAAAGGAAAAGGCATTATTTTTTGAAATCAGACATTTTTCCGCTCACAGAATATGATGTAAGTAACTGAAGCTTGAGGAATATCTATGCATTCCACTGGCAAAGGCAAGTCTGGCGAAAGAGGTAACTGTCAGTAAAATCCAAATTTTAGTGAATTTGGGGAGTTACCTCTATTCACCAGAGCGAAAAGTCGACTGGTGATAGAGTGCGAATGACCACTAGCATCTATCTCTTTCGCTATTGAAGTGGCATTTGCAACCATTAATCATCGCCAGTGTTAGTCACTAATTCACTCAGGAATTAAAATTTAAAGCGTTTTTTCAATGCAAGTTTTTCAGATTTTTTCAAACCAGTAAATGAAGTAAATTAAATTTTTTGTATTCAGATTTTTTTTTAAAATAAGCATCTGAATTAAAAAAATATTTAAAAAATATTTATTAGAAGGGAAAAAACATCTAACAAATTCACATTTTTATAAATTTATCACATTTTTACAAAAGCCCATACATGGTAGAAAATTACACCAGATTCATGACAAGACTTTTGCCTTAGATAACTTTAGAAGGGGTTAGAGTTTAAAAACACCTCAAGTAAACACCACAAAATGGTATAAGGCAGAAAAAAGGCACAAAACACCATTCAAAACACACAAAAAAAACAGCTGAGTGTAAAATATTATCGTGACTACCAACTGAAAACGTACAAGATACCAGAAATATTGGTATAAGTTAGAATAGACTTTTTTTTTATCAGTGAAAAACAATAACAATTAACAATTCCAAAATTAAATCTATTACATATCTTGCCATTAAAATATTCAAACCTTCAATTACTGATCTTGGATTGCTATTACATCCGTTTATATAAATGTTACCTTTAAAATTTTATTTTTGAAATGTCAGATTGGGCCATGTAGTTGTTGTTAAATCTCTATTATTCTGATTGATATATCTTGATTTGTATCATATGATTGCATTGAAAAACTTTCTAGATCCAAGCGTTTATTATAATAGCACAACAGACTGCCTTTATTATAATAGCACAACAGACCATCCCAAACATTTTAGCATATAGTGCTGTGTTGCCAAGGATCAATGCAAATTCAAAGCATCTTCGCCTTAAAAAAACTTTCTAAAATCCTCAATTATTTTCCAAAACTTCTTCAAACAGCAAAAATAAATACTACTGTTGTGACTCTTAATTACATTCGGTAATAATGCTGTGTATTTTTATACTCACATTTGGTTACATCATCATTTGTTATTTTGACCAGCTGCTATTTACTGTAAATGTTCTTACAAATATTGACATACTTTAATTATGTATAAAACATAAATGACAACATTGACTAACTACCCATTATAATTAATGTATGTCTGTACAGGAGATAGACAGAAATTAGATCTTCTTTGCTTAGTGTATTGCAAAACGTAGGGCTATATTATATAAACATTTGTTTATACAGATGCTGTGTTATATGGTAGATTAAACAGCCTTTTTCAATGAGTGGCATTGATTTTGAGCCACTGTGATAATTAGATGTAATCATTTCAAAAAAATGCTCAGGAAAACAAGAAAAGTAAACTACAGAAAGTACTACACTGAAACATTTCTTAAAGGGATACTGTCATGGGAAAATGTTTTCTTTTTTTTTTCAAAATCCATCAGTTAATAGTGCTGCTCCAGCAGAATTCTGCATTGAAATCCATTTCTCAAAATAGCAAACAGATTTTTTTTTTATATTTCATTTTGGAATCAGACATGGGGCTAGACATATTGTCAATTTCCCAGCTGCGCCAAGTCATGTGACTTGTGCTCTGATAAACTTCAGTCCCTCTTTACTGCTGTACTGCAAGTTGAAGTGATATCACCCCCTCCCTTTTTCCCACCGAGCAGCCTAACAACAGAGCAATGTGAAGGTAACCAGATAACAGCTCGCTAACACCAGATAACAGCTGCCTGCCTCGAGAAGGAAAAACAGCAGCCTGTCAGAATGCAGTTCCCTCCTAAAGTGCTGGCACATGACATGTGACAGCTGGGAAATTCACAAAATATCTAGCCCCATGACAGATTTCAAAAGTGAATATCAAAAAATATGTTTGCTCTTTTGAGAAATGGATTTCAGTGCAGAAGTCTACTGGAGCAGCACTATTAACTGATGCATTTTGAAAAAAACATGTTTTCTTATGACAGTATCCCTGTCCCTCCCCCAAACAATGGGAATGTAACCATAGCAGCTCCCTAACACAAAATCACAGCTGTCTGGTAGATGTAAGGACAGCACACACAGGTCCCACTGTGTTACATTCAGTTACATTAAGTAGAGAAATAACAGCCAGCCAGAAAGCAGTTCAATGCTAAAGTGCTGGCTGTTTCTGAAAGCACATGACCAGGAAAAATTACCTGAGATCGCTGCCTACACATCAAAATTAAATTTTATATTGTAGTGTGAAGTACAGTATTTGCAGTGTAAACAGTATAATTTAGAAAAAATACATCATAAAAACCATGTCAGAATCCCTTTAAACGGTTTCTCTGTGCTATATTGTTGCAATGGGACCTGTTTCTAATCAAACTTAACACATCATTATGGTCAAAGACAGAAAAAGGCGAATTATCATGTACAGTATAAAAAAAAATTATAATAAAACATATAATAAATTCAAAGTATACTTACCTACAGGAAAAAGATGTCTGGGGATAAAATGTCAATAATTCTAAAACTGGTTCTCAAATGTTTAGCTACAACCCACTGGGGGGAACTGGGGTGGTGGAAGAGGGAGGCTCAGTCTGCATGACAGATATGGCAAGATTTGGGAATAATGCCTATTTGCTTTCCTAGATATTTTGGAATCCCACTCAGAAGGACATTTAGGGTAAAATTTATAGAGAGATGCTAGTTTTCCTATACTTTATTCTATACTATGTGGGTTCTAAGCAAACGATGGGCCACCAAATGGAGTTTAAACTGCTTTTCTAAAACTTCAGCTTAAGCATTAAATGCTTAGGAGGCATTTTTTGGTAATGATTTTCTTCAGCATCAGTTTATACCCTGCCCATAGCATTACATGTTAAGAGTAAAGCATCAGCATGGGCTTTAATTTTTCGAACACAAATAAAAGACTGTTATTTTGTCCCCAACAAATAGAGGCAACTCTAGCACAAACAATATAGTTATTTTAATGTATTGTAATAGATAAGGCATTAACCATTTTGCCCCAATGTAAAATACATAGTTATTTCCATTTGTAAACTTAACTTGAATATATGTGGATTAACTTGCCCCCAAATAAAAACAGTCATGCAGTACTGTTATCTGAACACAGCTGTACTATGAATATATGACTGTAGTGATTGCTTTTGTTTCACTGCTCTTGTACTCAAGAGAAAGTGCAGAATAATTTATAGCTTTGTGCTCAAACACTGACTTTGAAAAACTCTGAGACTCTTTTTACATTCAAACAATAACGTATTTTATGCAACCACTTTCAATAAAATATTCATATCAATGCAGCATTATTTCCATAACAATGCTAAAAAATTGTGATATTTCTTGTAGCACCTGTGAAGTGAACGAATTCTCAATCCATGAATTACAGGAAAGACAAAAAAGTAGGACTGTTGCTTCAAGTGAAAATTAAATATAGCTTTATATGTGCTTAAAGTAAAGTAGACCTAATTTTTCAGGTCAAATTATGGAAATACTGCAAAAATATCTGGTTCTAAAGGTAGATTATCCTTAACATCACAGAGTATTTCTATGCAATAAAGTAGGGTAAAGCAAAATGAAAAAGGTAGTTTCTGTTTTTCTTCTCTTCTAGATAAAAGTTGCTGTGTTTGGAATAAACTCATAAGATGGGTGGCATGAAGTTGTTCATTTTACCAGTAGACATTACTGGTTTGGTACAGTATATGCATAGTATATAAACTGTGAAAAATTCTGGTGCCCTTACTGATTGCTGATGGGAAACATTTGGGGAAAAGTCAACATCATTAAAGCAGTTGATGCAAAGACACTGAAGAAAAAGGGAAAGATACAAACATAAGAGAAAGTTACAGAAGAGGAGATTGATGTGCTTTTATACATTAATGATTAATCCCCCTCATTTGTCTGATGTAGTTATTTTTGTCAAATCAGTTGAAAGTAATTTTAAATAGATAAGAGAAGTAAGAGAACTTTTTCATTCTACAGCTTTAGCTCTTACTCATGAGAATTACATATTTAAAAGTACAGTTATATTAAGCCTGAAGCAATGTGATCTATTTCTTTTTTAAAGTGGACCCGTCACCCCAAAAAAATATTCAAAATCATATTTTATCACATTAGTCAAGCAAAATGAACTTTACACTATATAAATTATTTTAATCTTGTTTTCTTCAGTCTGGGAATTCATAATTATAGTAAGCAGGAGCCATTTTGTGGACACTGTTATTAAGACAAGCCTTGCATCATCTCAGAATCTTGTTTGTGCACCAGAATGGGGGACCTGATGTCTATCCCCCTGGCTACTCAATTAAATGGTTAAGAGAACTGGGGGAATGTGTGGGGAGCAGTGGCATCTAGGAAGTGCTGAATGGAAATGAAAGTAATTATCTGCCCCGCCTCTATGCCTAAGGCATAGAGGAGGGGCAGACAATATTTGATTGACAGCTGAGATTTTTAAATAAGCTTAAAACAGCTATGAATGCTTTAATAAAAATTTGAAATTGGATTTCATGTTTAATTTGAAAAAGACTTTTGTTATACAGATTTTTGTGTCTGGGTGACTGGTCCACTTTAATCGTAGTGTCTTTTACCGCACACCTCCTTCCACTGGTCTGCGTGGTGGTGCTGGTCCTCCGTTGACCCGGCCAGGTCCTTTAGCAGCTTTGTAGTTAGAAAAACGGTCCGCACACACCAATATAGCAGTCGGGGATTGTGCCCCTTTTATTAATGCCACCAAATATCAATGTTTCGGGGGGTACACAGCCTCCCTTCTTCAAAATAATAATTAAGTTATAAACACTAAAATGCAGGATTTTGCAGTCCAAATCAAGTTTGCGCCTTTTTTTCGGGTTTTCTGTCAAATCAGAAGCCTTGATAAATATCCCCCTTAAATTTCAGTCTAGGCTTGGAACTTAAATTTTTTACCTAAGGTGGCAATTTCAGTCATTTCCTGCTACATATTATCTATTTATTTATTTATTTATATATAATAAAGTATTCTAATCCTTATTCTCATGTAAATGCCTGAATAAACTGTATGGCTACTTCATATAAAATCAAATGTGCTTGACAAGGTATGGTCTATGAGCACCATAAGTTACTGTTTCTGTATACTTAAACAATACTGTGTGCCTATAATAATTTCATGTTGAATGAAAAAAAAACTAGGAACCCAAATGAACATAAACTGTACCTTTATTTATATTCCTCCATTAAATAATAGCATATAATTTATGTTGTACATATGTCTCCCAGATTATTTGTTCCACTAGCCTAGTTTCATATTCAAATAACTCTGAAAATAATCCATGAAAATCCCTTAGTTTATCCAGGTGCCCCATATTACCGCATGTAGAATCTTCCTTTGCATGGCACCCATTATGCTGACTAATATTTCCATGACCATTATCAATGTCATATATAAACTCACATACATACATTGCCATACAAGGTAAACCAATGATGACCATCTCAAATATGTCCATCTCAAATATGCATCAGGCTAGGTAGAAATAATTGCTGTTACTGCTTTGGCTTTTGTATACAGTATTCAGCTGATTTTCTAGGTCCTCCATGATGATATGCCCAAAGGCTGAGCAATCAAAACTTCTCAATTTGGCACATCACTTGCAAGGCAAAATTGGACACAGATCTGCTAATTTAAGATTAGTCTTAATTTAAGACTAATTTATTAGACTCAAACTAATGGCCCAAATGAATATTTTATAGAGACAAAGCCTTAAGCAAATTATTAATTGAAAAATGAATGAAAATTAAAGTATTATTCTGCATTTCATACCCAACCATTTCATTTCACTTCAGTGAAATGAAAAGAAGGGCATCAAGGAAAGGAAGGGCATCAGATAGAGAACAAGCAATTAGTAAAGAAAAGGAATGAATATAAAGAAATTAATATAGAGAAAATAAACACAATAGGCAAAAGGAGGAAGTATGGTGCTTGGATCATGTAGAAAATTTTGATTATTGGGAAGCAGAATGAAGAATTCAGTACAAGGCAACCGGGCAGTTAAAGTAGATAACTCAGAATAGAATGAGGAATAAACTAATAAGTATATGCAGAGAAGAAAAATGTAGATTGTAGATTGCTTGTTCTATGGGACAGTAACCCCAGTCTTCCTGCTTTGCCTCATCTAACTTTAGTCTTGAATATAATTGCATATACAGTATTTGATTTATCATTTATGTTTTGTTTATTTCCCTGTTCCTTTATCTGTTTTATTAATTTATTGTTTGAGATGTGCTGCTTATACACAGAGTACAGTATAAACATGTACATATACTGTATGTTCTAAGAAAAGGAAAAAACGAAAAAGAGGGGGAGCCTTGGAAACCTGTTGTAAAATAGGTTAATACAGCATAACACATCACAGAACAACTTAAAAAAATGTATAACAATAAGTAGTTATTTACAACCAAAGGTAGTAGCGGAAGCCAAGATTAATAGCCACAGTGGACTTGTGCCAAAAGAATCAGGCACAAACATCATTTTAATACCAGAGATGAAACAATATGAAAATTGTCAGTCAAACTGAAAAATGTCAACAAAAAAAATGTATTTATAATGCATCACCCCAAATTCCATCAGGAAGGTTATACCCTCACAACTGCATTTGAAGTTGCTGCAATGAGGGTAACTTGCACACAACTTTTTTTTCTTTTTGCACACAGCACTCATAGGAGCAAATTAACTAACCTGTGTAGTTATGCCTGTGTTGGCTTCGCTAACTTTTGTCGCACTTTGCCAGCACTACTCAAATTTCAGTAAAACGCCAATGCGAAAAGTAGCGAAGTTGTGCTACATCGGCAGGAAAAGCGCATTCACGATAGTGATGCCTAATTTGCATATGGCGCAAAGTTAAAGTATAATAGACGTATATGCTGCAGCAGCTACATTACACTACCCAGGCCCAGGAAACCTTTAATAACTCAAGTAAAAGTGTTCTATTGCCCTACACATGTGCCCCCTATATAGTTGGGTTGCCATATGTTAGAAAATGTAGTGGGGGGAAGGAGGTTATCCTAAAAAAAAATTACGATCTTTTTCAGCCTATCATCCTTAAAAAGGTAAAACACAACAGCTTTTTTTGGGACTTAGAAAAAATGTCAACTTTTTTTTCAATCTCCTATCTACTATATTGAACTTCGCCAGGTCTGACCCATGTAAAGTAAAGTCTATGGCAAGAGGTAACATTCAGTAAAATGGGCATCTTAGTGAATTAGTGTAGTTGCATCCCTTCATCAGTGCGTAACTTCACCTGGCGTAAGGGAGTATAGTTGCACTAGTCTATCTACTTCACTTGTGAATATTCACCAGGGACACTGACTTCATGCTGGTGTTAGACACTTCGCGCTTTAGTGAATTTGCCCCATGGTCCCAAATGACATTGATAAACTGCACATTTACAGTACAGTCACCTCCATCACCAGTTTCAATGATGCAATTTCCAAACACCCTTGGATTCTGGGATCCACAAGACAATTAACAGTCATTTTCTGTGGCAGGATAAATATTTTAATACATTACATATCACTTTAAAATCTAGATATCCTATATGCCCATGGAACTTGCTCACTTTCACAGAGTTTTGCCTCTTGATTTTTCCCACAATCCCACTATATTTCCCATGACATATTTCCTAAAAAAACATTTTGTAAACACATCCCATACCAACAAGTAATATACCTTCTGTGTAACCACAAGCACACCCATACAGTCAAAATCATCCCCCAGAGATGATCTTAAACTAAACCTAGAGAATCAGGGGCATACCTACAGGGGGTGCAGGGTGTGCAATCACACCTCCTGATGCTCATGCAGATGCTAAGGCACACAGAAAACTGAATCTAGAGGTGGGTGGAAGGGCCTGGCTGCATGGTCCACACCCGGGCCCAACCCTCATTAGTTATGCTACTCAAAAGAATCCATGGTGTTTCAAGAACATGTGCTTCTCTGTTTATGATAAACATTCCTTTTATGGATCCAGTGTCAAGATATGAATGACTGGAACCAAATTTCGAATGAAATCCGTGGTCTTTACGTCCCTAAGTGGAAACTGGTGTAGGATCTCGCACACCCTGATGAAGAGTACCAAGCCTGCTGCACAGAGGTACAGGCTCAGCCACCACACAGTAACAGCAACAAGAAGATTCCAATGACACACAGGTCTGAGTGAATCTTCAATACTTTATTAAGCAGAGTGCAGATGCAACGTTTTGGAGAACAAACTCCTTTGACACTCAGACCCGTGTGCCATTGGAATCTTCTTGTTGCTTTTTGTCACTAACGCATTTTTTATAGCAATAATCTAACATCCAGTAATAAAAAAAAGTTGTTTTGATTATCTGCTTTATATGCTTGTCAAAAATCCAACAATATTCTAAGTAAAAAAAATATTTTGTGATTGGTGAATTTGCTTTCATATTTTTCTAGTTTCAATCTACAATGTAATTTCACCTTGATAATGCGGACTGCTCTCACACTGACAAAGCCTTTAATGATAAATCTTGCAAAGAACAATGTGTCTTCACATGATGTTTGGTTTGTGAGGATCTGGTGTTGCTGCTTCACGTTGATTTGTTAAAGAAATCCTGTTACTGCCACAGTAAGCTTTCTTTTTATCATTAGTGTTTATTTTCTTTTGATGCACACACAATGCCATTAAAAACCTTGTAGCAACAACAAATGGCAACCAAATGATGCTAAGATACACACTTCCTAAGTCAAAGAACAGCACACTAGACCTGATAAGCAATTATTTTAATTGTATTTCCTTGGCTGTAATGTTTGTGCAAACATGGTAGTCCTCCCAACAGTGAGTTCTATTAATTAATTAGGTCTTCACTGACAGAAACATACTCTAAAATATTATTTAAGGCTAGTGTACACAGGACACGTATACTTAAACACAATTATGCCCACTATAAACCCTGCGTTATGTTTGATGGACAAACTAAACATTTTATAATGCCTCTACCAGTTTTGGCATACATCTTGCAAATGCAGTTCCCCCATTTAATACAGCTCCAGAAAATCCAAAATCTGTAAGAAATCTCACATCCGATGAACAACTATGTCCATGCCTTGTATGTATATTATCATAACATACAGTAAAGTAGAGAGCCATATTGTATGATGAAATCATAGATAAAAGATAAATGGAACAACAGAACAACAAAGGAAAGAAACTCACTAATTTTACCCAATAACACAGAGTAAATAACTTTATATTCTGTGATGCAACTTAATGCACCATGAAACAAATAATTATAACAATTACCTCTTCTTATTAAGATGTCAAATGGATACATTTCTCAGGAAAAAGAGTATGATTTTCAGTCACAGAATAAATGCCTTGTGGTAATTTATTTTGTTTAGCCAAGCAACATTATTGCATGCTGTAAAACCCTGCTGTAAATGTGGACAGTCAAGTTATCTTTTTATTTTATAGCCCTCATCCCACACTTATATCCAAAAAGATATTTTTATGTCAAGGCAAAAAAAAAATTGACATGTTTAGGTACGCTTGCATAAATAACAAAGTCATTAAACATGTAAAGCACTAGAGTTTTATCATAAAAAAGTGGAGGATGATTTTATTTATGCAGAAGCAAATACTTTCTAAATGAGACATCTTCATTTAGCAATGGGTTGTATGTCTTGAGCCACAGAGAAATATTCAACAATATTTTGTGTAAATCATTATTCAAACAAGAAATTCATAGCCAGAACAAACAGGAAAAGTATAAAATGAAGGAGTATATTAACCTTACCTTGTTATGTATCTGTGTTTGGCCCACTAGAATGAGTATATTGGATGAGATGATGGACAAACAGAAGTTTATAAGAATAATAGACCTCTCAGACTTGATGTATCTGTTAAACAAAGATGAATAAAAACATATTCAATATAAACAGCTCTCTATTAACTGACTTTTGTAAGTTGTTGGAAAACCTCAATATAATGCAAAACCTTTACTGGCATGTCTATAAATTTCAGATATGGGATCCATTATCCAGAAACCTGGTATACAGAATGCTCCAAATTATGGAAAGTTGTTTCCCATTGACTCTATTATAATTAAATAATCCACATTTTTTAAAAATATTTCCTGTTTCTCTGTAATAAAAACAGTAGCTTGTAATTGATCCAAACTAAGATATAATTAATCCTTTAATGGAAGCAAAACCATCATACTGGGTATATTTAATGTTTACATGCTTTTCTAGTACATTTAAATGGGAAAACACATTTTTTCAAAATGCATAAGTTAATAGTGCTGCTCCAGCAGAATTCTGTACTGAAGTCTGTCTCTCAAAAAGCAAACAGATATATTTAATTTTGAAATCTGACATGAGGCTAGACATAATGCCAATTTCCCAGCTGCCCCTAGTCATGTGACTTATGCTCTGATAAACTTAAGTCACTTTTTACTGCTGTACTGCAAGTTGGAATGATATCACCCCTCCCTCCCCCTGCAACCTAACAACAGAACAATGGAAAAGTACCTAGATAGCAGCTCCCTAACAGATGATAATAGCTTCCTGGTAGATCTAAGAACAACACTCAATAGTAAAATCAAGGTCCCACTGTAACTGATTCAGTTACATTGAGTAGGAGAAACAACAGCCTGCAGAAAGCAGTGCTGGCTCTAAGCACATGTCCAGGCAAAATAACCTGAGATGGCTGCCTACATAACAATATTAAAAAAATAAAAAAAAAATAAACTTGTTCGTTCAGGAATTACATTTTATATTGTAGAGTGAATTATCTGCACAGTGTGATTTAGAAATAAAAACTACACCATAAAAATAATGATAGAATCCCTTTACGGTATGAAAAATTATGGAAAGAAAACCCCACGTCCTGAACATTTTGGAAAGCTGGTCTCATACCTTTATATGTATAAAAGACATACAGTATTTATAAAGCTCCATTGTTGCCCTTACATGGTAATGTTTGTCATGCATCACAATTACACAAATAATCAATCACAAATAGGTAATCTGCATATTTAGTAAGGTTTGTATATGGCCAAAAATAATTGTATTCATGGTTACATTTCAGGAAGCAAAGAAAAGCTGTAAAGAAAAGGGAAAGTAGTGTATAATGCAAAAATAAATGTTGGTGCTCAACAGTGATTTTCTTATATTGGGATTTATGTTAAAATCATACACTTCAACGGGTTTAATGAAGACCTCTAGTTTTACTAAGGTTTATGCAATGTTCATTGTTTTTCTCTGCACTGAATTTGTATTACACAATTTTAGAAATTAATATGATTTCTATATTACAGTTCTAATTGTATCTGAATCTGCTTTATTGTTTTTCCTATTGTATATGTATTTCACAATTTCTGTAGTGCAATTGTTATAAGTAGCTAATTGCCTTTCCTACTGTCCTCAGAATGTGCTCACTGCCTCCAGAAACCATTAACTTATGTTTGTTTCTGTTTCCCACTTATTTGTTTGCTGCAACCCTACTTGTTATTTAGATCTTCTTTTGGTAATAGTTACCCTTCATGCTATGTGTTTGTCTTCCATACAGGAGTTATCAGTAGTTGAATGATACTGACAGTAGATGGTAGAAAGAATATTGTGTTAGAATAGGGAAAGAATATCAATGTTTCAAACAGAAATGGCAACACAACACTTGGCAATGGTAACTACCATTGAGTATCCAACACAGAGTATTGATCATTTTCAAATAAATTCTGAGTATGTAGAGAGGGAAATCATTTTCATTTTTTTAATTAATTTTTTTTTAGTTATTTGGCTTTTAAATCAGCAGTTCACCAGTCTGCAATTTCAGCAATCTAGTTGCTAGGGTCCAAATTACCCTAGCAACCATGCACTGATTTGAATGAGACACTGGATTATGAATAGGAGAGGGCCTGATCAGAAAGATCAATACAAACTTTGTAGATCCAGGAATATTTCAGAGCTCCTTGCCACTGAGAATAGGTGTAGGAGGACCTCATCACTAGTGCAGCAAGCACAATTATGCTCTCTGCACTAGAAGAGCCAAAACTCTAGATTATTTTATAGTCTCTTTTATTTGTGTTAAGTAATGGTATTTAGGAGAAAATCTAGGCCTAATACAGTTGGTTGTATAGATGTACTCATAGTTTAAATCAGTTGGTTATCTGTCAAGAAAGACAGCTTTAATTACTTTTTAACAATTTTTCCCTTTGACTACAAACTGATATGAGAATCCCTGAGATTAAAGGCAAATTTCTTAGTCTTTTGATTAGACACACTGTTGAATCTAATACACTCTTCACCCAGGTTCTCAGAGAGCTTTAACACAACTCTTTATGTGTAGTTATAAACAACAAAACTGTATTGTAAGGAGTTAGAGCTTTATTTATATAGTGATAATTGTATGTATAGTCGTGCACATTCTTACAATGCTTTAATTATACCAACAGAGGAAAAAAAGAATGCATTAAATAAAAAATTAATATATACAGTTTCAAAACTTAAGTCCCACATGTTATTAGACAGAGGGTAAAGGAATCCCCTTAACAATTTAAGTTTGTGGGTAAATAGAAGCGTGATGGGTGCTGCAATTCACAAAGGCTGCAGGGTCAGATTCAGTTTAAGATAGGAGGCATTTAGAGATCTGCATCTGAATTTCAATTATTAGTGAAGGTGATGCCTAAATATATCATCTGTTTACAACTGTTTTAAAGCCAAATTAATTAATAAGTTGTGCCCCAGGAAGATTGTACAGGAAAACAATATAGGATTGTCTAGAGAACCTTGAGGCATCCTCAAAACTAAGTTGGAGCTGCTTATACAGAAGCATAGTCTCAACTATGAAACGTGTACCGCACCAGAGGCCACCCCTTCAGACTAGAAGAAAAGGACTTTCATTTGAAAGTTGGTTCTTCACAGTGAGGACAGTGAGGTTGTGGAATGCACTGCCGGGTGATGTTGTGATGGCTGATTCTGTTGATGCTTTCAAAAGGGGCTTGGATGATTTTTTTGGACAGACATAATATCAAAGGCTATTTTGATACTAAACTCTACAGTTAGTATAGCTATGGGCATATATGGTTTGTGTGAAAGAGTGTAGGGGTGTGTGTGTGTGTGTGTGTGTGTGTGTATGCTGGGTTTTCATTTGGAGGGGTTGAACTTGATGGACTTTGTCTTTTTTCAACCCAATTTAACTGTAACTATGTAAGTATTAACTATGTGTAAAATAGCAAATTTAAAAATGGATGCCACTTTTTGCACTAGATGCTATATGTGAGAAAAAATGCACTAGAGCATGTTGGCTCAGATCTAGTTGGAGTTACTTTATATGCTCCAAAAGCTCTCAATTATTGGCCCTACAAAGCAAGAGAGAGAGAGAGATTTACCATGGGCAGCTACTATATTGGATATGAGCAGCTGCAATAAATGTGATCATTTGTACAATAAGGTGTTATATTTGATGAAAGTGAATGGCTTGTATTAAAAGAAGGTTCTATATGAAGATGAAACGGTGAAAAATGAATTGAAGTCTAACTTTTTTTTTTTCACCCATTGGAGTCTGTGGTTGTCTTTTTCACAGTGAAACCTGGCAAAAAAAATTTTGCTCATCGCTAACACCTTAAAGAAGCAATATATTTGATGTTTATATGTGACACAAGAAGGCACTATACTGTATTTGACTATACTATGTTAAAGAGAACTTTAAAACCAGTACAATATGTGGTAGAAAAAGATTGTATATGACAGAATGCTTACATACAGGTTACTACAGGTGATAAAACAATAGCACAAGGAGCAAATACATGATAGACTTTCATTCCAAGAGGCCTTAGGCCTTAATAGGTCTGCTTGGTAACATGGAAGTACTTTTTTTTAATGAGACCAAAACAGGTCACAACTTCTAAGGTCAAGCCTTAGTTAGCCACAAGATAAGAGCAAACATAATTAAGAATGTGACACTGTAGAAAACACATGGATATGTATTGTTGTGAACATTGATTCACATATGTCACATATTCCAGTTTCTGGGCCTAAAGTGATCCACAACTGGAGTGTCAGCATGTGCTCTTCTCTTGTGGTACCTATGAAGATGAAAAAACCAAACCACATGCCAGCTTTAAGTTCAGTTTATTTTCTTGGACTATAGTTTATTTAATTTTATATTAGCATTCGTTGTTATCCTTTACACATAAAAAATGGGAAATGCTTACAGGTTGATATTATAAATATCTCCAGAGGCAACTACAGATAAACTCGCCATGTGGTATTGGTGTTCTGCTAAAACTGTTTGAAAACCTATAGTATTTTACCTTGAAACATACTGTAAAAGGATGCAAACATGTTTGAATATAATATGATTAAATAAACTAAGCAAAGTCGGGGGCCCAAGTTTGAATTTTGCTGTGCTTCAAGACAGTTAAAGAAAATGTTTGATGAAGGAAACCAGTGGCTGCAGCTACATAGGCAAGTGTTAGCTTAGATACTTACTTGTTAGAACTGCACTAAATACTTCCATTTGGACATTTGTTTGTGACCTAAAGGGAGGGTGCTGTGCCATTCTGATTTGCTGGCACAAGCCAACACTGGCTATACTACTGAGTGAATGCATGATGAGAATATATGGTGACTGCAGCCTATTAATTAGATCTACAGTATATAGCATGCCAGCAGTGAAGCCTAACCTTGCTTTATGTTCCTGTACCATGTCCACTTCATAAGCACTGTAAAAGCTAACAAAAGTTTCTCGACAAAAGTATCTCTCTAGTAGCATATCATATACTTATGACCTGGAAATAACAAAGGCATAGTACAGATATCTCCATCACCCATGCTCTATTAAGTTCTCTGGCAGCATGTGCACCTATAGCACCAGACTTCTTACCTGGGGCCACAGAAACATGATTTGCGAGTGCTTTCAGAGTATTTGTTAAGGAAATAACTAAGCCTTGAAAAGCAGGATACTTCACTATATGTTCACAAGTTGTGAATAACTGTTTGATAACAAAATACCATGCAAAGATAAAAGTGATTTAATATGCAGTAGTTCTGTGCACAGCACTTTCAAACAACAGATCCATATATAAATATACCTCCATAGCGCTGCATAAACAACTGCAAGGGTGATCAAGGCCAAGCATGATAAGCCACAGCCGATTATCAGAGTGACTGAAGGAGTACCTGAAGATTCCATGATCTGTTGAATAAAAGTTAAAATGTACAATATAAGTAAAAGAAATATTGTAAAATCTAATACAAGTTTAATGCAAATATTAACTGCTTATTTTCGGGAATTCCAAGGCATGTAAGTAGCAGCTGCACATGTAGTTTAGTATCAGCTCAATTACACTGCATTAGACTAAGTCTGTTAGGCTAGAAAAATGACACGAACATAAAACTGCAAAAGTTTTCTTTAACTTACCTACACAACTTGCCCCCCCACCACGTGCCCTCCCTTTTTGTTGCATTACTTTTAAGACATACCCAAACAGTCCACAAATCTTGTTTTCTAACTCCCTTTTCAAAAACAAATGAAACCAATAAAACATTAAATGCAATGTCAATTCAGTGCAAGCTTTAGTGCATTCAGTTAATTTGTAACAGCATTTGCTAGTGTGGTACGCATTTACAACTCAAACGCATTTACAACTTTGACTGTAGGCCAGGTTACACATTCACACTTTATATGTTATTTCACTGCAGTTAAAAGAGATATGGGAAACACATTTACTTTAGAAAGGAACTAAAGGGCAAATATATTCTGCTTTGGGTTAAAAATGGAATGTGTGTATACATTTTCCGCTTAAGTTTGAGCGAAATAGCTATAGAAGATAAATGGTCCAGTGCTGAAATGCTGCAATGTTTTACCCTTTTTTTTGGTGGTTTTTACAGTAAGTCATAAAAACGAAAGCAAAATGGGCACAATAAAAGTGTCCAGTAAAGATCTGCAATCTATTAGGCAATCTATGCTTCTTCTTGCAATGGCTACTATACAGTATGTTCTCTCAGTCCTTGGAGATAATTCTTTGTAAAGCAGACATTGCCATCTTGCCCAGCTGACCTGAATACTTTCTTATAACACTACATTTGCATTGCAAGAATAAAACATCCCAATTCCAACAGTAGATGCTTGGATCCAGCCTGCAATCATGGTTATTAATTCAGTTAGAGCACAACACACACATAAGATGGTCTCCTTGGCTGAATAATCTTGTCACACCTGGCTACACACTGCATTTAAACGTTAATGTGTTGTTTTACAGCCAGAGGTAACATGTCCCGGCTGTGCATGGAAGTCTGTATGGTTCCTTTGTTACTTACTATTTCTCTAGGTTGCTGAGCCAAAATGGCGAAGGTAGAGAGACGATCACATAAGCATTTCGTATGGGATGCATCGGTAAGCACTGTTGTACATCCCTGGGTGGACCAGGTTCCGAAGGAGTCGTTCCTGCAAAGGGAGGGAGGGGAGAGAAATAAAAGATGACAACGTTACGCCTGACGACTCAAAAAATCCTCGCGAAGAAAATGTAAAATGAGAGACGCAGCCTAATGGAGAGCACCGTTTGTTTTCCAGCACAGTAGCAGCGATCTGTCTGTGTGTAGTTGATCTAAGGCTCCTTCATTGGGATGCGCCTCCAGCTGTAAAGCGGGGCAGGGGGGATACAGTGACTGGGCTGCGTGCGGGGAGCTGTCCAACGCTCTCGGTGCTGATTACTGGCTCAGCTCTGGCCAGCCCTCAAGCAGCCGCACAAACCTCTCGCTGAAGCAATGGATTCATATAGCATCTGCTGCTGCTGCTGGAGAGAGCCAGCTCTTTATTCTGCTTTCTCTGTTTCTCTCCCCGCTACAAGGTCCTGGCACCGCTGCAGAGAACACTATTTTTATTCGGATTAATTTATG
>CM044440.1:77791606-77801820 GCA_024363595.1 Xenopus borealis
GTTGTTCTCTTTCCTAGTGCAAACACTGCCAGGCCAATATTCACAGCATTCCTTGACACATTGGCAGTCCCATAATGCCACGCTGACTGACACATCCCCATACTGAGCCATACTGCCTTTCATTTCAGCTCCCCCACTGCGCCTGTCATGTATACAAAGCACGTTTGTCCTAGCAGCCCTAACGCTAGCCCAAAGCCTCTGTGACAATTACCTTTGCCAGTTGCCACCCTCAGCAAGACGCCTGTGTCTGGCTATTCAACCAGGAATGCCCAGCTTTGGTTCATCTACAGCCTTCAACCCCCCACAACTACCGATTCCAAGGAATGTTGGGAGTTGTAGTTAGCAACATCTCGAAGGTCACACGTAACATGCGGCTTTTGTAATCGGAGTTAGGATCTGTCGCTAACACTGTTTCGGTGTTGCTTTTTATGATATAGGAATGTTAGTTGGTGTGGATGGCTCGAATATAAGGGATTCCTTTCTGTTTTGGGATATGGAGTCTCCCTTCTGGAATCCATATGTCGTGATACGTGGATAGGGAGAGTGTTCCCCTGCATTACTCTTTCAATGCATTGCGGATAACTAGCTGCCATGCCCCCTGGCGGCACAAGGGTTAATACCTTGCAGTATTGTCTTCCTATTGAGCTAACAAGCCTAGCACTCAGCAAATATCCTTCTGGGGATCGATTCAAAGCAGAAAACATTGAAATCTCCTCCAAAATAGCTCACTGGTTGCTAAATATCAGCACAGGAGTCATATACTTCGGCTTTATCACCTTGTACCTGTCCCATGGATCTGGATGGAGGGAGAATCTATGATCTTAACAGCTGAACAATAAATTGAATCATCCAGGCAGAAATGTACTTTCCTTAAACTTCCTCTTTCAGAAACATTTTCTAGTAATCCTGCCAGCAGAATGAAACAATGATCGGTGTGATCGGCATAATGATATCATTTATACTGATCACGCAATTAAAACATATTAGCAGAAGAGCATTTTGTACAGGAGGAGAAATATCCATTGTTACATTTCTGTCTCTAATATAATGTCTACACTGGGTTGAATATTTATTTTTGATCTAACTACAGATATATAGCTATAGAATTAAAAAGTGTCTGCACCTGTTTGATGTCTAGGGGCACTGTCAATAGGGATGGCGCGAACCGCGGAAAAAATGTTTGCGAACATATTCGCAAACTTGCGTCAAAACGCGCGAACGGTTCGCGAACGTCGCAAACCCCATAGACTTCAATGGGAAGGCGAACTTTAAAAGCTAAAAAAGACATTTCTGGCCAGAAAAATGATTTTAAAGTTGTTTAAAGGGTGCAACGACCTGGACAGTGGCATGCCAGAGGGGGATCAAGGGCAAAAATGTATCTGAAAAATCCAATAGTCGCAGCCACTGAAGCACAGAAAAAATATGCCATATAAATGCTGAAAATAGTCGCAGCCACTGAAGCACAGAAAAAATATGCCATATAAATGCTGAAAATAGTCGCAGCCACTGAAACACAGAAAAAATATGCCATATAAATGCTGAAAATAGTCGCAGCCACTGAAGAACAGAAAAAATATGCCATATAAATGCTGAAAATAGTCGCAGCCACTGAAGAACAGAAAAAATACAGGTCAATGTATGGCAGTTGTTTGAAGAACAGTAGATTACTAGCCAGCAAAGCTACCTAACCTAAAATGTCCCTCAAATCCCTGCAGACTTCTGTCCCTCCAATACAGAGCAGTATCAAGTAGATTACTAGCCAGCAAACTTTCAACTGTCCCTGAAATCACTAACAGCTCTCTCCCTACACTAACTCTTCCAAGCAGCACACACAGACAGAATGAAAAAATGCTGCAGGGCTTCAGTGTATATATGGAAGGGGAGTGGTCCAGGGGGTGTGGGGGTGGTCCAGGAGGGAGAGCTTCCTGATTGGCTGCCATGTATCTGCTGGTCTGGGGTGAGAGGGCAAAAAAAAGCGGCGACTATGCGCGAACCCAAAATGGCGAACGTCGCGCGACGTTCGCGAATATTCTGCGAGCGCGAACAGCGGATGTTCGAACAGTTCGCGCCATCCCTAACTGTCAATTGATGTTGTATATAATAGAAAAGAGCACCAGCGCTCCAGTTGAGTATGCCACTAGGATATATTTTATTTAACTTCATGCTGAATCCATCTCGGTCCTTGATAAAGGTCCCAAGCAGGACCAAACCATTGAATGCAGCATGAAGTTAAATAAAATATATCCCAGGGGCACTCACAACTGGAGTGCTGTCATCTTTTTCTATTATATTTTGACATATGTGTAGTGGGGTTGAAAATCACTTGAAAGAGGCCTAAGGTTTCAAACATCTCAGTCCAGTGTATATATATTGTGCATTACACAACTGGATTGCATTGCAAATGATCTGGTAACATAGGGGTTAACATGATACTGTAGCTCTATTGTAATCTTTAAAAAAAAAAAACTTAAATACCTCAAACTGAAGTAAAAATCAATAGTTTCATTAAATCCTTCTGCAGGCAAATTACATTTGCCTCTTTAGACAAGAAAGAAAATAGTTGGAGATGAACCATTAAGATTGTAACAACTTTACCTTACAAAGATCAACAGCCCCTGTATTGCCTGACCATCTGAAGACAATCATTTATATAAATTTACTCTAGATTAACAAAATCTAACAATTTAGATCAGCATTTTCTCACGTGGCACAATATTGGGCACTACTGCAGAAACGTTTGATTTTGGTCTTAATCATAATTACTTGTAAAGAAGGACATACTGTATGTCAGCTTTATTTGGAAAGTATTTTTAGCATGAATAAATGCTGGCTGTGGATGCATAGGGGCAAATTCACTAAAGCGTGAAGCGTCTAACGCTAGCGCTAATTCACCAGCGTGACGTCAATTCGAAACTTCGCCGATACACTAACAGTGTCCCTGGCAAAAATTCGCTAGCGAAGAAGATCGACTTGCGCAACTTTGCACCCTTACGCCAGGTGAAGTTGTGCTCTGACGAAGGGACGTAACTACACTAATTCACTAAGATGAACATTTTTGTTCAAACCTGGCGAAGTTCAATACAATAGATAGGAGTTTGAAAAAAAAACAACTTGAAATTTAATCTAAGTCTTTTACCTTTTGTAAGGTGATATTCTGAAAAATAGCAAAAAATTTTTTAGGGTTACCCTCCTTTCCCCCCCCTACATTTCCTAACATATGGCAACTCAACTATACAGTGGGCACATGTTTAGGGCAATAAAGGTTTCCTGGGCTTGTGTAGTGTAATGTAGTGGCTGTAACATATTCTTCTATTATATGTTAACTGCGCACCGTATGCAAACTAGGCATCACTAGCGTAAATGCACTTTGCCTGGCGAAGTAACAGTAGCGCTACTTCGCTACCATTTGCCGCCCTGAACGCAAATTCGCATTTTAGTGAATTTACGTAGTGCTGGCGAAAATTGGCCTGGCGAAGTGTGGCGAACGTTGGCGAAGGCACTTCACTTTAGTGAATTTGCCCCATAGAATATTCTAATTTGTCTGCAAACATGCCTAGTAAACCTTCAACAGCAAACAGCATGTGAAATATCATTACAACCATAAACAGGACTGACCAACATGAGAAGCATATGGAGCTGCATTGGTTTTATTTGAAGACATGGACTCTCTCTGTCCTACACCTCTGGCTTTGTGTGAAGGGGTGATATTGCTGCACTTTATTACTCATCTTTCTATTTACCCCCTTTCCTAGTCATTGTGTAGTTGCTAATTCAAATTTAAAATATGGTTGCTATGGTAATTTTACCATATTAATCAGCTGAAATAGAAAACTGAAGAGCTGCTGAATAAAAAGCTAAATAACTCAAAAACCAAAAATAATTAAAAAATTCTAATTCTAATTGCAAATTGTCTCAGAATATTACTGTCTACATCATTCTAAAAGTTAAGGTTAATTTAAAGGGGACCAGTCCTTTAAAGTTAATTTAAAGGTGTATAATTTAAACTTTTAAAAAATATATTTTTTTTATTCATTTATAATGTTTCTGGCCACAGGCTTCTTCCACTACTATAGTAACAAATGATTCTACTGGCATTTGGAAGCTTACTCAGGCTCTCGCTCTTTACTTCCTCTTTACTTTCTCCATCTTTTCCTTTTTCCCCTCCCATTCCCTTTTGGTATTGATAAGATATATGTTTTATGTGTAACTTTTTCAATATTGTGCTCTTAGCATACACATGTATTTTGACAATACAGAAAAATACTAATGGGGAAGACAAACATTGCAATAAATAGTACTGTATAAATAGACAGTTATTCACTGAGTGGGTGAGAGACATGGGGGAAGAAGCTCCCTCTACTGTAAAGCCTAGAGCATTGGACCTAAAATGCCAAGATTGAACCAAATATTATTTTAGTGCTCTAAAAGGTAGGATCTGAGATTATTTTTGATGTAGAAAGAGATGGGGGTTTACTGATGGAATTCTAATGTAGAGGAAAGGTGCAACAAGATATTAAAGTTTAAGACAAAATGTAAATGGTGTAAAAAGACAGATTTCCTAGCTATACAAACCAAATGCCATAAGTCATAGTAGTGGCCATGAAGTACTGTATATACTGAATGAGAACTATTTTCTGATGCCTCCATCTGCCATCTAATTCTCTTAAAAAATCAGTTACAATGAAAATTTAACAGTGCCAGGTTGGTTCCTGAGGACTCAAGAAAACCATAGAGCAGCTTATTAGAATATCATCCTAAATTATTGTTTGTTATAGGATACTGTACCAGAGATTACTTCTTAGGATTTTTATTAGGAGTGATATTATTCCAAGAAGTATTCAGCATGCAACTTTATTTAATATAGAGTAACACCACACTGTGGAATTGGAACTCTTCTAGTAGAACCATGACCCATGATATACAGTACATCTGTGAATACATGCTATGTGACTTTTATTAGTAGACTTTACACTCTGTAATAGACATCTGAATCTGTCCAGAGCTGCATTTTCAGCTGCTCAATTCTTTATGAAGCATTGCAAAGGATCCCAATTGTTTTTTTTTCCAGTGTTCCTGTGGTTTGCTATGTTCTCATTACATTTTTGCTTTACAAAATCACTTTTTTGGCTGGTGTAAACAGTTCAAGGATTGGACTAGCGGTTTTGCAAATATCTATCAATATCTAAATCACATTTTCTGTAAATTTATATTTCAAGTAAATTCATTTCTCTGTTTACAAATAAATTAGTTCCCCAAATGCAATCAACAAATCAGGTAATGCTGGTCAAGTAAATTGTATCTTCATTTGGCTGCTAATTAATGTGTACAGTAATAACATAAAATTTTTGCCAGATATGGTTGAACACTCATTAATCATTAAATGACATAACACTGAACTAGTGTCTATATCATGGATATAAAGCATGGCTTTAGACATAGACAAGAGCTTATTTATCAATGCAAGTTCTATAGGCAAAATGCAATTTTTTAATCCATAATGCAGTGGTATTTCCAGGAGCCCTGCCGCATCCTTTTCAATTGCAGTTTTGCACCTGGCAATATTCGGCATAAAAATTATATTTGGGCATGACTTTTTAAGGTGCATAAATTACTGCCAGAGCAATAGTACTAAAATGTTTCACCATTTCAGTCGGTGCCCATTGGTGCTATTTGGCCTGTGAAAAATGAGGAGGAATTTCTTTCCCTTACTCTGCCGCATTTTGGCAACAAAATGCATGCGAGTGCTCCCAGGCCAACACTATTTATGGGTGCAAGCAAGGTAAGGGGAAGATTGTTGTAGAGGGGTTTCTGAATTGCCCTTAGGAGTGTATAATATAGAGTATATGTTTGTGAATGTCATCAATGTTTGCTCAAATTAGTCACTGTTTTAGAACTTTACACTTGTAAATCAGGCTTTACTAATAATTATTTGTTAACATTATAATTTGACAATTTTGATTGAAGTCAGGGCAATAATTGTGCACTAAGGGTTCTATTTATTAAAGGTCAATTTTTGCTTTCTCTAAAAATGTGAGGTTTTTTTTCACAAAAAAACTAGCATTTTTAGAGGACAAAAAAGCAGCAAAAAAGCCAAATCTGAAAATACTCTGGCTAAAACCTGTTGAATTCATTTAAAAGTCAGTGCTGCCCACAGATCCCTTTAACCACTTGAAAATCTTTTTTGCTTTCACAATTTTCAGGTGTTGTGAGGTATTTGACTCTGGTTTTTTATCAAAAACTCAATACATTTGAGGGTTTTACACCAATAAACTTGAAAGATTTTAGATATTTCAGCCTATAAACTTGAGATGTTCATAAAAACGCTTTTTTCCATTTTTTTGCTATTTGATTTTTTTAATTATTAATAATGTTAAATTATTAGTAAAATAGCCAAATTTGTGGATGGGAACTAGGTCGAGTTTGTTTCTGGAAAAATATGAGTAGAAATGTGTACATCATCATTAAGAGACAACTAAAAATGTGTTCCTTAGTTAAGCTGGGCTGAAATCAGACAAAAGTCCATCAAGTTCAAGCCCCCCAGTGCACATACAGTATATAATAATGCATACATACATAAATATATCTATACACTCCCATATTATTATTATTATTAACATATATTTCTATAGCGCCAACTTGTTACGTAGCGCTGTAGATATATACTATATACTGTAAACAAATGTCTATACTAATTGTAGATTTTAGTATCGCCATAAAAAATAATCCAGCAAGGCATTCTACAACCCTCACCATGAAGAATCACCTATGTTGCTTTCCATAAATGTTCTGTTCTCTAATCTAAAGGGGTGGCCTCTGGCTCTGCCTTTGTTTAAATAAATTAATGTGTGCAAATATATATTTTGTTTAGTAACCGGATCATTGTGCATTTGTGCCAAGTATGTGGAGACTCTGACATCCAGGCATTTCCTCTGCATAATGAGTTTTATTATCTATTCAGTCTGATATATATACATAGAACAGAGAGTAAAAGTATGGTTTTCACACTTCATAGACAAACAGCTGTTTTTTAAGAAGTTTATTTTGGCTGCTAGGTTTGCTTTTATTGTTGTATTAGTGCCAGTTACATCCCCTTGACAACCTAATCTAAATGTAGAGTTAAAATAGTACATCCACACACAGTCATTTTAGGTGCATCCAAATGCTTTCCTTTTATGATATTCCATTGAGACTTACACTGCTCAATTATTACATCCTCTGTTTCTCTCTATTAACTCAGCTTTATGGAAATTAGTACATTATCTCCAGTTGTAGGGTCAGTGAATACATTCTAATAAAAACTATCCACTCACTGTGTGTATCTTTAATCAAACAGCATTATTGTATGCTTGAATTTTTAGCAGCCCCCCCCATAGGGATGCTCTTTCTACTGTTTCAGTTCTTTCCCCTGTGCACACATTTTGAGTAACATTTACTCATTTGGTATATGGAATTGCCAATTATATCAGTATTAACAAATCCCCACTACAGTGACATGGTATCTCACCTTGGCTCTCTAAATTGTTTCCTGATTTCACTTTTGAATAATCCACAAAAATTAAACAATAGCTTTATCTAAGCAAACTGACACAATTATTATTTTGAGTAAAGTGTTGATTCAATCTTTCAATGTAACATTAATAATGGCATTAATGTGCAGTTCACTTTGCCATAGACACGACCTGTAGGAGGATCTTGGATTTATAACGTCCAAGGAGGTGGTAATTTCAAGATTCTGTCCTGTAAGTACATGCAAGGCTTCCCTTGTGACAAGTATATAGAAGTGCAACAAATATGTCTGGGCACAAATAACTTTTATGAACACCGTTGATACTGAAGGTGCACAACTTTGTGTCAATTTAAGCACAATTATACTGTCATAAAAGAACCTTTCTTCCTTTAAATTTTAAATATTGCAAGTTCTACAAAGGTAAGAAACCTTTTAGATATTTAATTCGGGGGGAAGATGTTCTTTTGCTATAATTTTTATTTAAGTATTTACGGGATTTCTCTGTAAAATGTTAGTATATGTTTATTCTTCACCATAACACTTACCAGTTCCTTAAACTCAAAATTAAGTATAAAGTGGAACTATAGATCCATAATAATATTCAGTAGCATTTGTGACTTAACACATAATATATTTGCATGGGTATATTGGATACTGCCCCCAGCCTGGCTTACAAAAATTAAATAAGTGGTTTTGTTCTTTTCTTCCTTGTTTTTGAGAACATTTCAAACTCTACAGGTGCTTTCCTAAAGCAACCGCGTGGAAAGGCATGATAGCAGTCTGCCTGACAAGCAACACAGTTACTGCTGGGATCTCATTCTCAGCTATGCATTTGTCCTGCGATGAATAGGGAAATATTTTTATAACAAAATGGAGGAGAAGTGCTATAGATCTCATTATAGTTAAGGGAGCATGACATGATTATGAAATTACAGATTAGAGCATTTTTATCTGAAGCCATTGTGTCATATAAACAGTGAACTTCCCATTGACTGTGAAAGTAATTAATCAGTTGTATTTTTTTACATGACCTTTCCTATCAGAACATTTGTCACTGTCTAAACTCTATGCACTGTGGTAATTATTTTACTATTTAGTATATTTCTATATAACTATTTATTGTCTTAAATTAACCTCGCGGAATAGGATTTATCTCATTTCTGCTCAATCCGTTAGACCAACATGTTAAACATCAATGACATGCCCAACTAAATGTTCTGTTTTTCTTGTGGAGGGTGGAGGGCACATTACTTTAGGGAGACCTGTATTTACTAGTAGGACATCAAGGTCTTGAAAACGTGCAGGATTTGTTCTTGCACAGTAAAAGCTCAACCAAAATTGTAGAATGTCTTAAATATATCTGAAGAGGCACCTATTGTGAGGCATTAACATATATAATACATCTTCTTTTCTGCACCTGCTTGTACATTACCAATAAGTTACTAATCTTATTAAACAGGGCATGCTGAGAATTCCAGTTTTTGTGGCAGCCACTAATAAATCAATAGTTTAGGTTCTGTAGGTAGAAGTTGATATCGCCCCACACAGGGGCAGATTTTCTAAATTTACATGAATGATTTGAAATTGGATCGAATTTTCAAATTCGAATTTTCGAATATTTTTGAAGGTCACTTCGACCATTGAATTTTGAAAATTCAATTGAATTGAATGATTCGAATAATTCGAATAAAACTCTATTCGAATATTCGTCAATCAAATTACTTGCCCTTTAAATTTTTATTCGACTGCCTTGTTCGCCAGATTAAACCTACCGAATCGCTAGTAAACCCTATGGGAAGCTCCCATGGGTTTTTTTTAAAGTTTTTTAGATCGAATTAAAAAAATTTGATTGAATGTTTAAAATCGTTCGAATCGTTCGATTTGAACTATATAATCATTCGATTTGAACTATATAATCATTCGATCAAATTTTTTTAATTCAATCGTTTGATCGAATTGTGGTAGAAGCCTTCAAATTTGATATTCGAATTTGAAGGTTTCAAATCTGACCACAATTCTATTGGTCGAATTCGAGGCTAAATTCACCGTCAAATTTGACCAATAGTAAATCTGCCTCTTAATCATAGGCTTTTTTGTTTTAGTGGCAGGCACTGTAGAAAAGTGTCAGGCACACATATATATGCCTAAATCACTTGTGCTACTAGTACGCCTAGACTAAATGAGAAATGAATTCACATTTATAACAAAAGTTTCAAATCAGTTACCTAAGCTTCACAAAATATACACCAGGCCTTGGAGTGCCTGTAGCAAACCTCACTGGTGCCAACCAGCTATTCCACATGTGAACTTTTTTTTGAACACTGCAGTTTCTATCCCACATGCCAGCTATATAGAACGTGCATCTCTCTTTCTGTTCACAAATACTAGTTTCAAAATGCATAAATAATTAATTAATGGAAAATTATACAAATCACTGCTATTTTTATACACAGTTGCTTGCCAGTTTGGACACATATGTAAGTTTCTAATATTGAGACTGGTAAGGTCAAGCCAGAACATAACATAAAGGATTGAATGTTTTCTTTTTTTCAATATTTTATTAATATAGCTCAATATATCAATATATTGTGTTTTATGGTACTAGCAATAATAATAATAACATACAATTGTACAATTGTACAATTATGGGACCTGTTATCCCAAAACCAGTTATCGAGAAAGGTCCATTTTATCCAAATAATCAGAA
>CM044440.1:77854215-77870648 GCA_024363595.1 Xenopus borealis
CATACTGACAAATGACAAACATTCCACCAGAATTGATGTACAGTTAAATAAAACCACACAATTTATTCTCTGGCTAGAATTATAACATATTATACATCTCAGTATATTTAAACTAACTTGCTTTTATATGCCCAATTAATCATTGCAGAAAATGCCATTATTGCATGACTAACAGATAATTAACATGAAAATAACAGGTAGCACCTGCTCACTCTGCAGACACCAATACTGCAAAGCAGCAAAGAGAAAAATTGCAGTTAATTTTTGCTTTCAAATTCTAATCTAGCTGGTATCACTTCTTCAGCCTGCAGTTCTACATTATGAAAACAGAAATCAATTCATCACAATAAATTTGAATACATTAGGAATTATGAAGTCAGATACAGTTTAATGTTTTTTCTATGATGCACTTATAAAAAATGTAGCTGAAAAGTGGAGAAATTTTCTTTTGCTATAGTACATCCCTTTGGGGAGGAACAGAAATAAAAGTGAAATGGACAGCTATGTATGATGAAAAATAGAGAGCACTGGTTTGGAAATCATTCTGTATATTCTTCAGATGAATGCATTATGCAGAAAAATAGAGAGAGAATAATCCACCAGTTAGCAGTACATAAATCCCACAGAAAGGATAAAAGAAAATCCATTCATTTTAACAGACAATGCTTAGCTTCATGTGCAATGCGAACTGTTAGTGCAGCCGGAAATCAAATCGGTATTTTTTTCAGTATTTAATTTTCTCCCTGCTCCTTTCCTATCAAGAGGATTCTGCATTTTTATTACAATTATATACATATATTTTCTGCTCTAAGCATACTGTGTTTCATGATTAACTTCTTCTAAACTCTGTACCTCATCTGCAAAAGAAGCCAGCATTATTTGTCTGTCCTATTGTATGCATTTTCTTACACGTCTGGGATGGAAAAATGGATAATTTTTAGGTAATAATGACCTAGACTGAATATGACCATATTCAGATGCTCCCTTCAATTAGAAAACATATTGGTTTACAGCTTATGGCCTAAAAAGCATGGATTGATAAGTAGTGATGGGCGTATCTCTCGCGATTCGCTTCGCCGAAAAATTCACGAATTTCTAGAGAAATTCGCGAATCGGCGAAAAATTTGCGAAACGAGTCGCGGGACGATTTTGTCGCACGCCGCGTCAACTTTGTCGCGCGTCGCGTCAACTTTGACGCGTCGCGTCGTGTCGTTTTCGTCGCGTCAAAAACGACGCTCGACTGACGCGCGACTCGTTTTTCGGCGAATTTTCGCCAAGCGAAATTTGCCTGGTGATTCGCGAATTTATTCGCCAGCGGCGAATCGCGGGAATTCGCCGCGAATTCGACCCATCACTATTGATAAGCAGAGATGAAGGCCTATGGGCTTAAGGGGTGCAATTTTGAATCTTTATTGCTACACCACTTGAGCCTGTTGCAATTTTAAATGAGCAATCTCTTTTTTATCTGCATGGTAGCTTAGAAATACAAACGATTCCATCAAAAGTTACTAAGAACTTCACACATCAAATTTACTTTCAACAGAATTCTTCTTTTTTGAGTCTACAGGGAACATATGTGCCAGGACCTCTGGACTTCTCAAAACAACTCATATGGAAAGAAATAAATATTGTAGAGCTGCAAGCAGTATGTTCAAGCCTTCAAAAAAGTGTTCAAAGCAAATTCTGACACATTCACATAGAGGTAGGATGGGATAGGAAGCCCTTGAGTCCTTAACAAAATACAATCTAAAATAAAGAGCAAAAAGAAAAAAAATTGTATATTTCATATTCATTCCAGCTTTCTCTTGGGAAGTAAACAAGCAAGCAACAAGTAATTGGAAATACCATCAACTAAGATGAACCAGTTGCCCGAGCAAGCAGCAGCTTACCACTATACTGACAAGACTTTGATGAAGAAGTGCCTGCAGCCATTTATCCAATATGGGCACTAAACAAAAATAAACAAACAAAAATATATATGTATAAAGGTATTATACTTCAGATGATATTCCAAATATAAGGATAACAAGTATCTAGTGCATGGTGGTAGCAATTTTAAATGAGAAATTCTGTATCCTTGTTAGTATACTGTAAATATATAATAGCTACAATATATAATATAAATATAAAATATATAATAGCTACAATACAATACTTCTGCAGAGTGCTGTCTACATACATAAAATGCAAATGGGCAAATGTTATTCCACAAGACTACAATTTCTAAAATAAGACTTGTGAACACAACTGCTCGACCACCAAGTGGCACAACAATTCTGTCTCCTATTATTCCTTAAGAAGCACTTTCAGTATGGGGTTTTGCGGTTTTCTGCAAAGTCTAGTGTTGGCAGGCAAAAGGCAGCCAAGTTTTTAGAGAAGGTGGTAAGAACCCCTTGGAATGTACCCCAGAGCACTTATATACACACACACACCAACCTAACTATACACTCACTATATACTGTGTATATACCAATATCTCTACTAATTATAGAATTTAGTAGTGTAATAGCCTTTGAAATTATGCTTGTCCAATAAGTCATCATAACATCACCCAAATGGGCATTCAACATTCTCACTGCCCTCACTTTGGAGAACCACCTGTGATGCTTCAAATCAAAGTTCTATTTAGTTAGTTTAGTTAGTGATGGCCTCTTGTGCAATCCCCCGCTATCTGTCTATGGTGTTTAATTTATTTGTAAAGAGTAATCATGTCTCCAAATAACACAACCCTAATATTTTTAGTTTACTTTAGTTTACTTTCATCCCATTTTCCAGTTTAGACAATTTCAGATTATTTTTCTCAATTAAGGAAATCTCCAACACACTGCCATTTAATGTTTAACATCCATTTATATGGTTTCAATATTTCATCTGAATATCATTTCTTATAATTGCTTCCATATTCTTTTATAGTATTTTAATCTCCAAATTAGTAATGATTCATGTCTTCAAAGTTGTCACATGTGTCTCCCATCTTGTCTGTGACATGCACATGCTCAATGTGCTTTGAGGAAGTGATAAGAATCTAAGCTCAGGGGTCATCGCAAATTTATCAAGCAGAAAATAAGATTTGCCTGTCATATTATCTGATTTTATAGGGCTGATGATTAAATTTGAATTGTCCTCGATTCTGAGATGTGGAGTATCAATACTCAATTAATAATATATATATATATAAATACACAAGTCCAAAGAAAGCACTCGCGGCATTGTCCATCAGCTGTGTAGCAAAGTGTATTTATTCATACATGGTGTATCAACGCGTTTCGGCTCACATGGAGCCGTCGTCAGGACCACCCTTCAATTCCAGTTGGTTAGTTGATTAATCCCAGGGATTGAGTTTTAAACAGAAATTAGGGATAAATTAGAAGACTCTCATTCTCAAACTAAAAAAAAAAAAAAGAATTAAAGAAAGAAATAGGAAAAAAGAAGAAGAGAGGAAAAACAGACTCTCAAACTACAAGAAGCCTCTCAAAGAAAGAAGCATTCTCAAACTAAAAGAATAGGAATTCTCAGACTTTCATACACACTCTCATACCTAAGAAGCCTCTTGATAAGCGAGCTGCCATGGCAGATGTCTTAAGGCTCCAGAAAGAGAGATCAGGGTGATATCAGACCTTACAACTGGTAAATATAAATTTTGGTTATATTTAATGCCAATTAAGTTATCTGCTTGGATATTTGTTATTCCTATACTGTATATTGTATAGTCATACCCTAAACATTGACCTTCCCAGCAAACTGGGAATAATCTGTTAAATTAAACAAACCCAAATTAGGGTTAATTTTTATACTATTACATATATATTATGACGTCCAAGCAAGAAGTAAAAGATTCAGTGTTAGAATTCCTTAAAAAGATCAGATCAGTTACATATTCCTCCCTTTGAGTTCAAGTTAGATGATGCCTTATTATTAAGAAGCTACAGTAAAAGTACAAATGTATATTGTCTTGTGGATGCTCGCCGTGCTGATGATTTTTGGTCTTATTGATTAACATCTGGTGGTAAATTTTATTTTGAAGTTTGTATTGAGTTTATATCAAGTATTTGGTGGATTTTGTAAGAAACAATAATTTGATTTGTTATTGTTTTGATAAATATGTGTATATATAAATAAATTAATTATTTTGTTAAATAGTTGTCCTGATTTTTCACCCCTTGTACCAATTGAAAAATCTTGCTAATGAATTCAGAGTTGTGCATATATTATTTAAGACTCCTCCTGTTTATTACTTATAAGGAGCCTTAAATTGTTTTATGTAAATAGCCCGACATGCATCACAGCATCCCATCTAATTAAAGTATTCACCATTGTGAACAATGGTGCTTTGGTATACTAATGGAAAGGTTAAATGCATTAAATGAGTTAAGATAACTTTAGATAACACAGTTTCTTCAATTAAGCCTGAGTCATGATGCATTTAACACACAAATCCAAGTGGCTTCATCTGTAACTGTTGGGCCAGCATATGTTGGAGAAATACAGTATGTAACAACCTATATATACATAAATGATTGACAGGTAGGTCTTTTATAGAATAAATTACAAAAATATTCTTAAATCTGTAGAAAGGAAGGTGGCAAAAAGTAATATATAAGTAAAATAACTAAGTGGAATAGCTAACTCAAGAACATACTACACAAAGGTAGAAGACAAACACAAGTAAGTAATGGACTGGTGGTACAGATTTACAGATAAGAAATTCATACCTGTAGGACAAAAAATGGTCTGGGATACTGGTGAAAGTAGGGGATAGGTTCAGACAGAGGAACCTGGAGAAACTGTGACTAGCATGGAGCTTATAAGATGCAATGAAATTAAAATTGCACTGGGATGTAATGCAATGCAACATGGGCAAATGGGTTTCTATGCTGTTTAGCTTTGGTTGTTTACCAGTTTGCTATAAAATGTTTTGGTGACAACACAGACCTATGGGACCTGTTATCCAGAATGTGTGGCACCCAGTGTTTTTCCTTAAAAGGGGCCTTTTTGTAGATTGCATCATCATGCCTAAGAAAGATCAAGTCTACGAAAGAAACATTTAAACATTATATAAACCCAAAATGATTGTTTTGTCTCCAGTAAGGATTGATATATTTGATAGCTTAGTTGGGATCAAGTAGAGGGTAAATGTTTTTTTAAAAATGTGAATTATTTTATTAAAATGGAGAATGTGGTATATGGCCTTTTTCTAGATAACAGATCCCATATCTGTATAATACTGCAATATTTTTTTTCCCAAAAAACTTTATTTACTGTAACACTTGTTCCATAAAGCCTTTAGATTTTTAGCTCCCTTGTTTAGGGTCTAATAATTATATTCTATAACACTTGATTGTTAGTTCATTTGTTGTAATATTATTGGAAAGTGATGTATATACTTGCTGGTGCTTTATAAATAAGCAAAGCTATATACAGTATGTATATATTTACTGTATAAAACATGTTAGTTGAAGAAAGGTTTCTTTTTATCTTTACCTAATGGCAAGTACCTAAGAAAACCAGCTGCCAGACACAGGCAAATTTATATTTCTGTCAGATCACAAAAGGGAAATTTTCAAAGAGTGCTGGCATTAATGCGACAGGTTAAATCATGTTATCCAATTTAGATAAGAAAAAGAATATTTAGTAGATAGCAAGATGATAAACAAGCATTTCCAGCAGAATTGACTACATTTATCCAGTGTTTCCTTTCTGTACTGATGTCAAAGATGTCATTATTTGATATTTAATCCATGCAAAGAAATGTCAGGTGTTCTTTTCAGACACCATGTGTTGCACAGAACCCCCTTTCCCCAATATATGGTAAACAACTAGAAATAATTGCTTTACACAAAGTCCATGATTGAAACATTTCAAAGTCATAGAAAAACAAAGAAAGCCTGCCCCATGAAAACATCATGTTCCATCCAGGTTAAAGTAAAAGAGAAATTATTTTTCAGTATTCAAGTTCTCTGTTAATGCCAAACTTCTCCAAATATAAAAATATGTCACTAGGACACTTACAGTTTGATATTGAAAAAGAACCTTGGGTTCACACAAGATTCTTAGTTTTCACTTTAAAGTGCAACTTCATCAGATTTGGTCTGGGCCATTCTTAGTCTCTAACCTATGGCCATTTAATATTATGGTTAAATGGTTATACTTGATAACTTGATGTTTCTTGTGTTGATGATTAAAGTTTAACAGTATTTCATAATTTTTTCTTTGTTTAAGCCATTATATATATATATATATACAGTATGGTAAAATTGCATGTCTTATTTTCACTGGTTAAGGTTTTGAACGAAGAGCAAAAGTTTGGTTTGTTTTTTAAATATCTGGTTAAAGTTTGGAACTATGACCAAAAGGTTGTTTTCTTTTCCATTTCTATGTCAACATTGGAATTTGTAACCAAATAAAGGGTTTTACATCAGTTAGTTCTAGGCTATTTTTGTTATCAGTGTATTCTTTAGTTCATGGATATTTGTTTTAATATTTGAGGTGGTATTGGAAAACACATGGGGAAGGAGCAAACTGCAGTTTAAATTGATATTAGAATAACATTATAGACTTATGGGGGCCTATTAATAAAAATTCTAATGTGTGTCATTTAAGAGGTCTTTTTTGCTTCTTCGAATAAGCTTACGATAAGCTTAAGATTTATAATGTGGAGAGCACAGAGCCCAGTGCTCTGCTTCACTTGTATACAGAACTGCAGGAAATCTGCATTTGTATTTTCATGAAATACCCTTTGTTGTTTGGGGTTGTTTTTACCCTTTAAATGGGTTATTTTTAGTGTGAATTAGAGTGTAATATTCCATGACAATTTGCAACTGGTTTTCATTTTTTATTTGTGATTTTTGGGTGATTTAGCTTTTTATTCAGCAGCACTCCAGTTTGCAATTCCAGCAATCTTGTTGCTTGAGTCCACATTACCCTAGCAAAAATGCGTTGCTTTGAATAAGAGATGGGGATATTAATAGGAGAGGGTATGAATAGAAAAATTAATAATATTAATAATAATAATAATAAAGTAGCAATAACAACAAATGTGTAGCCTTACAGAGTACTTGTTTTAGATGGGGTCAGTGACCCCTATTTGAAAGCTGGAAAGAAGGCAAATAATATAAAAACTATAATAAATAAATAATGATAACCAATTGAAAAGTTGTTAAGAATTGGCCATTCTATCACTTACTAAACATTAACTTAAAACATTAAGATAATCATCATTAAAACATGCCTAAATGTACATAGTTTGAAGAAGAAATGTTTAGTACTGTATTTTAAATCTATCTTTTAAGATTATCCCATAAACCCAGCAAAAGTGGATCTATATGATGTGATTAGTTTTCAGACATTACCCCTCACATGCTACCAGTACTAAATATAGTTGATTCAGATGCAGCTTCCTGGTTCAATACACAACAACAAATAATTCTTATTGGCCATTAACAAAATAACATTGTAAACACTCTACGATCTCACGCCTATAAATATTCACTGCTTGTACAGTAGCATAAAACATGGACAACACCTGACACATGAATAAACAGTTTAAATCAGTTACTATACTGTGGATGTTTTAGAGAACAGTACAAAAAATAAAAAGTAAGGAAAAATACAATTACTTTATATGCTTAAAAAGCTATATGTAAATATGGTTGGTATTATTATGTGAAACTATGATATGATTCAATACTAAATGGTTGGCCAACTGATATCAAAATCTGAAGAACTTTGGTTATACACTGAATATAATTCATATGATCATTATATACATTGAATAATAATGTGGCACTATCAGTCATTTTAATGTGCAACAAATTATTTAGTTTGTGGGGAGATACAGCTTTATACTTACATTGTTCAAATGAGCAAGTTCAATCTCTACCAATGAATCAGTACTCTTTGGCTCTGGATGTATAGTAACCACAATGATCTTCGAATTCACAATAGTAAAATTTCTGGAGAAAAAAGAATTATGAAATATAAAATATCTCATTATTTTAAATGAGTATCTGAACAAATAATGAATGGCATCATGTGCAATATTTGCAGCTATTTTTGTGTGACCATACTTGATACAATGATCATAAATATGCCCTAATATGCCCTAATAATCTGAGTGGATAACTAGAAAACAGCTTTATAATGTACAATAACAGTATCATATCTTAGCTTTCTTAAGCCAGTGGGTCATTCCCAATAAAAAAAAAAACAAAAAACAGCATTTTATATACATCATTGATAGTCTTTAGGAATGAGTCCAGCATAGCCTACAAAATGTCCATAGATTAATACACATAGCTACAGTTTGGCTAATGTGAGTCTACTTACTAAAATGCACACCTAGTTAAAAAAGATAAGTATTGGCAATTAAAATTTAATTATAGCCAGAATGCTTTTAAATAAATTGCATGCTCCATTCATTTAAAATTCAAATTAAGTAAACCTTTGGTTGAACGTTTTGTTTAGTGTTTTGTTTAAGTTTTAAACTTTTTTAGCTGACAGACCTCACCTGCACTGGAGGTGTTAGAAGCTATATTTAAAGGGAAACTGTCATGGGAAAACATGTTTTTTTTTTTAAATGCATCAGTTAATGGTGCTGCTCCAATAGACTTCTGCACTGAAATCCATTTCTCAAAAGAGCAAACAGATTTTTTTATATTCAGTTTTGAAATCTGACATGAGGCTAGCCATTTTGTCAATTTCCCAGCTGCCCCAGTCATGTGACTTGTGCCAGCACTTCAGGAGGGAACTGCTTTCTGGCAGGCTGTTGTTTTTCTTTCTCAATGTAACTGAATAGTACGCAGTGGGACATGGGTATTACTATTGAATGCTGTTCTTAGATGTACCAGGCAGCTGTTATCTTGTGTTAGGGAGCTGTTATCTGTTTACCTTCCCATTGTTCTTTTGTTAGGCTGCTGAGTGGGAAAAAGGGAGGGGGTGATATCACTTCAACTTGCAGTACAGCAGTAAAGAGGGACTGAAGTTTATCAGAGCACAAGTCATATGACTTGGGGCAGCTGGGAAATTGACAATATGTCTAGCCCCATGTCAGATTTCAAAATGAAATATAAAAAAAATCTGTTTGCTCTTTTGAGAAATGGATTTCAATGCAGAATTCTTCTGGAACAGCACAAAAAATTTTTTTCCCATGACAGGATCCACTTAATATCCTAGTCCAAGAACTTGGGAACACATCATTCAAGTATGAAAAAAATCCCCCTTTGCTTCCTCCTCATAAAGGAGAACTAAACCCTAAAAATGTAATTCTAAAAATGCCATATTTTATATACTGAACTTATTGCACTAGCCTACAGGTTCAGCTTCTCAATAGCAGCAATGATGCAGGACTTCAAACTTGTCACAGGGGATCACCATGGGAAATGTCTGTGACACTCATGCTCAATGAGCTCTGAGCAGCTGTTGAGAAGCTAAACTTAGGGGTCATCGCAAATTATAAAGCAGAAAATGAGATTGGCCTGTAATATAAGCTGATGCTAGAGGGCTGATCAGAAAATTTTGATGCTTGTTGCACTGGTACCTGTGCTGCCATGTAGTAATTGTCCACTAATCAGCCTTATATTGTGACATTTCTATTAAAAGTGTACTGTATATTGTGAGTGGGTCCCTAAGCTCAGTAAGTGACAGCAGCACAGTGCATGAGCAGTGAATCAGCAGAAAAGAAGATAGGTAGCCACTGGGACATCTTTGGAGACACAGATCTTCCCTGCTAATGGGCTGTGGTACAGAAGCCCAAAACGTAATTCTTTAGTTAAGCTTTACTTCTCCTTTAAAGACAAACCCACCATTTCTTGTCTCTTTCTTGTCTGTAAAGTCTGCCCTCTGTCCTAGTAAGAATATGCACAGTGACTTTACCTGTACATATAATTTAGGCTTATGTAAACCATAAGAATATTTTTCCTTTACCAGTATTTAGAAATAAGCCATATTTTAATAATGATTAATAATAATAACAACAATAATGATAGTATATATATAGTATATTATAATTTGTAGCCTTTATATGGTCTTTGGGTGAGGATCTAAGCCTTTGAGGGGCCCTTTTCCATAAAATTATGGCTTGATAAAGAAACTGTATGCTCAGAAATACTGCCATTTACACTTGTAAATAATATTCTGCTCACATCCAATTTGATGCTGCTGGACTTTTTCATAATATATATCCTGTTTATGCATGAATGTATTCCTTGAAGCAAAACACCTGTTTTTATTAGAATTTGTTTGTATAAACCCTGGTGTATCTAGACATCTTTTCTTTTATCTCTATTGTGTTCAAAGGATTATCAGTTACAAAGCCCTGCAAAATTAAACTAAAGAATATCTTTAAATAAAAATATAATGCATCCTATTGTGCCACATGCAAGTAATGCATACCCTTTCTGTCTACCAAGGGCTACTCTTGTGCATGGGGTTACTCTCCCTGTATTTAGGTTGTTGGTAACTGGATTTATAATAACATTGGGAGAAAAAGAACAAACACTGTTTAGCCCTTTCATTACAAGGTGCAGAGGATAGGTAATGCAAATTGTTTGTGGCCCCATGCAAAGAAGCAGAAGACCAAAAGTGTCATAGCAAAGCTGAGGTTTCATTGGAAGACAGACATGATTGTGTCTGGTTGGTTTGTATACATGCATATTAGTGAACAGGCACTGACTTAATTGAATTTTATATTTGTATTCAGTAATCATTATAGCATAAAACTAAAACAAATAAAATTGCTCAGAATGTTTAAATAAAGTATACATAAGTTAAAAGCAGAATCAACACAATCTCAAGTCAGGGGAGAATTTTTTTTAGCACTTATTGACATACTTTATCAGAAATTTTCAGATCAATTCAAAATCTTTATTGAGTTCATTATTGCTGTGATTAAGAATGTGTTCATTCATGCTTAATGTCCTCCATACACTAGTAGCAAATTTGCTTTGTTCTGTTTGCATAGATCATGTGATGGGTAGCACATTGACACACTCTTCCTTGTATTCCTTGGTTTGATTCAGGACGGGGCAATATCTACAAGAAGTTTGCACATCTCTCTGTATTTGTTTTGATATCCTCTGGTTTCCTTCCACATCCCAAAACATACAGGCAGGTTAATTAGCTCCTGATAAAATTGGCCATAGTGTGTGTGTGTGTGTGAATGTGAAAGGGACCTTAGATTGTAGTCTTCACTATGGCTGGTTTGAATGGTATATATATATATAGCATTCAGTAGTTTTCCCTTGTAGACATTGCTAGACAAAATGGATATAGATGTAACAAAGAATCTTTTCTCATATGGATTTTAATGCATAGTATACTTTGCACTTTTTATAACTTTGATTCACAAGTAATGATATATTGTTACACTTATATTAATCACCTTAAATTATAAATTTGAAAAGTATTTAAAAATATTTTTAAATTTTTAAACTACTAGTGGCGATACAGATTTATAAATTATTTGCACATCAATTGATGGAATATGTATATGTACACGTGATTAATTATGCACTTGTCACTTTAAATTGGTGATGTCATGGCCTTAATTGATTGTAGATTGGCTATTTAACTTTGTCTCAGTATGAGGTGTGGCTGCCTTGAGAAAGGTCCCAGAGGGGACCGAAACGTTACGTCGGCTGTTTATGCACATTTGAATACAATTTTTCAACTGTTTCACTAAAATCCCGGTGTTGCTGGTCTTTTTGAATGCTCTATACTCCTTATTACCGTGCACCTGGGTACTCTACATCAGATACGGTGTGCCACCCCAAGGACTTCTTATATATATATATATATATATATATATATATACTTTGACTCAATCAAGTAAATCTATTTACAATGATAAAGTAATACTTTGAACTATTAGCTCTTATTGTACTGAAAGGGGCTATTTATCACAGCTGTCCATTGTACATAATATGCCTAGTACTATTTTGGTAGCGATGTTGAAAACTAGTTGAAGCAAAATAGCAAGGAAAAAGTACAATTGACTAAAATTGATGTCTGATGGTGCTAAAAAATATCTGGTCGTGTGACAACACAACATTGCTCAAAGTAAAATATATCATTATTTCTCTTGCGTTTATTGTGTGAATATTTTCTGTGGTTGTTCTCTGATGAAAACTGTAGAGATCCTGCTGCTTTAGTATGTCAGACAAATGCAATGCTTTTTTAGTCTAGTAATTTCCCTTAGAAATGTATCCTTTTGCTGTCAAATTTGACATAATGGGCATTTTAAACACATTTATTTTGGTGCCATGTTTCTGTTCTAGTAATTTTGAGCACAAGTCAGAAAAACTGACAATCTTGAAATATTGGAAAAGTATAAAAAAATACAAAAATAACTTTTTTAGCCTGTATAATACAAGACAAAAATGTTGTATGGGTTCAGCAGCAATGCTGAACTATAACACCATCAGTCCTGCAAGTCTGTAGAATGTGTTCTCTTATTTTTAAAATAAATGTGCATCAGTATTATATTTAGAACTGCAATTTCGTAATATAAAAGTGGTTAATGGAACTTCATTAATTTTGTTAAAGTATCCAGTTGAGCTGTACTTGCTCTTTAGACTGGATTGAATGTGAAATTAATATTTCAGCAGAGTGAATTGAAACATTCTTCTTCATGGGCTCATAATGGAAGGTCATGCAGCCCATCTCTTCTGTGAATTCTGTGAGCAAACGAATGGAACACTGCCTGAATTGATGGCAAATGTAAATTGTAAATGTTCAACTCTGAAGCTTAGCAGCAGTATTTTTGTAACAAAAAGAGGATTTTCATGAAGAAATTGCATGGGTTTAATGGCTATAGCCCTATAGTTATGGCTGCAGCCGTCACTAACTTTATTGCATCAAATATAATTTTTGTAATGTGTCCCACCTGTGTGTGTGCTTGAACAACCATGCATCATTTTGATGATTAGATTTTTACCTACTAACATTTAAGAGCCGAAGGCAGACATACTGTACAGTATTGCCACATTGGGTGATGAGGAGAGAACATGAACTTTGCAGGGGCTTGTCTTTTCTATCCACTTACCTTTATTATTTAAATGGTAAATGAAGAATATTCCTGGCCAATGCAATACACATGAAAAAGCAAATACTTGACAAAAGGGGCATTCTTATCAAATTACTTGTACAATATACTTGAAGGTTAATTTACAAGAGATGCAACATGCCCAGAATTCCATATGCAAGATGCAAAAATTATCACAAATTGCTGTGTTTTTAGCTACATTGCATTGTTTTACACAGGCAGTGTTAGGCTGTCTACAATGCAGACTACAAACGCATGATCTAAGCCTGTCATTATTGTACCCTGCACTGAATCAACACCAACACTAGCTCAGGGCAGGGATGCAGGTGCCAAGTGTATGGTGTTCTAATTAAATTTATAAGTGCTGTGGTTTTGTGCATCCTGTATATACAAACTTATAAGATTTATCATTTTATTGCTGAACATTGTAGCCATTACTCTATACTATATATGGTCAAATGAAGCAACCATGCCATGGAGTTGAAGAAGACTCAAAAATATCTATCAACTGAAAAAAGTGATACATGATACAGGATTTAAAACCAAGCTAATTATATCATCAAATAAATGAAGCATAAGCTTTATTTTAAAAGAATGCTTTAGTTATAGACAAACATAAACAATTTGCCATTAGCTGGAAATCCAAAAACAGAGATTCCAAAGTATAGAAAATTTCACATAAGACCACTAGTGATGAGTGAATTTTTTTCATAGTGTATGATTTGGCTGCAAATTTCTGCATTTCGCCACAGATGAAAAGTTTCACGTACAGCAAACATGTTGCTGTAGACAAAAAAGTGGCCCATAGACTCTAATGTATTTTACTCCAAAAAACTTGCTGTAACAAAACTTTTGCCCATTATCTTTTATGTGTTTATCACACTGTTCGCTGTTCTGCAAATTTTCTTGTATTTTCACAATTTTTTTGCTGAAGCAAAGACAGACAGATTTGCTCATCACTAAAATTACTCTGAGCTGCTTGAAATAGTATGCCTTCTACACGTACATATCTATATAAACACATCTAAGCCTGCTCATAGGGCAAGGAAACATCTTTGGGTGAGTAAACACTTTCATAGTTTACCAGAGTGCATTATTTGAGGTCATTAATAATGAAAGAAATCTAGCCTGACCTGCTGTATAGGTGGTAATTGTCTTATTAATGAAAGCCTTCTATGTTCAAGTGAAATCAATAAAACCCTAACAAAGACAGTGGGGAAGATTCATTGAACTGTGAAGGAGCTATTGAAGCAGTTTTTGACCAGATTATTTCACAGATAATTTTGTTTATCTGGTCACGTTACATTCTGAACTGCTGCTTGGTGAATCATATTTCTTGATTCCAAATAAAAAAATATATATTTTGGCAGATTGTATATATATAGTTTTAGTTGTCATGTTTATTAAAAAGTATATTTGGAAAAATGTGTATTTTGTTTAAAAATATAAATGCCAATATGTTATTAAGAAGAATGCTACCACAAAAAAAGTGACTCTGTATGTATGTCAAAACATTAAGGGGCTGATTTACTAAGGGTTGAAGTGGGTCGAAGTGAATATTCGAATGCAAAAAGTTTGATAATTGAAGTAATTATATTGTATATTTCGACCAGCGAATAGGCTACTTCAAACATTCGGTTCAAAAGATCGAATAGTAAAATCCTTCAAATTAAATCTGCCAAATTAAACCTGCAGAAGTGCTATGTTAGCCTATGGGGACCTTCTAGAACGTTTTTCTAAGTTTTCTTTATCGAAGTAAAATAATTTGATCGTATGCAAAAATCAATCGAATCATTCAGTTTTATCGTACGATCGAAGATTTTACTTCGATCACAGGATAGCCAAATTTGTTGAAAAATACTTTGACTTCGATATTCGAAGTTGAAGTATTTCACTTCGATGGTCGAATTTCAAAGTATTTTTACTTCGAAATTCGAAAAATGTTATAACCCAATAGAGGAATGCCTACAACCTTGTAAAGTAGCTTGAATATTTCTTCAAAACACACATGCCGCATAAAGGTACCATTTCCTCAACATTAGTAGATCAAAATTATATGCACTTACATTAAAATTAACATTCAAAAAACTACATTAAAATTAAAGAAAAACTATTTTCAATGTGAGCTGCTGAATTATATTAAAGCTTTAAGAAATTTCCAGCAAAACAAATAAGTATTCTACATAGCACCATGTTGTTATGGGTTTACCATTACTCTGAGATGTTATTAGATTACATTACTGCTACTGATATATATGATATTATCTAATAAGGAAGATAAGGGGTCTTGGGCAAACATTTTGCTATTCTTTTTCATGGAGGAAGGTTTTACCTCTAACAACCATGTCATATTTGTATTGACCATTGTTGTACAAATATTCCATAGATATATAAACAATTAACTCTATCTTTTGTAAAATGTCAAAATATAAATAAGACAACTGATGTATAAAGTGCTTACCTTAAAGTAGGTAACAATATCCCTAAGGTTTTGTAGAACACTGCTCCAAGTACATAAACTGTAGATTCATCAAGATCTGAAGGGAAATAAGCAAGCTTATTTAATTTAAAATATGTTTATAAAATATGTTTATAAAATTGAATGTCATATTGTATTACACAGAGTGGAAACATTTTGTGTGGGGGAAAATATGATTTATAATATATTGGGTTGTAGATTAAGGGGCAAATTTTTTTTTCAAGTTACTTTATTGATAAATAAAGCAAAATTTCTGCATGGGAGTTTGGTCGAAGAAGTTTTGAGAAAATAGAGAGAAATACCCCACATCTTTTATACTCTGCAAATACAAATATAACCCTTCATTTTTATTCATATTAGTATTCTTATTTCAAATTCAACTCTTGATTATTCTATGTTGGTAAAATACTCTCTATAATGTGTATAAAGTGTCAATCCAAGTGTCATATCCATAGAAAACAAAACATTTTATACAGGCTCATAATGGATCATTTCCACTGCAGGGCAGATTTATCAAGGGTTAAATTGAAAATTCAAATTTTTAAATTCAAAATTTGAGTTTATTTTATTGTAATTTAATTAGGGAATAGTCCAAATTCAATTCAAATTTAAAAATTTTGAAATTTGAATTTTGAATTGTATTATGTACGAATTTAAATTCGACTATTCTCCATCTAAAACCTGACAAATTTGTATTTTAGCCTACGAGGGACCTCCTACAATCAATTTGGTTGTGGATTGGTGAGTTAAATGCATCGTGACTCAGGGCTAATTGAAGAAACTGTGTTATCTATAGTTATCTTAACTAGTGATGGGTGAATTTATTTGCCAGGGGCGAATTCGCGGCGAATTCCCGAGATTCGCCACTGGTGAATAAATTCTCGAAACGGGCGCAAAAATTCGCCGCTGAAAAAT
>CM044440.1:77900479-77919179 GCA_024363595.1 Xenopus borealis
GGCTGGACACACCACTATAAACTGATTAAAAGGTTTTGCTAACCCATGCCTTGGATAATTAATAGATAAACACATATACCATAGATCATGCTGATTGTTATTTTTGTATTGTATAATACTCTAAGACTCTAGAAGATACCTACAGTATGTATAGAAAAATTTAACTTTGGATGTTTAACTGACTATTCCTCAATAAACTTGTCTTGAGCAAAAAAAAATTGTCCAGTAGGATCAGCGCATCTCCTATTGACTTCTGTGGCACTTCAACAGTTTTTACTTGCCACACTTTTGTACTAGAGGCTTTTCACAGTTTTTACATTTAGGGGCCGATTTACAAAATTTACGTGAATAGATCGAAGTTCGATCGAATAAATTTGTATTCGATCGTCGAATGATCGAATTTTGAATAAAAGGTAGTCTAGAACTATTCGATTAACATTCGAAAATCGAATGCTAATCGAATATCGAGTAGAAACAATTTTTTTTGGGGGAATAATAGTAAATTTGCCCCTTAATGTATTTAAAATTTTTAGTGTTTTAGAGGAATACAGACAACACAATTATTTTTCTGAAAAAAAATAGAAACCTGAATTTTAGTAAATCGGCCCCAAGGAGATTTGTCACCAGTGGAAAATCTGCACTACCATGGATAACAAATCTTCTGAAAATGTCTTATTTTTTTAAGCTTTGGATCACTGCAAGTAAAACATATTACTGCAATCCTGCTTAATCAAAGAAAAATTATTTCATTTTTTAACAATTTAGCTAGGTCACCCTGTGTAAGATGTTAGTCAGCCAGTCAGTCAGAATGCTACTGAGTTAGGATCCAGATTGCATTGTCAGAAAATGGACAAAGGTCAGACAGACTTATTAGTGACTGCAAACATTGCTTCAGACATACTATACCAAAGTTGTGTGTGGTTCTTTCATGCATCTGCACTATAATTTTATCTACAGAGTGCTACTAAATATATTAGATCACTTTTAACAGTAGTATAGGCCTTGATATGTGCTGATAAATAAAGGATGACAGTATTATTTAGTACTTCTAATGAGCTCTATATCACATGTATAAAAATCCTGAAGAAAAGCAGTCTGAACTGAAAATATATGCTAATCATAGTGTAAAAGAAATTATGCACTTGGTGAGTCATTAGATGTAAATAGAATATCGTGAAGTTAAAATTATTAGTTTGCATTTACAGAAAAACATCTTGTGCTACACCAGTTACCAAGTTCATATTTAGCTTTTCTGGAAATTAGTTGCAAGGTAAAAATAAACATTTATAGACCACATGCAGTATAATATTAAAAGCAAATTCTTAAAAATTTACTAAAGCTAAAACTTTATTTTCTTGCCTAGTTAGTGCTTCAAGAGAACATTAACAGGGTCCTAACATTTGATTAATCAAAATGTAGATTTTAAAATTTAATTTATAAGTAAGCTTCTGTCATGGCCAAGGTCCTCGGGAGTAAAAATGCCATTACATTTCTAGGCTAGAACTGAGTTACACATTGTCATGGTTACAGCACTCCATCTTTCCTTTGACAGTGGACATTGAAATGAAAGAAAACAAAAGTCTCAGACACTGAAAATTTACAATTTTCAACTTTTTCTTTTGAATGATAAAAAAGAAAAGCAATATGAGAAATGACTCTGAAAGTGTGAAATTCACTGACAGCAGAAGCCTTGATCAATCTAGGATTTTGATTTGGTTGCTGTCAGAACAGCATGTGCACATATGTTATCAATGAGCTGCTGGTTGTTCTTGAAAGATCAGAATTCATTAAATGTCAGAACACAGAAACTGGTATACTGGTTTATTATTATTAATGTTAAATCATTTGATTTTACTCCTATCACAGAACTGACACTATAAATCTATCTGTCTATCTATCTATCTATCTATCTATCTATCTATCTATCTATCTAATCAATCAATCGTATTTATCTCTTCAACTTATCGCTAACATAGTTCACCTTATGGTTGATTGAAGGTATATTTTTTAATTTCTTTAACATTGCAACTAATCATAAGATACTTGTAAATAGCAGGATATATTTTATATTAATAATAAGCCTGTGTGTACATGGTTATAGTTGTAGGACTCAACAGATGTAGAATGGTAGATGAATAAGAGAGTCTGTTTGAGTCTATTTACGTACATTATTGGCACCAATCCTCCATGCACAAATGTAAGAGTTAAATATACAGTAGTTCCTTAGACCATACCCTATTAAGTAATGAGATGTACCCTGATTAATTAGCAAATTAGACCAGATACATAAAAGAATGCGATTTAAAGGATCGGCAGCACTCAACAATAAAACAAAATATTTCATATACATTTAAAGGTAGGACCACCCTTATATAAACCTATGATACATCATATTCTAAGCAAATTGCCAGATGACCTTCAATATTTATTTTGTATGGATTTTATGTTTAATTACATTGCAGCTTAAAGGGGTTGTTCACCTTCAAACAACTAGTTGTTTTCCGATAGATCACCAGAAACAACGACTTTTTCCAATTATTTTTCTAATATTGAAGTGTAAAGTGTAATTTTTCTCCTTCTAAAGCAGCTCGGGGGGGGGGGGGGGGGGTCGCCGACTGTTCTAAACTGATACATTTGTCCCTGCTGAGCAGAATCTCTGGGTTTCATTACAGGCAGCTGTTAGAATTGATACAATAGTTGCTAATACTCCAGAGATGTTGCTGTGAAATGTATCAATTAAATGTTGCAAAATTGTATCAGTTTAGAGTCTGCACCTGAATTACTGAGCTGCCAGACTCAAACACCAGAGACACCAACATTCAACTTTACACTTAGATTTTGGAAAAACGGTAAAAGATAAATAACGGAAAGTAACTAAAAAAAGTCTTTATTTCCGGGGAACAATCTGAAAACAACTGAACAGAAAAAAGTGTTTATAAGTCTTTATTTCCGGGGAACAATCTGAAAACAACTGAACAGAAAAAAGTGTTTGTAAGGTAAACAATCCCTTTAAAAGACTTTTCATTTGCGGAGCTGTGACAAATGTTTCTGCTATACTTTCTTATTGCTTATATGTTTTTCAGGCCTCTCTTAGTCATCTTCCATACTAATTTGCAGACTACTACCTAATTGCTGGTGTAATGAAACACTTGCAACCAGATGGCAGTTTGTATTCCAAGCCTGAAGGTTGGCGAACAAAAATACAGCACCTGTATATTAAAACAAAAACACAAAAAAATTAAGACTAATTGTAAAATAACATCTGTCTACTGGATATTTAAAGTTCATTTTAAGGTGAACCACCCTTCTGGCACTGGCTATCCAAAACATTTTCCCATAATAATCCAAATATTCTCTTATTTGCCTAGGGCTGAAAATAATTAAAATGGCTGAATGGCTGTGATACATATTCCAAATCTTCAACACATTTTGAGCAATTCAATCATATTAAAATCCAAGAATCTAAGAAATAATTTGAGATAGCCAGTTCCTGTTTGTAATATGGCTTGCTGTATAAGTAAAAGGAACCATGTAGTGTTCTGCAAGGGAAGACTAATAAGCTATTTAGCATCAAATGATATGGTGATAAACAGGGATCAAATGCAATTCATGGATCTCTACACATCAGTAGGATGCAAATCAAAAAAAGTTAATCCAAGCAGTTCAGTATAAATGTACTGTTAAAGTGAATTTAAAAAACAAATGTGTTTACTGCAGAAGCTCGAACACCATTTATACACTTCATTATAAAGTATAATAAATGAGTTGATAGAATAGAATGGCATCAAGGTCTGCATTGATTGCTACAATATTTGTTACAGCATCTATTCAAACTAACATGGTAAACGAAGACAATTTCTTATATTTCTTTTTTATATGTAATTTAATTTACAGAATGGTCTTATTATAATCCAATACATATCAATTTAAGTCTTTGAATAATAATGTAAGATTTCATAAACTGCACTTATTGGTGTGAAATATTTCTCTTTAAATATGATGACGACAGGAAGAACTCTAGAAATCTCTGACATGAAACCATGCATGCTTTTTCTTCCTATCAGTATTACATATTCATTTAGAATAAATTGAATAACAAAGCATATTAGCTATACTGTAACCATAGATTATTACACTTGATTGTATACTGCAACTATGTATGCATATATCTACTTTAGCATCAGCAAGTGCAAAATGTAGTTTTGAATTACAGCATGTATTACATCTTTATAAGGTGCCAACATTTCCTGCAACATGGTACTTTTTACTCTCTGCATTAATGCAACCATAGGAAACCATATCAAATCATTTGGGCCTCCATGTGGATAGACACATGTACCTTTAAGGAAGTTATTGTTGCAAAATTGGAATAAAAAAAATGACACTTGCATTTAAGGACAGAAACAAATTAAACAACAAAGAGAAAAGGTACAGTATAAGGGGAACAAGAGAGTTTTTTTTCCAACCAAACTAGAATTCACGATGTGACATTATTTATTATTTAAAAAGCACAATTTAATCAGATCAAGGATCTGTTTTTTTTTCCTGAAAAGTTTTTATTTTGTATTTCTCAGCTGTGGACTTTCTGTGTGGTTAATGGATTACTTTAAGGGCCTTGGTGACAGTTTGAATGGTTGAACTCGTAGTTGGTAAAAGATATATATTTGACTGAAAAATCACATGAGAAATCAGAACAGCCTTGCTGTCCCCCAAAGCTAACATTATTTAGACTATTTTATCATTCTAGTGCTTTAAAAAATTAACAATAAAAAATTTGTCGTTGGCTAAAATATGTAATTTTTTTATATAGATCTTACCAAAGGTAAAATATCCATTTCTAGGTTTCTGAACATCTAAGATGTCTGTATTTAATCTTGGAAAATAGGAGAGCAGCAGTGTATGATTTATGGTTTCATATTCAAATTTAGGATACATGGAAAATAGAACAATATTAATTATAAGTATAGATTATTGCTAGTTAGCAAAAACAGGAAAGACCTGGACTTGCTAGTCAAGAGGAGTGTTATGGTGATTGATGTTTATAGTATGCATTTTTGGATGATTCCACTGAACTCCTGGTCAGTCAATCACTGTTAAAAGCATGCACATTTTCAAACAGCTTTAATTCCCATCACTAGTGATGGGCGAATTTATTCGCCAGGGCCGAATTCGCGGCGAATTCCCGCGATTTTTGACGCAACGCGATTTGACGCGACGCGCGTCAAAAGCGTCCCGCGACTCGTTTCGCGAATTTTTCGCCGATTCGCGAATTTCGCTAGAAATTCGCGAATTTTTCGGCGAAGCGAATCTTGGGAGATTCGCCCATGACTACCCATCACTATGACCTTGTACTTGTAAGTGTTATTTGTTGTATTACGTGGCAAAACATACACTTGCTTTATTTGGAGCCCTGTGTGGTTTTACCTTGTTTCTTAAATCTACATTGTTCTAGCTATTGTTTTCCCATTTTTGAGTACAGTTAAAACATGTGACTTTAGGTCCAATTAAATGCATTTTGTTATTTAATATAATAATATTTTTCTTTATGGCTAGAAAAGAAATGGATGGTATGCATAGCCTAATTTGGTCTTGCTTCATACATTTTTCTTCTCTTTTCTATACTATTGCTATTTTTCAGTTTGTGTTTTATTCTTGCTTTTTAAGATATAATATAGGTTACATTTAAACTGTTTTCATAAACTATTCCTTGAGTGGGAATTGGGGAAGTGCTGGTTGATATTGGCTTGGGAAACCTAATCCTATTCCCAAGATAACTAGATAAAGATTGGTCAGGGGTCATGACAACATTTTCTTAATGTGTGATTTGTATCTGTGAATAAAATATACACTCTTTTGTGTCATGTTGAATGGGATAACTGTAAATATGTTGGGCCAATTAGAACATGGAGGCTTAAATCACATTTTAGTGATTTTAGAAGTTTTAGAATATATGATTAAACTTTACTCCTACAAATGCCATGAAAGTAAAAAAGATATGAGTTTAAAAAGTAAGAATGGGAAAAAAAATTATACCTCTTAATGAGTTTTTCAGATTATTAGTGAATAGTGATGGGCGAATTTATTCGCCAGGGGCGAATTCGTGGCGAATTCCCGGGATTCGCGAAACGTCAGGAAAAATTCGCCGAAAAAAATTCACCGCCAAAAACGAGTCGCGCGTCGAAAACTACGCGACGCGCGCCGAAAACAACGTGACTCGTTTCGCGAATTGGCGAAAAATTCACTAATTTCTCTGGAAATTCGTGAATTTTTCTGCGAAGCGAAAAGCGCCCGTTTCGCCCATCACTATTAGTGAATTGTTTTTGAAAACCTCTGACGGTCTGAATGGATTAAATAAAGGTCCCATAGGATCAGCACAACTCCAATTGACTTTTATGGGACCTCAACAGCTTTTACTTGTCAGAGATTTGTATTAATTTTTCATGGTCCTTAGACAATAAATCACAAATGTTTAGAGTTTTAGATGCATACATACAAATGTTTAGAGAAAAAAAATACAATTCATGGAAAAAATATGAATTTTAGAATGAAGCTGATGTATGCTGTAAACACGCATAGACTAACATCATATCTGTAATACTGTCATGCAACTTTAGCCTCAGCCCTCTTACAATAACATATCTATAAATCTGTGCTAAGATTAAAATTAGGTTTACAGAAGCCCATTAAGCTTAAGATCCAGATATCCTTTTTTTTGATCCAGAGAAAGCCAAACCAAAAATCATTCTACAGCCAAAAAAAGGCATTGATTTCTTCCTGGATCAACATCCTGCCAGCTTTAAAACAAACTGACATATAACCTTGCCTTTGCTTAAAAGATATGCATAGTTTTATTTGTTAGCTATATACAGTTGTGTCTGCTAGAAGAATTCTACAAGGCAACATGTATTTTACATTTACAATACCCCAAGTCATATAAACCAATGAATTCACTTTAGGTGAACCTTTCCTTTTAATCTAAACGGATCCCACAGACTATTTCATTTGCATAAAGTTCCCAAGTTTGTTATCTGTTTATTAATTTTTTAAAGTAAATATTTATTGCAATATTATTTTGAATGTAAAAAATGTATTTGATCATTATATTGACTTCATTTCAGCTGACACTATACACTATTTTAATTTATCAGAGTTTTATTGCATTATATAGAAATTAGTAAAGGGGTGTTTCATCTTTACTTTAACTTTTAGTACAGGTATGTTATAGAATGGCTAATTCTAAGCAACTTTCCATTAGCTTTTCTACTAGGAATAACTCTCTTTTGGATCTTGTAATAACTAATAATACTGAACTCATCTCTAGCATTTGTGTGGGTGAGCATTTAGGGAATAGTGATCATAACATGGTCTCCTTTGAGATTCTGTTGCTGAAGCAACGCTATAAGGGAGTAACTAAAACATTGAATTTCAGGCATGCAAACTCTGACAGTATAAGGCATCTCTGCAACATATTAAATGGGAAATGTTTTTCACAGGGTTAAACACTGAACAAAAATGGGAAGTCTTTAAAATGCTGCTTGATAAATATACAGGTCAGTATATTCCGCTTGTAAGCAAGGAACATCATTGTAAAGCAAAACCTTTTTGATTCAATAGAAGTGTTGGTGTTGAGGTGTGCTTTTAAGGCTTTCAAGTTAGCTGGGACAACCAAATCATTTATAAGGTACAAGGAGGCCAATAAATCATGCAAAAAAGCATCAGGCAAGCTAAGATCGATATGGAAAAGGATATAGCAGTAAGCAGTAAAAAGAATCCAAAATCATTTTTTAAATTTGTTATCAGAGGGGGGTCAGCTGGTTGATGAGCACAAGCAAAAAAATCAGATTCTGAATGCATACTTTACACGAATGAGGAACCAGCTAATGAAAGTTTCCTTATTAATAGTCACAATTCTAATAATACATCTAATGATGCATGGTTCACACATGACGAAATTCAAAAGAAACTAGAACATGTTAAGATAAACAAAGGTCCAGAGCCAGATGGGATTCATCCCAGGGTACTTAACGAGCTTAGCTCTAATTTTTCAGGATTCATTGAGGTCTGACATGTTTCTGAAAGACTGGTGAATTGCTAATGTGGTGTCACTATTCAAAAAGGGATCCCATTCTCTGTCTCAAAACTATAGGCCAGTTAGTCTGACGTCGGTGGAAGGAAAGCTTTTCGAAGGATTAATAAAGGATAGGATACTGGACTTCATAGCAAATAACAATAGTATGAGTTTGTGCCAGTATGGTTTTATGCGTAATAGATCTTGCCAGACTAACTTAAGTACTTTTCATGAGAAGGTAAGCAGGGACCTTGATTCTGGGATGGCTGTGGATGTGATTTACTGAGACTTCGCTAAAGCATTTGATACAGTAACACACAGAAGGTTACTGGTTAAATTAAGGAATGTTGGCCTGGAACATAGTATGTGTAAGTGGATAGAGAACAGGCTAAAAGCTAGACTACAAAGAGTGGTGGTAAATGGAACATTTTCTAATTGGACCTGCGTTGTTAGTAGAATACCGCAGGGCTCTGTACTGGGTCCCTTGCTTTTCAACTTGTTTATTAATGACCTGGATGTGGGCATTAAAAGTATGGTTTCTATTTTTGCAGATGATACTAAATTGTGCAGAACTATAGGTTCCATGCAGGATGCTGACACTTTGCAGAGTGATTTGTCTAAGTTGGGAAACTGGGCAGCAAACTGGAAAATCAGGTTCAATGTTGATAAATGCAAGGTTATGCACTTTGGAAAAAATAATCTAAATGCAAGTTATACACTAAATGGCAGTGTGTTGGGAGTTTCCTTAAGTGAGAAGGATCTTGGGGTTTTTATAGATAACAAGTTGTCTAATTCTGAGCAGTGACATTCTGTAGCTACTAAAGCAAATAGGTTTCTGTCCTGCATAAAAAATGGCATAAACTCAAGGGATGAAAACATAATTATACCTCTTTATAGATCCCTAGTAAGACCTCATCTGGAGTATGCAGTGCAGTTTTGGACTCCAGTCCTTAGGAGGGATGTAAATGAGCTGGAGAGAGTGCAGAGACGTGCAACTAAACTTGTTAGAGGGATGGAAGACTTAAATTATGAGGGTAGACTTTCCAGTTTGTGGTTGTTTTCTTTGGAAAAAAGGAGCTTGCGAAGGGACATGATTAGAGGACATTATAGACAATTATCAAGGGATCACCACACTAGAGGCCACCCCTTCAAACTAGAAGAAAAGGACTTTCATTTGAAGCAGCGTAGGTGGTTCTTCACAGTGAGGACAGTGAGGTTGTGGAATGCACTGCCGGGTGATGTGGTGATTAGTGATGGGCGGATCTCCCGAGATTTCTCCCGAAAAATTTGCGAAACGAGTCGCGGGACGCTTTTGACGCGCGTCGCGTAGTTTTCGTCGCGTGCCGCGTAGTTTTCGTCACGCAGTTTTCGGCTCGCAGTTTTCGGCTCGCGTCGTTTTCGTTTTCGACACGCGACCCGTCTTTTCGCCGAATTTTCGCCAAGCGAACTTTCGCTGGCGATTCACTAATTTATTCGCCAGCGGCGAATCGCGGGAATTCGCCGCGCATTCGCCCCTGGCGAATAAATACGCCCATCTCTAGTGGTGATGGCTGATTCTGTTGATGCTTTTAAAAGGGGCTTGGATGATTTTTTGGACAGACATAATATCAAAGGCTATTTTGATACTAAACTCTACAGTTAGTATAGCTATGGGCATATATGGTTTGTGTGAAAGAGTGGGGGGGTGTGAGTTTGCTAGGTTTTAATTTGGAGGGGTTGAACTTAATGGACTTTGTGTATTAGGAAATGTAGGGGGGAAGGAGGGTAACCCCAAATAAAATTTCGCTATTTATCAGACTTTCACCCTACAAAAGGTAAAAGATGCCAGCATTTAAAAAAAAATGTCAAACTCCTATCTATTGTATTGAACTTCGCAAGGTCTGTCCTTTCGTCAGTGCGCAACTTCGCCTGGTGTAAGAGTGCAAAGTTGTGCAAGTCTATCTACTTCACTAGCAATTTTTGCCAGGGACACTTAGTAAATCGGCGAAGTTGTGAATTGACGTTACGCTGGTGAATTAGCGCTAGTGTTAGACGCGTCGAGCTTTAGTGATAGCATTAAAATGGACATATTGAAACAACTGGCAGTTATTTATTGGGAATTTGCTGTCAAATGTATAATTTTAAAAAAGAGGAGTTAGCTTAAGTGCTGCCATATAGCATTTTACACCCCTTTTCTCTCCAGAATGTCCACCGATCTGGGAACTACACGTTCTAACCCGCAAAGATTACTGACTCCATTAAGAGATGGCTTGTTTCCCTGTGGGAGGTGCAATCAGTGCTCAAGTGTGATACGCAGTAATGTTTTCACCCATCCACATTCTGGGAAGAAATTTGATATACGAGGCCATTACACATGCGATTCAGAGTATGTGATATATATGATCAAATATTTTATATAGGAGAAACAATTAAGCTAATCAGAGACAGAATGAGCCAGCATAAATCCACTATCAGGAAAGAAGTGGTGAAATTGCCTGTATGGCACATTTCAAATTGGCAAGGCATAACGTGGCATCCCTCCGGTTTCTTGTGTTGCAATATGTTGTCCCCCCATGCCGTTGTAAAACAAGAGAAATAATCCCAACTCATATGGTTAGGTCCTGATATGTACCTTATCTAATGAAACATACTGGACAAATTTGCACCTTTAACCCATGTAAACCCATGTAAATCAGATGATTGCTTTAAGTGTTCAACTTGTAGCTGGCTGAAACTTGTCACCTGAAAAAAAAATATTCCAAATCCTATTTTATCAAGTTACTCAAGCAAAATATACTTAAATTACACTATATAAATTATTTGAATCTTGTTTCCTTCAGTCTGGGAATTCATAATTACAGCAAGCAGACATAAGCCATTTTGTGGATGCTATTATTAAGGCAAGCTTTGCATGATCTCAAAATCTTGTGCACCAGAATAAAGCACCTAATGTACATCCCCATGTGCTGGCTACACAATGAAATAGTAACAAGAGTGCAGTGACTGCTGAATGGAAAGTGAAAGTAATTGCCTACCTGGCCTAAGGCATAGAGGAGGGGCATGCAATATTTAAATGGCAGATGAGATTTTTAAATGCTTTTAGAATAGCTATGAACTGTTTAATAAAAAAATAATTTGGATTTCATGTTTAATTTGGAAAGGATTTATTATACAGATTTTTATGTCTGGGTGACCGGTCCGCTTGAAGAAAGCTAATCACTAATTGGTTGCTTTAGGATACTGCCCAGGGGCAAATTTCCCAGTGTTTTAGGATGAGCCCGACTGTATGTTACTCCTGACACTTTTTCAAGGGGAATTTAACTTAATATCCATATTTGAATTTTCTTTTATTTAACCACTAAATTATTGGCATATCAACCTCTTTTTTCATGCTCTCTCATTTTTAATACAATGTTATTTACTTTATTTTGATCATTACATAAGGCAGTGTTTTTATTTAAACAAGAAAATTAAATACTTCAGTCTTTTCTATTTTTTCTTGCTCTTTGTAAATAGGTGAAAAGAATCCTTTAATTTTTTTGAAGATTATGTAAAGGAAGAAAAGGTACAAAATAACTTGTTTTTTTACCCCTTCTTCCTTTGTCCTTGTTTGAGTTGGGAGTATTCCTTGCAGTTATACTATCCCAAGTATAGATGGATTGATGGCTAGCCCACACAATATGGAATATCCCATTTAGTTTGCTTTTCTAAACTGATTCCTAGGGGTAAATTTGTTTCAGGTGGTTGAAAATATTCTGAACTTTTGGATTGGTTATTTCAAAAGGACCCATATTTGAGGCTGTGTTTTTAACCTAAGGATTTCACACATTTCTGTGGGCTATGTAAAGTATTTTCTAGAAGCAGAATGTATATATAAGCATATGTACAGGAAGTGAGGGATACAGTATATACTGTAAATAAATTAGCAACCTACTTAACCTAGAGACACATACTAATGCATACACACATATGATATATTATAAAGGTATTATTAGTATTAATAAAAATGTGTTCTATTTAATATACGACAAGTGCAGTGTGCAAAGGGCTATTTTTAATGCAAGTTGATTGCAGTATTTTGTTCAGTGCTGTTGCACCAAAATTACACAACATGACAAATCAGACCCAATAGCATCAAAGGTTTTTCAGAGAGGGCGATTGTGTCATTTCCAGTGGTTGTTAATGCCATTCACCAGGTAATTATTTGAGTAGTTTGCTACCAGCTTGAAGGTGGTGATAGCTCCAGGGTCCCCCTTTGTAAACAGGTGAACAGCAGCTAGATACACACTGATATCTAATACAAGTATATGGTAATTCAAGGACTGTCTTTTACTCAATTACTCTTAATGAATGGTTTCAATGTACATAACAACGGCAACCATTTGAGTTTGCAGTTGTAAATGAGCCCTACAATCAACTGAAAATAGTATAAAAGTATATGTATGTATAAAACAAAGAAATCAAAATAGACATGTCAGGTTTACTGGTACAACATGTTTGTATATTCTGTGGACTTTAGTTAGAGCTGGGAGCAGAATGTACAATTTCAAAGGACAAGTAGGACATTGTTCTATACCTAGAATATTCATACATTTTCTTTATTGTAAGAGATATAGAAAAATAACATGTAGGGATCAGACAAGCCTACCCCCTGTCCTGCCTCTGACATTACCCATCACCCAGTTACAGACAGCACCAGTTATAAAAGCACCCCCTGCTGCTCCAGACAGAAACAGTGGGGGCACTAACAGGCGAAAATTCACTGGCGACTTTTCTCTAGCGTTACTTCGGCAATACGAACATTTGATAGTGAAGATGCGCTAGCGTTCATTTCTGCTAAGCAAAACTTCACTATGGATCTTGCGCTCAGATCATTTTGCATGGGGTGGAAAATTTAAAGTTGTTTGCACATCTTTATATTAAATGTTGGTGCATATACTTTACACTTTTTAAAACACATGTCCAGGGAACCTTAATAAAGACAATAGAGTTATTCGAATTCCCTACACATGTGTCCACTGTAAAATTAATGTTCTATATGTTTGCAAATGTATATGGAAAATCAGTTACCCAAAAAAAGTTTTTTAGGTCTTTTGCAGGCTTGTTAGGTTTTTTGGACTTTGATTTCGTCTCACAGAATATAATGTAAGTGACAGACGATTGAGGAAAATCTAGCTACTTCAATGCACTTCTCCTAGTCTTAGGTGGCAAAGATGTAACGTTCAGTAAAATCTGCACTGTAGTGAATTTGCGGAGTAACCTCCAGTAAAATTCCCACTTTAATGAATTCGCCAGAATACATCAGAGTATGGAGGCAGTAGGGGATCAATCAAAAATACAATTAAAAATACACAAAAAGGAATCCCCTTCATATCTATATTATATTTACCACTGCTAGTTCTGAGGTCTCTTGAATTATTATTAGACACTGGAGCCTATTAAAAGATGGGGTTCCTAATGTGGAGGTATTTCAAAATGTTCTTGTTATGTCCTATAGGAGGAATGTTCCTGTTATGTCCTATAGGAGAATAGAACAATTGGAACCATGTTGATTAAGTCTGATCTAGAAGGCAAATCAGTTCAGCAAAGTCTGTTACGTCCTAGGAACGATCAAACCTTCCCTTGTCTGTCCTGCAACTACTTCTCTAATTGTCAAATGGGTGATATATAACCCACAAAAGGGCACCCCAAGGTCCGGACTGATAATTAAAATAGGCCCTGGCATTCAGATTCATAGAGGCCCAATCAGACCATACAGAGGCCCAAACAGTCCCCCACCAGCCCACTAAATACTGACTTTCTATGGCACCTTATAGCAGCTCCTCTGGCATTCGCCAGAACTCACAAGTTGCCAGTCCGGGCCTGGCACCCAATCAAAATTAAGCAGTAATTTTCATGTGCATCCCCTGATGTGGTTTACATTATTAAGTATACTGGTGGGCAGTGTATGTAAGAAAGTGTAAAGAAGAAATTCTGTATGGTAAAGGGAATGATTTGAGCGCATATGTCTGAGCATCATGTCATTTTGCCATAAGGACAATGGGTTCCAATAATTGAAATTTCAAACTGTTGACTGTGTAACAAAACTTTGTCATGTAGGAGAGTGAATGAACTATTGAATAAAGACTTTGGAACCACACGGTCTTAATCGTGATTATGATTTGCATTCAGTATTCCAGTGATATTGTTTATAATTGGTATTTAGTTTTTTTTTCAGATGGTGGATATAACATCCTACTACTGGAAGATTACTGCTTTAATAATGAACACATAAGTTTGTCTTTACCATCATTATTTAAAGTGTGGCTATGTTAGCCTGCCAGTAGATGGTGCTTTTTTGAGTGTATAAAATTGTTTCACCACTTGTGTATCAGTAGCTTGAGTACTGGCCTCAAACATCACAGCCTTCCAGATAAAAAGCCATGAGCTGCTAATAAGGGCATTTTAATATATTATTGTGGTTGAGCTGTCCTTCACCTTTTCTTAAGTTTGGTGAGTGCTAACTGTGTTTCATGTGCCTTGTGAGTTAGACAAGTCCCCCATATCCCCAGGGCAGGAATATATTAATTTGCTCATTCTATCAGCAAAGGGTACCAAATATTTAAAATTGACATTTGCGGCCAACTTCAAGAACCTGCCCTCCAATTCTGCTGTATGTTAAATAATAATGTTATCATTATGGCTATCATAAAGCAGCTGCAAAAAAGCCTTGTGTTTACACAAAATAATGTTATTGCCAGGAGTAACCCTGCTTTGTAAGGTGATAACAGATCCCATACCTGCAAGGTGATTACACGTATGGGATCTGTTATCCAGAATGCTCAGGGCCTGGGGTTTTCCAGATAATGGATCTTTGTGTAATTTGGACTTTCATACCTTAAGTCTACTAGAAAATTGTTTTAACAATAAATAAATCCAATAGGCAGGTTTTGCCTCAAATACAGATTAATTATATCTTAGTTTGGATCAAATACAAGCTACCGTTTTATTATTATTACAGAGAAAAAGGAAATAATTTTTAAAATTTTGATTATTTGGATAAAATGTAGTCTATGAGAGACTCTGTAATTCTGAGTTTTCTGGGTAACAGATTTCTGAATAACGGATCCCATACCTGTACTTGATTTGAAATGCTGGTGGTGTAAAATGGGAGCAGCTAGAAAGTTTTCTTTTTAGAGCAGGATTTAAGGGGTGTCCAATGCACCGAAATTGAATGTAAATGAAAACAGAAGCCTTGATGATTGTTAAATAATAATATCCTGCTTTATGCAAATTATAATGAATGTTAAGAAAGTGTAGGCATTACTGTATGTATAAATCCATTGTGTTCTCATAGTGGAATACTAGGAATTACCATATACGTTTGAATATTACGTTTCAATCTGTAATTAATGGACATTTTAGAGGTTTCTGCTAAAGCCCTGACTAGGCTAATTGCAATCTTATCATTGACAAATTCTGCCAAAAGGCAAGACAAATGAACAGACCAGGGCCAATACAATAGCTTTATCAAGGTGTAGGTGGATGACTAGTAGCATGATAAAGTTCAATAAAAATATACCCAAGGAAAAACTGTGACAGCAAGAAATCATAGTTATTATCAGACATTGTCCCACACTGTCTTGCATAGCATGGGGAGTGTTAATAGATTTTGTTAATAGATTACCTCTGGGATTTTTATTGGGATATCTATTTTCAGTTAATTTACAGGATTATTAACTATGAAGTTGACACTGGATGTAGTGTCGCTGTGTTTGCTGGTGACACAAATCTTGCAAGAAAGTAAAATTCAAGCAATATATTTTTACACCTGGGAGTGGGCAGCTAAACTGCAGAAAGGTTATGTGTATGGGGAAGAAGAATGTGAATGCAAATTACATATTTAATGAGACAAGTGATTCTCTTGTCATGCAGAGCAGCTTTATTTCAGATTATAAAAAGGATATTACTGTGCATTTTAAGACAAAATGGGATCAAATTAATACCAATAATGGAATTTGTGATGTGAAACATAGTTCTGTGCGGACATAAGACATAATTATTAAAATTCAAATTTGTGATTCAAAGACTGGAATGTGTGCTCTAGTGATGTGCGGGCCGACCCGATACCTGCTGGTTGGGTTAGGGTCGGGTGCTGTTTGGGAAAAAAAAATTTTTTGAACACAGTAAATTTGTATTCTACTCATCGTTTTCACTAGTTCAATTATTTTGAATTAATTGAAAGGAATAAGAAAAACTTAAATTGCTTGAATTTTGCCTAAGACAGCTGGCTTTGATTTCTACATGAACCAGTTTCTAGATGCTAAATTACTACATAAAAGTTTTTGAGTTTTTTGCACTTAATTAATCTCAAACATTTAAGTCTCATAAATAAAAAATTGCATTGCAGTAAAACCTTAATCCAATTTGCCCTTATGTGTTGATCACTGAATTGTATTTTCGGTAAATCTTTTTCTCCCTGTAGAGTTTTGGTATACATGTCTGCTGTGTTGGAAAAAATACCAAAGAAGTTACTATTGTCATTATTATGTGTCACTTACCTTCCATATCAACCATATGGAATGTAGCCTTCTTTAGCCATGCCTTTTCTACGGAGCTCATGTATCATGTTTGTATGAAAAAACAGTTGTGGCATAGTGAAAAGGAGCTTCTGTCTACATGCTGGTGCACAGTTTAAACATGTATTAACTGCAATGTAATTTTGCATTCCCATTGCTTCTGATGCATACAGATCATTCCACTGTGTCACCAATTATTTTGTGAAGCTTTTTCCATGACTATAAACCATAAATCTTGAGAAGAATGATTTTTTTCATAGCTTAAACACAATCATTTCAATGTGAATTGTTGTAACATGTTAGCCATTGAAAATATTCAGAATATGAAAAGTTTGGTGATACCTTTTACTGAGTAAGTAAAAATTGCAAGCACCCAGGCCCCTTCATCAGGCTAATTACAAATGAAAGCTGGTAAGGGACAGCATGTATACTGTTAGCTCACTGAAAAGGGGTTTATGGGCAATAAATTAGAAAATTACAGATAGACAGATATAACTTCTAACTTTCTGGAGACCTCTCAGTCAAATATATAAAGTTTGCACCATAAGTATGTATACAGATTCATGCAACAATCCAGCCACCTAAAAGCACTTCTGTCTGGGATATGACTAAACAAGGCTGCAGCATTTTAGAGTCCATACAGTTAAACTGTTGGCATTGTTACTCAGCCATGCAGAAAGAAAAAACCTTCCCTTCACTGTGTTATTATATTCCATGTCAGGGAAGTCGATGAGTAAAGGTTATGATAAACCTACATTATTACTTATTTAAATACAATTAGAGATTTTTTTTCCTGTTGCAATTATGTACTATAACCATTGATTTACTTTTGGATCAATGGATGTAAAAGGGATAAATGAAAAGTTGAAGTTGATGCAGTAATTTGTATCCTTCAACTTATTACATTATATATCGTAAGAAACAAAATAAATTGGTGCATTATCATGTGCATCCTACTTCAGAAACCCTGAGCAAAGGCCAAAGAGATTGAAATACTGAAACAAAAAGAAAATAAAGGCAAAAAGCAAATCAAAAAATCAAAAAAATTTAAGGGGTTATTTATTAAAGGAACAGTAACATCACATTTTTTTTTTAAATGTGTAGTAAGTATAGAACGAAATAAAAACACCATGACTAACTTTAAAATAGCAAATCCTTTGTTAAAAAATAACTTACAGAAACTCCGCTTCCTGTCCTCTACAGAGCACTATTCCTAACGTGCTTACAATCTGATTTGAAAATATTCCAGCTAAAACCTGTAGAAATCATGTAGAAGTCATAGGCAGACGGTCCGTTTAACAATTGGAACATCTGTTTTTTTATCTTCAGGATTCTAGTTTCAGCCTGTTTGTGCTGGTTTTCTTTTGATAATCTGTTTAATTTTCAGAGTAACAATTCACATCGACTGCAACTTTTTGTCTCACCGATTTTATCGAGATTAATTATTGTTAATTTAAGGGCAATCAGTTATGGAGGAAAAGTTTAGTTTTAAAACTTGAAATGGGTAAGGCAACCTCCATGAGTAACAAATAAACTTTCTGAAATTTTACTTCTTTTGGGAAGACTGCTCTACAACAATATAATTTTGGGCCTGGACCTCATTTCTATATATTCCTTATATAGGAATGCTGTATTTAGATAATAAACAACAGAAACATTTGTATTAAATAGTTACATATTTAAAAAAAAACACTTAAAAGTGCCCTGAGATTATAATCTATGTATTTAAAGACACTTACAGGTCAGTGCATTCTCGCCTGTGACAATTCACTGTCCTGATCCCAGCCTGTTTCTTGTTTACAACTCTTCACTGCCTGAACTGACCTTGGCCTGATTCATGACCTTGATTCCACGCTGCCTGGCCTGACTTCGGCTCATCCATGACCTTCGTAGGTTCCTCAAATACATATTCTCCCATTGCAGGCACTCCTGCCTATTTACACAATCTTTCCCCTGTCATCATTTCCAGGGGTTAGTATTGTGGAATTTAGAACATCTGACTGGAAGCAGCAAATCTAGTTACAGGATAATATAAAACCTTAACAGACTCTGTTCTCATTTTATATATTCATAGTTAAGTTAATAGTTACATAGT
>CM044440.1:77939188-77949615 GCA_024363595.1 Xenopus borealis
TCACGTTGACGCGCTGACGTTTCGTCGCCGGCGACCAATCCGACGCCGACGCCTTGACGCTGGCTTCAAAGTTGACGCGCGCGACTCGTTTCGTCGCGGGAGTGACGAGTCCTGCACAGCGCCGGAACCAGGGGAAGCGTGCAGGGCCCCGCCATCTTCAGACGCCAGGTGAGTGTCCCTTACACTCCATTTGATTGTGGGTAATATACCAAAGATTTCCTATGCACAATATTCCTCTCAGAAAGATTTCAAACTCAGATGAGACAAACTGTGGTCCATTGTCTGATATAAACTCCTGTGAATTACCTTATCTGCTGAACTCTGTAGGCAGAAATGGTATTACTGCAGCTGATGTTATATGATAAACAAATGCAATTTCAGGCAATTTACTGTAATAGTCTTTCAAGGTTATAGCAAATCTGCAGTCTATGGGGGCATCTGTAAAAGGACCCACAATATCAATAGCCAGTTTTCCCATGCTGAATGGGAATGGTACTGGCTGAAGTGGTGGTGTATGTGCGGTGAGTTCCATGGACAACATAGGCATATACTGACAGGTCATGTCTAATGCTGTAGTAAGGTTGAAGATCAGGAATGAGCTTCTCAGAATTTGCCCATTTACCTGGTAAGATGTCCCATAGTTTTACTTGGATTGTACATGTGAGGCAAGCTTGCTTAAAATCAGCAGCTGTAACTGTAGATGATTGTAAATCAGTCAGTGCTACAACTTCTATCTCATCCAGTGTATCAGAAGCTGCAGGTAAAGTTAAAAAATCAGCAGTAATGTTTTTCAAACCTGGTTTGTATTGCATTTTGTAGTTGAAATTTAGTAGCCTTGCTGACCATCTAGCTATACGCATTCCAGCTCTTCCTCGTCTCTTTGTTGTAAGCAGTGTAGTTAAAGGGCTATGATCTGTGTATAAGGTAAATTCTCTACCCCATAGGTAGGTTCTCCATTTTTCTGTTGCCCAAACACATTCTTTTTCAACAGTGGAATACTTACACTCTGTCTCTGTAAGTGTTCTGGATGCAAATGCAACAGTTTTCTCTGAATGATCAGCATGAATCTGTGTGAGAACTGCACCAACGCCATAGTCTGAAGCGTCTGTAGAAACCATAGTGGGTAGTGCACGATCAAATAAAGCTAGTGCTGGACTGTTCACAATTAATTGTTTCACTATTTCAAAGCTATGTTGATCAGTCTCTGACCAAACCAGACTTGAAGTTCTACGTAGTAGTGCTCGAAATGGGTTACACAACTGAAGCATAGTTTGGAATAAACTTGAAGTAACCATGAAGTAAGAACTAAGAAAGCTAGTAAGGTCTGGAAATCAGATGGAGTAGGTGCTTGTGTAACAGCCTTGACATGGTCAGGGTCCGGCAGTAATCCCTCTTGCGAAATTATATGACAGCTGAGTTTGTCTGAAGTGGCATCTGGAATGGTTCAGTTTCAGTCCTGAAGAATCAGTACATTTCAGAACCTTTTCTAGGTACTTGTCATGAGGATCAATAGTTGGAGCATAGACAATTATATCATCCAAGTAGCATTGCACACCAGGTATGTCATGTAGTATAGAAGACATCAGTCGTTGAAAACAACTTGGTGCTGAAGCCAGTCCGTAAGGTACACACTTGAACTGAAACAAACCATCACGGTGATAAATGCAGTGAGGTCTCTGCTTTCCTCATGCATTAATACTTGATGATAAGCACTCTGAAGATCCAGAGTAGGAAAGAATTTTGCTCTTCGGAGTTCTGACATAATTTCCTCTATTTGTGGCAAGGGATGATTATCGATTCCAGCTGCTTTATACGGTTCATGGCGATCACACAATCTTATTCCTCAATTTATTTTTTCATTGTTACAACAATTGGTGAAACCCATTCAGAGGATTCTGATTTTTCAATCACATCTTGCTCTAACTTGCATCTTTCTTTAGTTCCTGTGAGACAGTCTCACTTATAGGGTAGGGCCATCGTCTCAATTTATGGTGTACTGGTTTTACATCTGGTCTCAACTTAACTTTATGTACAAAGTTCTTTGCAGAGCCCAGTGAAGTGATGCTTTGTTTTGAAATTTTACACACAGGCTGTATGGCAGGCACTTGTGCTGTAGTAATGAGACCATCCACTAATTGTAGGTTTAATGCCACAAAGAGATCCCTTCCAAGTATAGTATTACCCTTTTTCACAATGTAAAAGTCACATTTTCCAGTATTTGATTCAAATTGTACAGTCAATGGAAAGCAACCAAGCACAGGGATTGGATCCTTTAAGTAACTAACCAGTCTCAGGGCAGGTGCACCAAGCGTATCTTTTGCAAAGTATTTCAAGAAAATATCCTTTGTTAGTATAGAAACAGCTGAACTTGTATCAAGCATCAGGTTAATGGAGTTTCCCTTGTCAGTAGAAGCAGTATTGACATTAACAGTGCATATAAACTTGTCTGGAATAAATGTACCAGCTTTATCCACACTGAATAGTGTAGCCCTTGTAGTTGTGGGTTCATGAACATCTTTAGCAGAACTATGGCATACAACATGACCTACCTTTGAGCATCTGTGGCACTGTACAGCTTTTGCAGGACATGTAGCATAGTTTGCAGTGTGTTGTGTTGAACCACAGCGGAAGTAGTATTTTTTATTTGTATTTGCTGAATGGTTTTGCACTGAATTCCTTTCCTTAGCACTGTTTTTTGCCTTTGACTGTGCATTATTAGGCCACAGTACAGGATTCACAGTCTGTACATTCCCAGCAGTTCCCTGACTGAGAGTTTTGGCCTCTGCCACTGCTGTTTCAAAAACGACGCGCGACTCGTTTCGCGAATTTTTCGCCAATTCTTTGCGAATTTCTCGGCGAAGCGTAACGCGGGAGTTTCGCCCATCACTAGCAATCACAATTACTTTTGGCATGAAAAAGTTCTTTATAACAGTAAGAGCAGTTTCATAAGTTTAATCAGGTGATGGTAATATATAAAATATATGCTGTCCCTCTGCTCCCAGACAGTGAAGAAGTAAAATACGTTTTCTAGCAGCAATAATGTAATTTTCAAACATACGGATCCAAGCAGTAAAAGGTATGATAGGCTCACCAGGGTTTGGAAGAAAAGCTGCAGGCTGCTGCAAAGGTAGAAGAGTAGTGATGGATGGAACCACCTATGCTAATTCAAATGAAAGTTTATTCCTCTAGTCTGAAGGGCTGGCCTCTTCCTCATCTTTCTTTCCCATTAAAGTTAATGGTGGGGGAGAATTATACTGTAAATAATATGATTGGAGGTAAAAAGCTAGTACCACCATGGTGAGTTTAATTTGATGTGGTATGGTGGCTTAGTATCGAAGATTACAGCACTCCCAGTTATAATAAAACGCCTTTATTTTCTTACATTTGGCTCAGCAGCAACGTTTCGGACCCGCAATGGTCCTTTTTCAAGCTGACAAAAGGACCATTGCTGGTCCGAAACGTTGCTGCTGAGCCAAATGTAAGAAAATAAAGGCGTTTTATTATAACTGGGAGTGCTGTAATCTTCGATATTTTGCCTATGAAAACATGTGTAGGTGAACACATGCTACAAAGTGCACCCCGTGAGTGAATGAATATCCGTGAGGAAGCTGGTCTAACAAAGAGTTTTGTGGTATGGTGGCTTGCCAATTATGCGATCCTAGTCTCCTTTGAATGTTACTGCTTACATGTAAAATACCCACTTACATTGCAAACTCTAAGCTCTGCGAGGTAGGAGATCTCTTACCTTGTCTTTAACACTGAACACTTAATTTCAATGTAACAGTACTTTGTATATAATTGTATTTGTTATTTTATTGACCTATGTTTGTTCTATTAATACCCCTTTACAAATAAAACATTCACTCATACATAAAGACATACCAGTAGAAGAAGTCATGATAAGGTTTAACTGTATTGCTAACTGAAAATGTGGAGAAATTGATTTAGGAGCCTAGGCTTTAAATTTAATAAGAGGAAATGCCAATAGGCTCGGAGTGGGAAATTAAAAATAAGTATAGATCCCAACCTCTAAAGGAAGAACACTTCAGCACTTATACTAAGAGAATACAGTAAAAATAACTAGTGCAGTTATTTTCTAAACATAACAATACAATAATTTCTTATCTTCAAACATTATTAAGTATGAGTAATTTTTGAGACCTGAAAATCCAAGTGAAAGATGAAAATACACTTTGTCATTTAAGGCTTGGACAAGTTGACACATTTGAAACTTCAAGATAAAGGACTGTGATTTTAGTTGTTACAGTCAATTGCCACAAAATCTATGCCCCTGTAAAAGTATGTGATTTTTTTGCAGCTTATTTTGTTACATCTCTGTGATAACCGTATTCACTTGTGAATGTTTACCATTTTTTATGCATACAATTCATTTTCTTGGATTAATCCATTTGTCTTTGTGAAAAAAAGCAATATCCTAATGAAAATTCAACAATACTTCTGTCACACTCGCATGCTAATATTGATAAGTATAAAGTGAAGGTATCTGACTGCAGAGATGACTGCAAGTATTTAAAATAGCAGGGTTATTTTAATATATTTTTCAAAAAGAAGGACTATTTTAATGCTCTGTATTAATGGGTACTATGGCAACCTTGGAAAATATGAAGTATGGACAATAAACATCTAAGCACTAGGAATACGCTGAAGGTTCACTGATTATGTACAGTCAGATGGAAGCAGCGCACTACACGGAGGCCGTTAACAAAGATGCTTCTGCCAGATAATGGGGATGAGCTGTACACTGGGTTTCTCTGCAAGGTTTTGCTTATTAAGGACTAATAATAGAACACAATGCATTCAATGTAGTTCAAACCAAAGGAAGGGAACATAAAGTAGCAAGCAGAATTCTTTCATTTGATGTCATCCATTTCACCCATTTTTTTCCACAGTAATCTTTTATAATTAGAAGCATTCTATTCTGATAATAATGAGATACAGTTACCATTTTCTGTCAATAAATATTCTAAATATTAAAGATGTGTTGCAAGCAGCAGATATTTTCAAATCCAATTTAATGCAGAGTACTAAATATATTATATATATATATATATATATATATATATACAGTATATATATATATATATATATATACAGTATATCATATGTATCTATAAATATAAATCATAGAGTACAGAATTTCTCTTCCTTCTGTTTCTATCTATTTCAAATGCAAACCATGGTGTGAAACTGTCTGTTGAAAAGAAATAATGCTGTGATATACAATATATATATATATATATATATATATATATGTACAGTCCATAAACATAACACACACCGTTCACCAAAAAAATGGACCCAGGTGCTAGATTGCTTAACTGTATTGCTTGTTTTAATCAAGAAATACGTGCACACTGGGCCAAAACTGGCAAATTTGACTAGGGAAGTTTTATTTGAGTTTTTTTTAAAAATTAGAATTCGATTTTTTGAGATTTATCATACACTGCCCCTTTAAAAACTCAAATGTGGCTATTCACCACCTAAAACCTGACAAAGTTTTGGAAATTAGATTTTTTAAAAAACATTTTGCATTGTCGAACTTGAGTTCATATGAGTTTATGGGAGTTTATAAACACTCACATGGACTCGAACTAGCTTAATCCTACCAAAAATTTCTAAAGGGTTATTTTAATCCTTTTGTGTGGTCTTTTCCATACCACTAGAATGACATTTCATCTTCTGGCTATTTTTACCAGCCACAACTGGAATTTTCAGTGTTGTTAGTCCCTAAACCACTAGCAATTTTAACCTATTTTATTCCTAAAGTCTTTCTTTATTCATCTAGAAAGTGGCATCACTAAAATAGTATTCCAGTATTATATCAATGTAGCAGCATCTCAGAACTTTTAAAAGGGTTTTATTAAAATTTTACTGAAGACATTCTTTATATGAGGTATCAAAATTCCTGAAACCTCTTAATTTCACTCACTATTTTATTCCAAAAGTCTTTTTTTAATCATGTAGAAAGCGGACTCACTAATATACAATTCCAATATTAACAGGCAATGATTATGCTTATATTTCTAAGCAACTGCATACATTTGGAGTTTCACATAAGCATACACATACATACAAAATGAGGCAAAATGTATGAATAAATTGAAGCTTATGATGTGAAATTGGGTTTTGTAAGCAACACATTACTCAGGCACCAGTAGACTTCAAAGAGTGAAATTAACTCCCTAATAAAAGCATGGAATCAAAAAAGAGACCAGCTTACATATTGCTTTTTTGAAGTTCCCTACAGTGGTTCGTGTGTTACAAGGTGTGAAATGCATGTTGATGCATTTTAAAAATGCAAATGGAGGATTGCCAGTGGGCTGTAAATCGAATATCCATAAGAAAATGTTAAACAGAGAAATCCCACAGAAAAAATGCGAACTATTTAGTCCAAGAGTGCCCACACTTTACTAATGAGGGACCGGCTTTTAGTCATGGTGTCCCATTATGATCTACATCCATAAAACATTGTTAACATTCTGTTCCAATGAAAACATTACTTAAAGGGGAAATAAATCCCCTAGGCTCAAGAATTAAGTCAAGCTTTTTGTGTCAGACAGATCTACTGATCAATGGTAAAGGTCTACTGGTAGATTCCGATCTACCTTTTGGGCACCCCTGATTTAAAATCTTCAGTGTTCCATATTATGCTATAGAATTGTCATTTTTATAAAGGTAGTTTTTGCAATGTTATATATAGGGGAAATGTTTTACTAAGGATATACTGTATGGGTGCAAAGCTGAACATGCCACAGACAGATGTGTGGAATGGCTTTCCTAGCATATCCTATTAATAGTAGTGACCAACTCATGTTTTCTCCCAAATCTGGAACTTAGGCATCATCGGCAACATCATCTGCAACACCTGTCTGTGTTGAGAGACTTTTAATTACATTTTTAAATACAGCCCTCTTTCAGCAGAAACCTTTACTTATTTTGTCAGTCCTTTGACACAAGTTGCATATGCAAAGATAATATAACCCTCATTGATTTCAGGAATAAATAAAAACAAAAAACATGTAAGACTTGAAAAACTAAATATAGACCCTATTATTTGGCAGGCTGTGATATTGGAATTTCTAAAAATATAGTAAACACCTTTGTATCATGACTGTAGGAATCATTAAGAGGACATAAAATAGACTATACAACAATTAGTCACATGAACTTTATGCTGTATTGTATTGTTGACAGGTATAATGGGGACATTGCTTTTTACCAAGGCTTCTGTGCCCGTTTGTGCAAGCAGATAGTATATGTAAAATACCAGACATATTCTACACTTAAACAACAAAAATCTGCTCAGTGTTGATGGAAAAATAGCACTTTAACATGAGCACAAGTACTGCAGTATACTACCACTTTACCACTATAAAGAGACATGTCTCTCCATGTATTTTCATTGGATACACAGTTCCTTTTTATTAAATCACTACCATCTTGATAATGAACAGTGAATTGTTAGCTAATTCACTAACAGGCAAAGAGGAAGTGTGAATGATCCATTAGGTTACCACTTTCGCCAGAGTTTTCTTCTCCAGGTTATACCTGGCGAACTGATAAGATGACGCTACCTCCTCCTTAATCTTATGTCAGTGACATTACATCCTGTATGTTGAAAAGTTATAAAACAAGAAATAAAAATGCTGTTTTTTTTTTATTTTTTAAAGTGGGATTGCACTTAAAAGTTGTAACTGTTAAATGTTTAAATATTTTTAACCATTTGAGGGTCATACCATATGTTTTAGGGTGGGCTAATATCTAGTACAATAGAGGATGCCTTTTGTCTTTAGTTTTCATCCTTGGACATTTTTAACAAGTGACCACTTCAAGCATTTGCACCAGCATCACTAATAAAGACATATATATGACCTACAGTATATGAACCCACCCTATTCAAATTGACCTTATCGTAAGTGTGTTAATGAAGTTTCGCTAGGCAGAAATTAACATTATCGAACACTAGGAAATGCTTGCGGTGACGAATTTACACTAGCAAAACTTGTTCCTTAATTCCTGTGGCTGCCTCTGTTCTTGTTTATAATAAAATAATCTTTTCTTTAGCAAATATAACTGAAATCATACAGCTGCAATGCATTGTAATATTCTTCTTATGAATGCATTTGTAACATTTTCTATTAACAGCAGGTGGCAACCTTTGAAAACAAGATTGCATTGGCCTGCTTCTTATTTTTTTCTCTTTTTATTCCAGTGCAGACATTGAAAAATAAACTGAAATAACTACTGATTTGTGATCTTCCTTCAGTACCATAGTACTGTTAAAACAGGCAAAATTATATTCATTATCACTAAGTTAAAAAAACTGTTTTAGGTTTTTTGTATTGAATCAGTATCTGTTTTTTTCCATGCTTCGGAAGTCTCATGAGCATTATAAGATATTACTGAAATGTTTTAGCTAAAGAGATCTTTTGATATGCACATTATGTAAATGCCAGAATCTGCAACAGAAATAAATAGAAACCAGGAATATATAGTACTGCAGTGTATTACTCGTTGTTTATTTTTTCAAAGACATAATGAGTAACAGTCTTTATATTTCATCTCACAAAAATAATAACTGAACTTGCAAATGTTCATGGTCTAACACAACTTGCCATTTCAGTCTGTCAATCCAAAGAAATAGCTTTAAATAAATACAAATTCTTATGCTGCTGGTATGTATAACTTGGCCCACACTTTTATGTGTGAAGAATTCCTTAAACTAATCAGCGGCTGTTTATAAAATATGTAAAAGAACAAGTTCTAATAAACTAATATGTTCAAAATTAACTCAATTTGCATCTTCACCTGAATCAAAACACTTGTACATTTGAAAAGTACGTGACCCTACTTAGAATCATATACAGGTATACCTGCTGGTTGTTGTACAGCAATATTTTATTTAACCTGTGTCTTCAAAAATCATTTTGTCTGGCAAATTTGCACTTACCAGGACATCTCTGCTCACTGCATCTTCTAACCTCTTCCCCAGATCCTTCACATTGGTGACCAGTGATTGAAGCACCTTGGCAACTTCGTGTTCGTTTCTCCCATCCTCCATCGCATGACCTAGAACAGCCACTCCAATGTGCCCATGGATTCCACTGACCATTTGCTGTGTATATAAGATATACAAGTCAAATATTACTTATCTTCAAGTTAATATTAATGAATGCTGTAAAGCCGGAAGACAAGACAAACGTGCTTAAATAATTCCTCCTTTTCAGTAGGCATACAGTATATTATGAAAACATTCACAAAGTGTGAATTATTATTATTATTATTATTATTATTATATTACCTTTTGATTAAAGGTGATTAAGACCAGGGTTCAACTACCAAGCTTACTGCTGTATAAAAGCCTGAACAACACAACTATATTGAGAAACAAGTACTTAAACCAACAATGCACAGCTCAATACAATAGAGCAAGAAGAATATAGTTCTCTTGTTCTTCTTGAGATCATTTGGTATCCCAGTAAATCCCAAAATATCAAGCTTTTGATATACAACATAGCTGAGAAGTGTTTTTATATGACCCACATTTTAGAAGTACTGGAACAAGCAAAGAGCTTACAAAAATGTCTGCTCTCTATGATGCCGCACTGATGATGATGGAAGTAACTTTCTGTCGCCAAGGTTCATTTTGTCTTGTATACTTACAATACTGTTTGTATTGCAGAAATCGAAACAGAAGAATATTTTCACATAAGACAAAATGTAGTTTAGTAAAATTATAATAATTCTAAAATGTTTAAATAAATTTTTGCATTTTGGATTGCCTAAAATGGTTAATGTATTGCCTCAAATGGTTCATTTTCATTAAAAAAAAAAAAAAGTTAGTGTATGTTTACTAACAGAGACAAAGTACAAAACAGTCCATGTTTTTCCCTACCATGCATTATTTCCTCCTGAATATCAAAGTAATTGCACCTAAACAAAATCTTGCAGTGTGCACTAATTCATAATATAGTGCATTGACATTTACAACAAAATGTGCATGCCAAAGGTCATTATTTCTTTAATTGTTTTTTTTAAGAAGCATCCAAAACTTTCTTGATTAATTTTTACTAACTTCACTATCTAATGTGTCTCTGCCAGTACAACTGCTACAGAAATGATTCAATGTAAAGACCACACACTTTAAGGTAAAACCTACTTTATTCCAGGCTCCATGTATTCTGGAACAAAATACTAGAGAAAAAAGTGGTATATGAGGGCGTGGTCTGATGGCGAGCTGAGAGGACGCACTAACTGATCTCTCCCGGGCAAAGCCGATATCTTTAGCTATTTCTCAGCTTCCTGACTGCCTGCACGATGGGGAAACATTACAAAAAAGCAGAACCAAGCACCCACGCGACTACTCAGAACAGCCAAAGCTCTATGTCGCCATTTCTCCACAAACG